>JAWNPU010000055.1:26135000-26672500 GCA_035047325.1 Drosophila vallismaia | reverse complement strand
AACATATGATCCGTTAACATATTTGCAATTGTCATTTTTTAAAAGCAGCGCTTGGATTTGTATTTTCCAAGTATCAAAATTCTCTTTGCCCAAAGGCTCGACACGAACATTGAACTCGACTCGTTTGAAATTTCTACCGTACGTTTGCTACACAAGCAAAACAATTTTTTGCTGCACAAACACTTAACTGTTCCTAAGCTACATAAGCCGTTTATTTTTCTGAGCTACACAAGCAAAGAATTCATTTTAGACTACACACGCACTAAACTGTTACTGTGGCGAAACACGCACCGAACAAAACCGTTTTGGTGCGACATACGCACATGAAAACTTACGTCGACAACAACAAAAAGACTACACACAAGTGATCTTTCTGGCGCCACGTAGGCGACACACGCACACAGCAGTTCTTGGTAAATTCTTCGATTTGAATTTCATCACCGATCGCACGACTTTATACAATTAAACCACACAAACAGAATTGCAAACTTTTTACATTCGCGCAGTGGAAGCGTGCTGGGCCCATAACCTTTTCATATTTTAATGGTTTAGTTAATGCGGATGTACAAATTTTAGTTATTATTGTATTGTATTTATTGACGGCGCGTGCTCCTACCGTTGTACACAGACCGGCAAGGTTTTTGGACGACGACTTCAGATTTACTGTTCAGTTCGGTGCGACCAGAGGACACAAGCATGTAGGGCTGCCAGATGCATTTTCAACAGAAAAATTAGAAACGCTAAACGCAACGTTTAAGTTTTTTAAGAAGGATAAGAAATCACAAATGTCGACGGTAGTACAGAGTCAAAAACAAAACACTAATATACATAAGCGAAATAAATATACAGGATAGATTATCCATTACGGAATGAATTTATAGAACAGAAAACTACAAGGCAGAAGTCGAAATAATTAACGTATTACGTATTAACAAGATTTGACGATCCCAAATAATAAATCAATAGCTGCACAGCGGTATAACAGTAAAAACTTCTGTGAGCTACAGTTACAAATAGGAATAAACGAGACAGCTGAAAAGGAAGTAAGTTCAGAAAAAGAGACCAAGAAACAATTAGGAATAGTACACCTAAATAAGGAAAAAAATGGGCAGTAATAAAACTATGCAAAGAGTGTAGAAATTTATTTTACCGAAAAGGGGACAAATTAGCAGTAACAAAAGGGTGTCAAACATACAATAAAACTAACGGAAGAAAATCCAATTTACGTTAGACCTTTAAGATATTCGCTAAAAACCAGAAATTAAAAGACAGATTACAGACTTGTTAAATCAGGAAATTACAAAAACGTCTTATTTACTTACTTACTTAGCTACTTTCCATGGAGTGCACCTGTACGTCTAGTGACTAAGAAGGAAGACGCTTCCGAAGAAAGAAAATGTAGATTAGTTGTCGATTTTAGAAAAATTAATAAGACAACTATAAACGAAAAGTACACATTACCGCTTATCAGTGATAGATTGGGTTTTTTAGGCAAAACAATATATTATTCATCATTAGACCTAAAGAGCGAGTATCACCAGATACAAATGAACTCGAAAGGTATCCCAAAGACAACCTTGACAGCAGTAGGGGGACACTATGAGTCTATTAGAATGTCTTTCGGGCTAATCAATACCACAGCTTCCAAATCTTTATGTACAATCTATTAGGCGAAATCATCGAAAAATGTTGTTTGGTGTATATGGACGATATTATCGTTTATTCAGCATCACTACAGCAACACATCCAAGATTTAAAAGTTGTTTTTAATAAATTAAAATCAGCAAATTTAAAGATTCAACAAGACAAGTCAGTTTTTGAAGAAACAGTTCTTGGGACTTACAGTGACACCCGAGGGTACAAAACAAAATCCAAAAAATATAGAGGCAATAAAAATAAAATCATTTATAGGGCTGTTAAGTTGTTATAGGAAATTTATTAAGGACCTAGTTAAAGTAATAAATCCTCTCATAACACAACTAACATAACGCAAAAACAATACTATGCAACGAACCGATTTTACAATACCCAGATTATGACAAACGGTTCTTACTAAGACAGACGCTAGTAACTATGCATTAGGAGCAGTGTTGTCACAAGGAAAAGTAGGAATTGACAAATAAGTAGCATATGCAATTAGGACACTAAATAGGGCTGAAGTAAATTATTACGTTTCAGAAAAAGGAAATTCTAGCTATTGTCTGATCGGTTAAACAATTTAGATAATACTTATACGGGAAAAAGTTTAGGATTTATACAGATCACCAACCTTTAATTTATTTAAATAATATAAAAAAACCGCTGAGCAAATAAGGTGGAGATTACTGTTAACGAAGTACGAATCTATTATCGTTTATAAGAAAGGGAAATTCAATACTTACACAGATGCATTAAGTACAACGCGTTCAGTTTGTGTCGTTTAAGGAGAGCTTCATGACTCGGCTTATTGCACGATAAACAAAAAAGATCCCAGCTCCAAAAAGTGCGGTAATTGTGGGGGAAACCACACAGCATCTATAGCTGTCCAATATACAAAGACCTCAAAAGCCGGATTCATTATCGAGTAACGTCTGTACGCCTCCATAACGCAGTCCATACTATCAAAAACAACCCCAGAAATCTTCTTTGTAACCGCAAAGAAATCCTCATTTGGCCCTGCGATCACCTACCAAAATGTGACCTTCGCAAACGTCATAAAATCGGGACTTACAGAATCTAGCTCTACGACAACAATTCTGCATGCTGCCAAAAATAATCCGACACCGAATCCCTTATCATCGATGCAACGACAAAGCAGCTTTTAAACCTTGATGCATAGAGTATGCAGTATGCGGTAGAGACCGCAGCATATGATTGAATTAATTTCCTTCATGGGGACTACCATGCAAGACCTTATGCGCAACCAAAATCTCCTTATGGAGGTGCTTATATCCCAAAAATATCCCAGCGGTATACTGTCCCCCACATTTCAATGTGTCCGAACAACAATTTCTGGACTTCTTCAACACCCTAGGGGAACACTTCATTGCTGCAGGTGACTACAATGCAAAACACACCCACTGATGATCACGTCTCTTCACCTCTTAAGGAAAACAGTTGTATAACGCCATCATAAAAGCACACAAAGCCATCGACTACGTCTCTTTAGACAGACCATTATACTGGCCTACCGATCCGAAAAAAAATTCCTGACTGGACCGACTTCGCAATAACCAAAAAATTTCCCTCGATACCTCATCGGTGCCGAATCTCTACCGAATCTATCATCTGACCACTCGGCAGTCCTCTTAAATCTCAACCTTCTCTAACGCCCTGCGACTACAATGCACGCTAACAGATTAACATCAAAGAGAAAAAACTGGGTACAGAATACAGAAAATACATAAGCTCACACATTGAGCTAATTCCGAGGCTAAGCGTTGATGCCGATATTGAATCCGCATCAAATACCCTGGAGTTTCTTAGCTACAGCGGTCTGAATCTCTACTCTTCAAATAGAGAGGTCACCTAGCAGAGCACGGATGAAAAACGAAGACATCCACAGGCTCATTCTTGAAAAAAGACGCATGCGACGAAAATGGAAAGTATTTAGATCGCCAATCGCAACGATTCAGAAATGCTTCACGTAAGCTCTCCAATTCGCTAAAGCAAAAAGATAAAAACGGTCAACGTCGCTATATAGAGCAACTTTCAATTTCAAGCAAAAAATTCCTGTTCAGAAAAAGATTGATATTAGTTTGTGTCAGTTGGTCCATATTCTTGATCGTCTTGAAGTCTTAGTTCGTTGGTAGAAATTTTTGCTAGCTTTCCGATTGTCTAGGGATTATAAAAGTTTGCTTTATGTTAGAATTGGTGTGGTTAGTTATATTTTATATATAGAAATGAATTTCTATTAAAAATGGGTTGAGTGCTTGCGAAACCACATTTTATGGGTTTTCTTTCAAAAATTTGTTATTGTCTGCGAGCCTCGCATAGATTATCTTCAGTCTACAAACTGTGGTGCGGCAAGATTTGTATGTTCCATTTTTGATGTGATTAATGATATTTTAATACAATTTTATGGTTTCACACAACTTATGTTATTTTTTTTGAAGAGAAAGTTTTTATTTTTGTTGAGTTAATTCTTGCTACGTTCTTTTATTATTTATTATTTTAAAGTTTGTTTCCAGTGCCATTTGACTTATTAGTAGATTTTGATCTTTTAGTTACTACAATTTTAGTAGTAAAACATGGACCGACATGGATTTAAAATTAAAGGGGAAGTAATGAAAACACAGGCATCACTGTTTACGAAAATGGGATTATAAAAGTTAATTTGGAAAACTCGCGGTTATTTTATTTATTTTTGATACTGTTTTTATTATACCGACTGGACAAGTTAAATTTGAGTTCTTTGAGTCCAACAAATGATCAACGCTGAAAACTTTAAATAAATGAAAACTCCTAATGAATCCGGTGATATTTATTATTCTATAGGTATCAGCTTAAAACTAAAACAAATGGTTTTAGAATATCTTAACTCCACTGGATTAGTGGTTTATTTATATTGAAATGCGCGACAACTCTGCTTTTGATTATATGGTAAAATTCGTTGTCTTTATTTATTAAATAAATTTGTAGCTCCTCAAATTTTTAGGAGTTGTTGTTCTTTTGAGTCAGCGCGGAATAAATTAGAAAAGATTGGTTTTATTTACCATTTATTCATAATTTAGTATATCTATGTTATTTGATGTGTGGCTTAAGACTGAAAATGTTAAGACTGGAACAAATTTTTATAAACTAACGCAGAGAATCCTCAGTGGTACAAAAATAAAAGAGCTTTTTGCTCAATAATTGAAAGAGTATTCCAGAAGGGGGTGTATCTCAGTTCAAAAGATATTTGTTAAATAAAAAATGGGGTTTTGCCTACCTGCTATTGTTAGGAATATCGGCTGGCTTTGATTTGTAATGAGAAACAATGAATAAGCAAATTGTTCACAATATCGGCTAAGTGCCTCTGCCTTTGATTTGTTTGCATTAAAGCGACCAAGCGTCTCTTGAGAAATGATTTGCATTGAGAAAAAATTAATAAGACAAAAAATAATAAACATAATTGTGATTATGTCACTCCTCCACTCTTTGATTGAAACCTGTCCTCAGGTTTATAAGCTAGGGTATAAAGTTTGTAGTGGGGGTGACGTTTATATATCAATGTTTTCTTTGTTTTCAATGTATTTGACAAATAATTTTCTTGGTATCGTATTAGCAATGTTAAAGAGAGTGCTAGAGAGAGTTGCTAAAAAGAGTTGGACGCTGTCCGGGACGACCCAAAATTTGCTCCAGAGGGTCATAACTGGTGACGAATCGTGGGTTTATGGTTATGACGTGGAAACCATGACTCAACATCAAGCGCAACATCAAGCAACAAGCTATTCCATCCTCAATCGTGCGGCAGGGCCTATCGTATGCAGATGCGACTAGAACTGGACAACAGATCACACGACCTGATGGAAAACACTCCCAACAGCGAAATGCTTTCTCAAATACAAGGTTCCAGACTTTTCCGAAAGCTGCGTTTGCTCCTGTAACAAACCTCAACATCCTAACCAACACGGTAATTGATGGCTCCCTCGCACAAATCATCATCTCAATGCAACAGACCATTGCTGGTCTACAAAAAACCATCGCTGAGTTGTTTGAGGAGATCAAAGAACTTAGAGGTTCTAAGTCGTTGATTCAGAGCAAGTAATGGCTTGGAACCTGGAACGCTCGTAGTGTTATCCCAAATGCTAATGAGCTTAAAGTGTTTCTCAGCAAGCACGAAATTGATGTTATGCTTATTTCAGAGCGCTCATACACGACATTCAACTTCAACCCCGACGGACGTGCCTCAGCAGAGTTCCAGTTAATATTGAAGTTTTAAGTGCAAAATTCAAACCCAAGTGCAACCAATATATAAAAGCGAAAAGACGCTAATACATATTTATATGTGTTAAACACCTTATATATTTCTGCGAATAAATAATCAAAAAAAACAAGTGAAGACAACACACAAAACTAAATATGAGCGCAACCGGCGCTCAAAATCAGAAGCGAGAGCTTCAAGCTAATATCAAATTACACAAGCAATTATGAAAGCCGCAAAGTGATGAAAGAGCGCGATCTTGCTCTCCAGCATTGGAGAGACCCAACAGTTACCCTCAGCAACGGAGAGCAGAATGCGCGCCAAATTTACCTCCGCGTACACCAACAACAACACCCGCTATACCAATAAACACACACTCAACTCCCCCGCTCACAGCAGTTAGGCTCCCAGCTCTCCCACTCTCAACTCTTCCGCTCTCAGAAACCTCAGAAACCAATACCACAACTGCAGCAACTATAACAACATCAACTTCAGTTTGCTATGCTTCATTGCCGATACGCTCTTCTTCGGCGAATGTAAAAACGCCCACAACCTCAATACCCGCTCCACGAATAAAAAGCAAAACTCAATCCTCTCTCCCGACAGCAAAAAAAAGTTCCTCGACCATACAGACTGGTATAGATCGATATATACAAATAAAGCGAAAACTAAGCCCGCAAAATTCTTCTGTGACATAACAAGACAGAAAATGCCCAACAATGATAACCGATTCGCCATTTTGGCCGATGATTTAGATGATCAGCCAAATTCTGATAAAGACATTAAGAAGACCCCTAAGCCGCCTCCAATCTACATCAGAGAAAAATGTTCCAGCGCCCTCGTAAACAAAATAATGGACCTTGTTGGGAAAGACAGTTTCCACATAATTCCCCTGACCAAGGGCAATATTCACGAAACAAAAGTGCAAGTCAAAACGGAAGTAAACTTCAGAGCGCTTACCAAATACCTCAATGATGCCAGGAAAAACTTTTATACATACCAACTAAAAAGCAGCAAGGGAATAATAGTTATAAAAGGCCTTGAGCCTGAAATAAATCCTGAGGAAATATCTGGAGCCCTAATTGAACAAGGTTTTAAGCCGAAAACAGTTATTAACATATTTAACAAAGATAAAAAGCCACAACCTCTCTTCAAGGTCGAACTTGAACCAGACTCATGGGCAGTGAAGAAAAACGAGACTCACCGCATTTATAAGCTGCAATATCTATTACACCGTAGAATTTCTGTTGAAGAGCCGCACAAGCGCAAAGGACCCATACTTCGCACTGTATGTGTAGCTTGTGGTGAGCTTCACAGCTCCGCTAACTGCCCATCAAACAAAGCTGACCCCGGCATGAAAAAGTGTAGTAACTGCGGAGAAAACCACACAGCAAACTACAGAGGTTGCCCTGTATATAAGGATCTAAAAAAACGGCTTCACCAAAAAGTTACTATTATGCGTGGGCAAAGCACGCCGAGCACAATGATACCCTCAAAACATACACCTGATGTCCACTTAAACAGTCTGACCAATAGGAACGTAACATTTGCAAGTGCGCTTAAATCATGTATTGCATCTACAAATCCTACAACTCCATTCCCACTCGCTGAACAAAACAAGGTAAATGCAAATGAACAGCCACAAGGCAATATTTGATCTTTCCCATGCAACAAAACATGACCGAATTCATGACATTTATGAGAACAACTATAGAAAATCTTATGCGTAATCAGGAACTATTGATACAGATGCTGGTATCGCAGCAGTCAACATAATCAATGGCTACCTTACGTATAACTCTATGGAATGCCAACGGCGTTTCGCGACACAAGCTTAAATGGCTCAATTTCTCCAAGACAAACATATTGATGTATTGCTCCTTTCCGAAACACACCTTACTAACAAGTACAAGTTCCAAATAATTGGTTATACATTCTACGGCACCAACCACCGTGATGGTAAAGCACACGGAGGCACTGGAGTCCTGATTAGAAACCGCATAAAAAATACTTTCCGCGACGACTTTGCGACAAACTACTTACAAGCAACATCTTTAAATATACAGCAGGGCAACGGACAAATAACACTTGCTGCAGTATACTGCCCACGGCGCTTTACGATATCCGAAAACCAATTTTTGGATTTTTCAAACCCACACTGGGGGATCGCTTCATAGCTGCGGGTGACTACAATGCAAAGCATACGCACTGGGGATCTCGTCTTGTAACCCCTAAGGGAAAACCATTGTACAATACAATTATTAAAGTAAGCAACAAGCTTAGTTGTGCCTCTCCGGGCTCACCTACATATTGGCCAAGGACCCCAGAAAGATACCAGACTTGATTGACTTTGCTGTCACAAGAAACATCTCTCATAATCATATTAACGTCGAATCCCTCCCAGACCTATCTTCTGATCACTCGCCGATGCTCCTTAATTATCTCCAACGTCCGAATCTGAAAGACACACACGGTCGATTGACATCCAATAGAACTAACTGGCTAAAATATAAGAAATTCGTAAGCTCGCACATTGAACTGAACCCAAGAATCCTCAACAAGGCTGACATAGAAAGCACCACTAAACTTTTGGAGTCTGTCCTTGTCGCAGCAGCCCATGCCTCAACCCCAGAAAAACAAACTGTTCAGTATATGCAACCTAAGACAAACGCTCAAATTGAGCAGCTTGTCTTGGAAAAGCGACGTTTACGACGAGAATGGCAATCCTATAGATCGCCATCTGCAAAACAAAGGCTCAAAAACGCAACTCGTAGATTAAGAAAGGAGCTAATCAACGAGCAGGAATGCACACAACGCCGTTACATAGAGCAATTAGCACCTTTTAGCACAAAATATCCATTATGGAGAGCACACACTTTCGCCGAGCACCTTCAAAACGTGTTTCAACCAAACCCATCAATAAGTTTTACAAGAGCAAACAGTTGTAAGCCAAACGACACAGGATCCAATAGAATTTCGACCAATTGATATTGCTTAAAATATTAAGGAACTAACAGCTAACAAGAGCCCTGGCAGCGATCTAATAACCCAAAGGATGATCATCGAACTTCCATCTTGTGCCGTCCAAACTATTTGCAAGCTATTCAATGCAATTAGTAGAATTGGTCACTTCCCCTCGCTATGGAAAAAGTCGATCAAATTATGATACCGAAACCGGGAAAGGATCATACAGTCCCATCATCGTATCGACCAATAAGTCTCCTACCATGCATGGCGAAACTCTTTGAAAAATGTCTGATGACATTTGTTATACCCTACATGCGAATTAATAATAAGATACCGGAGCACCAATTTGGTTTTCAGGAGAAACATGGAACAATCGAACAAGTCAATCGAATCACAACTGAAATTCGAACTGCATTCGAAAAGAGAGAGTACTGCACTGCCATTTTTCTCGATGTGGCCCAAGCATTTGACAGAGTCTGGTTAGATGGCCTAATGTATAAAATTAAGTCAACACTCCCTGAATGTACCCATAAGCTTTTAAAATCGTAACTGCACAATAGTATTCTCAGTTAGATGCGGCACTGTTACTCTAAATGCCCACGGCAAGCTACTGCACAACTTGGTATCTACCTGGCACATCTCGAGAAATGGCTTTCCGACTGGAGAATAAAAGTCAATGAACAAAAATGTGAACACGTAACTTTTACCCTCAATAGACAAGATTGGTCTTCGGTCGTATTAAATAACACTGTTATACCGAAATTAAATGAAGTTACGTACCTAGGTATTCATCTTGACAGGCGACTCACTTGGCGTAGACACATCGAGGCAAAAAGAACACACTTCAAACTAAAATCTCATAGTCTACATTGGCTTCTTAGTATACGTTCTCCCTTAAAACTAGAATACAAGGTCTTACTGTACAACTCCGTCCTAAAACCGACCTGGACCTATGGCTCCCAGCTATGGGGGAACGCCAGTAACAGCAGCGTAGAAATCATCCAGCCAGCCCAATCGAAAATCCTGAGAACCATCACCGGCGCGCCGTGGTACGTTCGAAGCGATAACCTACACAGGGATTTAGTCATACTCTCGGTCAGAGACAAAATAGCCAAAAAAATGGAAAAATATAGCAACAAACTACGTGCCCATCCGAACAGGCTTGCGAGAGACTTAACACGGCTATCTAGCCGAACCCGACTTCGTCATGATGACATTCCAACCCAATGCTAATTACACAAACTCATATCAGTTGCAATAATAACTGTTAGTTAATTACTTCTTAAGGTTTATAAACTTATTGTTAGACTCATAAGGAGAAGCTTCAATAAATAAAGCAAAGCTAAAAAAAAAAAAAGCTCCTACACGACGGATCCTACCTCAATATGATAGGTTACAGCTGCTATAGAGCAGATCACCCAGGAGGTCGAGCCAGAGGTGGAGCTTGTATCCTAATCAGGCAGGAATTAGTACACTATCCCCTGCATTCGATCACAACGAATCACCTACAAATGGCGACGGTAAAAATTTCCACTAATTTGGGCGAAATTACGGTGTCAGCTGTGTACCTTCCTCCCGGCCTACCTTGGAATTCCTCTGAGTTTAAGAATCTTCTTGGTCAACATGGTCAAAAGTTTATCATTGGAGGTGATTTTAACGCTAAGCATCGCCTCTGGGGTAGTATAAGAGCGAATGCTCGAGGCTCAGCACCTCACGATGTTATTTCCGGCGGCTCAACTCAAGTTCTGGCTACAGGCAGACCCACTCACTACCCGTATAACACGAGGAATGTACCTTCATGTATCGACTTCTTCTTGTACAAAGGTATAGCTAACAGTCTACTATCAGTACGCGAAGAGTATGATCTATCTTCCGATCACTTGCCGCTGATCGCTTCACTAACAACGTCACCTCATAGCACCGGCCCCATTAGGATGCTCGTTCCACCTGGTGCGAATATAAGGCTGTTTCAGTGCGAACTTAACAATGCCTTTAACCTCAATACAGAGATAAATATAGCAGACGATATCGAGAAAGCGGTTGAAACAGTTATGAAGAAGATCAAAGATGCAGCGCAAATTGCAGCTCCTGGCGGCGCAGTTCACCTACGCAACTTGCATAGCAGCGTCGCTCTCTCTCCGGAAACAGTAGGACTCTTAACTCTCAAGAAACGTCTTCGGCGTGAGTTCATCAGGACCAATGACCTAATAATTGACAGATTGTACCGAAGAATATCAAATCGGGTGAGAAAAGTACTGGCCAACCTGAAAAGAGAAACAACTGACGCGTTCCTCGGGAAAGCTACTGCCGATGAAAACTCAAAATTTGCGCTCTGGAAGCTCACGAAGAGATTCAAGAGACAAGTTGCTCCAAAGTTTCCAGTTCGTAACCTAGATGGCACTTGGGCAAAATCACCTGAGGACAGAGCTGAAGCGTTTGCCAGAAACCTGGAGGAAAGATTCCAGCCGTTCGAGACAGCATCGCCAAGACAAAAACAACTGGTTGCTGAATCCCTAGAAGCCCCATTGAAGATGGCTCTTCCTGTAAAGCCTATTAAACTCACGGAATTAGAAGATGTTATCGAATCCCTTCGCAACAACAAGGCTCCTGGTGAGGATCACATTGACAACCGCTCCATTAAGCTGATGCCCCACAGAGCTTTGTTATTCCTTGTTCTGGTTTTCAATTCTGCTCTTCGACTGAGACACTTCCCAAGCGCCTGGAAGAAGGCGAATATCATTATGCTCCATAAAAATGGGAAGCCAGCAGAGGAATTAGACTCCTATCGCCCAATAAGCCTGCTTCCAGCATTTGGCAAATTACTTGAGAGGTGCATCCTGAGAAGATTACTTGAATCCCGAAAGGTCCAAAAACCTATTCCGAAGTTTCAGTTTGGTTTTAGACTCAGGCATGGCACACCTGAACAGCTACACCGCGTAGTGAACTTTGTGCTGGAAGGTTTCCATGGAAAGGAGTTTTCGTTGGAGCTTTTCTGGACATCCAGCAGACTTTCGACAGAGTGTGGCATAAAGGACTTCTGTACAAGCATAAAAGCGTACGAAATCCTCAACTTTTTTTGATAATAAAAAGTTCCTACACGAGCGATCCTTTAAAGTAGTACAGGACGGACTGTCCTCCCAAACAAAAAGAGTCAGAGCAGCTGTACCCCAGGGAAGTGTGTTAGGTCCAACACTATATAGCCTGTATACGCACGACATGCTCTCAGCTGACAAAATGTCGCTTACAGATCCCAATGACCTGCTAGTTGCCACCTTTACTGATGACACTGCAGTCCTGGCCAGAGATACTTGCATCTATACAGCCACCGATACGCTTCAGCTTTACCTAAAATAAATTGAGAACTGGACCCTACGCTGTAACATCGCAGTCAATCCGGAAAAGTGTGTCTCCGTGACGGACACCCTGAGAAAAGACACATCACCAGGTTTCTGCATGGAGAGCTCCTCACACAATCGAACGCCCACAAATGCCTCGGTGTCACTCTGGATAAGCGACTTACATTTCAACGCCATGTAACGGATGTAACTCGGCGGCTCAAAACAAATGCGAACAGCATGGCTTGGCTCATTAGGCCTGGAAACAAACTTTCAATTTCAAACAAGGCCAAAATTTATAAGGTTGTCTTGGCTCCTATTTGGAAATATGGCATCCAAGTATATGGCATCGCCGCAAAGTCGCACCTCAACAAAATTCGTGTGGCACAGTCGCAAATCTTGCGTAAATTATCTGGAGCGGCTTGGTACATCCGCAACAAAGACACTGAAACGGAGCTGAAGGTACCAAAGATTGGCGATGTCATAAACAAGCAAGCAAGCAATCGCGTACCTAAATAAATTGGGAAACCACCATAACCAGTTGGCTCGAAAACTCTTGAAGAGGAGACAAGTAATGGGACTGAGGGCGAGAATGAGGCTCCTGCGCATTCACCCAACAGATCTGCCAAGAAGATATATAAATCATGCCTCTAGACTCCCTAATTAGGTTTAAGTATGTATATATGTAAATACTCGATAGAAATTATGAATCTCTGCAGTATAAGTTACTATAAATAGTAACAGTTGACTGAAATGTAAATAAATACAATTTTAAAAGAAAAAAAAAAGATGAAAACACGTCTTCACGCGTCAGCATACGAATGATCTACTTAGCAACTGGACGTCAACTTTTTTCTGATCACAGATGTAATCGAGGTGAATGCTAATAAGCCGGTTTTTCGTCCCTCAAGATGATTTTCCTGGGTACTGGTGCTTTTGCGTTGCGTTGCGCAACTCGGTCTCTATGTTACTGTGCTCACCACCGTTATTTCAATATTTGTTTCGACTCGATGCCTTCTTTTGTTACTTTCATGTCTACAATATTCTAAATAGTTCTGCGTCGAAGCCAATATCTTCATCTGGAACTTCGTGAAACTCCACCTTCTTGCGCATGCTTTCTATTTCGATGGGTATGACTTAAAACGTTGACACCTGATTATCGACTACTCCCTTTAAGCCTTTTTCTTTTCTGGTGAGAATTCCGTTGCCTTGTTTAAGGAACGCTCCTGCGCATCAAGCATAGATCTGCATAGATCCTTTGAACTGAAAGACAGAATGATATATGAACAGTATGACACTCACCTCGACCGCATTTACGATAGCATTTATAATTCTTTTTCTTGTAATCCTTCTTTATGTGGGACGGATTCCCGCACTGCAAGGATTTACTAAGAAACTCTAGTTTAGAATCGAAGCTTTTTGTTCTATCCGTTTAAACTGTTCGTTCTTCTAGGATATATTGTATGTGCCGCAAACTTTCTTATAGACTGCTTCTTTAGTTCCTTAAAAATCTTAGCTTGGCACAACATAATTTCGTTACCTTTACGTCTGGAACTCCCAGAACGAAATACTGTATTAATCTTTCTTCGCCTAGGCCAAAAGTGCTTGTACACCTTTAGCACTGCTTCTTAAGACTGCCCGCTCTGCTCTACTCTGCTCCCGAAGTCTTCCACAGATTATCCTTTGCAACTTTTCAGTTGACCGTGTCTGGCCGGATCTCAGCCTGACGCTCTGACGATCTACGATGCAATGCCTCCTGGACTGCTGCCTTTACTTTCACAAACGTTTCCCTTGCGCGTTTTACAGATGGTCTCGAGTACTCACATATGCCAAATGATGCTTTTTGTCGTCTTTGATCGCAAAACTGCTAAATTACATATGCAGTTCCCTAAAATGGCTATTTCACTACAATGAAAATTCGCAATCTTTCTCAATCACCATTCTAATTGTCTTACACTTCATGTTTGGGTAAATCCCGGTTGAGCCCCAAAATTGTAGGAATTTATTACATTCTCCTAAAATTTTTCATTGGGATAAGTTTAAATATTAAGTGCTTATATTAAGTTTTTAAAGTTTGTTCAAAATATCTGTCTTTAAAACATCTACACTTCTTCTCTGTCCACTATAAACAAGCACACCGCTACTCCCACAAGAATCGGCGGTCTACAAAGTATCAAGTTTTTGGTTTGACATTTTAAATATCGATTATGGCTTGCGATATAGCCTAATCTAAAGGGTGGTTAAATTTCAAGGGCCGATGTTGATTTTGAATAAAACACAAACTATTTAGGAAATTATTGAAATTTTATTTTATTATGATATATTGGTATTACCCAATTATGTATGTAACAAAATATCGGCCAAATGAGCGCCGCGACCTCGGCTCTTTTGCGCAACAAATTCAATGGCCATGTTATCTTCCGTAATGGCGATGTCAATTGGCCCCCAAGATCATGTGATTTGACACCGTTGGACTTTTTTCTTTGGGGTTATTTGTAAGAAAAGGTGTACGTCGATAAGCCAGCAACAATTCAAGAGCTAAAGGATGAGATAATTCGGCACATTAACGGCATAGAACCTCCATTATGCCTCAGCGTCATCGAAAATTTGGACCATCGTATGGAGGTGTGCCGCCGAGGTCGCGGCGCTCATTTGGCCGATATTTTGTTAAATACATAATTGAGTAATACCAATATATCATAATAAAAAAAAAATTTCAATAATTTCCTAAATAGTTTGTGTTTCAACACAAATCAAATCAACATCGGCCCTTGAAATTTAACCACCCTTTACTTCCAGTATGCCTTGAAAAAAGCCCGCCTAGTTCATCCCAAATCTATATACCTACATATATCCCACATATATGTTTTTTTATGGAGTGTACTAAAAATATTTAAATATACTTATGGTGCGAAATTTTACTTCTTTTTTACTTCTTACTTTTCCTTTTATGCAATTTTATGATTGTTGCAAATGTCCATACCATATATGTGTATGGTATATGTGTATGTGTATACGAATGCATGAGTGTGACCATATGTGGACATATGCAAAAGCATCATTGATCTGGTAGAGCAAAGAATATGACCAATACATATGAAAATGTTAACGGGACTATTTCACAAGAAGGAGTTGATGTCTCTTTCTTTTCTGTTAATTTTGTTCGGTCTCTTTGCAACGCTGAAATCAAGTTCAGTAGCTTGTAGACGTGCGCGTGCACATTAAAAAAAATAAAATAGAAACAAAACTGAATTACACAAGTTTCTATTGTTTGATTGTTTTTTTCTATAACTATTTATTAAGGTATACAGGGTATCTTTAAACCCCTTGGTGACCTTGGCATTAATTAATACTGCCCGAGAGGCTCGCCGGCTAAGTGTGCTTAGCGTTATCATTATTACTAAATTTAAACTTACAAACTAACTATTTACAGAACACAAAAACAAAAATATAAAAGAAAGAATGACGATTGGGAGTATATCGTTTGGCTTATCATCATCTTACTGTGCGTCTTGTTGGCAGCCGGTCAATTAGGTCTCTAGGAAGTCGCCTATTGAGCCTCGTTTGTAGGCGAGGTCTGGTGAGACCCTTAGCGAGTCGGTTGCGATGGCGCTCCAGTCGGTCGTTGTAGCGGCTGGAGTGGAAATTTTGGTCTCAAAGACAGCAGTTTTAGGTCACTGTGGAGGGTGGTGTTCCTCACATACCACTCGCAGCCAGTGATCGTCCTCGCCATTTTATTTTGGATGCTCTGGATTCTGCGGATCTGGCTGTCACACGCCAGGCCCCAAATTTGGCACGCATACCTCCAAATAGGAGCTATGATTTGGTTGTATATGGTCAACTTATTTCTTAGCGACAGTTTGCTATGCGGGCCTATGAGCCAGTAGTGCTTAAACGCCGTGGCCCGTATGCGTATTCTCAATTCACTCACTTGCTTCGAGAAAGTGAGCCGGCGGTCGAGTATGAATCCCAGGTATTTGGCTGAGTCAACCTGTTCCACAGGGGTGTCGTCAATGATCACTGCTGGTGGCGTTCTCCGTTTGAGGGTGTAGCAAACATTCGTGGACTTGTTGCCATTTGTACCAATATTCCATCTCCTAGCCCAGTCGGAAAATCTTGTTGCGTAGTTCTGGATACCTTTGGCGGCCTCCTGCTCGCACCTGGACCTGAACGTTATGCGCACGTCGTCAGCAAATGTGGCCAGCATTGACGTTCCGTAGAGATTGTCAGCGGGGCGCGGCATGTCATGGCTATTAAGGCTGTATAGTAGCGGGCCTAGGACGCTTCCCTGGGGTTCTCCAGCTGCCGCATTATACTTAGTTGAGAGCGCAGAGTGGAACCGGACCGTAAATCTCCTATTCCTGAGGTACGACGCCAGGAGACAGTAGTAAGGCGCAGGCAGGGTATTCTTGATTTTTAGAAGCAGACCAGGATGCCACACACGATCAAACGCCTCCCGGACATCGAGGAAAAGAGCGTTGCAGTATTCGTCGCAGTTGCTCCACCGTGCAGTGATTGTTTAGTCTGATTTTATTATTACTTTCAATAATGATTATATATTTTGTGGATTTTTCCATCAGTGGCACAATGTGAAATGCATTCTTTTAAAGTTAGAATTATAAAGTGAGGTCGTAAATGCCGCAGAAAAGAAGAGAGAAAAGGATCTACGGTGGCTCACAGCTTATTTCGTGTAAGCAACATTTTTGAAAAACTAAATATAAAGAAAGAACATGAAAACAAAGGCATTTCTTTCTGGAACACAGTAATTTTTGCCGATGAGAGTAAATTCAATATTTCTGCATCAGATGGTAAGGCTTATGTGTGGCGTCAACCAAATACTGAGCTCCAAAAAAATAATTTACGTGGCACAGTAAAACATGGAGGCGGACATGTAATGGTTTGGGGGTGCATGTCGTCAGCAGGTGTCGGTAAATTGGAATTCATAGAATCCACCATGACTAAAGAGGTATACCTAGACTTGTTGCAGCGAAATTTACTCCAAAGTGCTGAAGATTTGGGCATACGAGATACATTTCGCTTCTATCAAGATAACGATCCCAACATAAATCCGGTATTGTTTAAACTTGGCTAATTTGGAATTGCCCACACGTCGTCCAAACACCTGCCCAATCCCCAGATTTGAATGTAATTGAAAATTTATGGCACATTCTAGAACTGGGTATTCGAAAACGCCATATTTATAATATCAAAAGTTTGAAAGCAGCGCTAATATAAGAGTGGAATAAAATATCGCCAGAATACACCAAAAAATTGGTTGACTCTATGCAATCCAGATTAAAAGCTGTAATGAAGCAAAAAGGATTACAAATTATTAAATAATTATTATTGAACAATTTTTAGATATCACTAATGTTCCCTCGCCAAACACGAAATAAGCTGTGACATGAGAATTATGTGCTTGTTTAGTTTTATTTCAATAAATCTTTCAATAATGATATTTGTGCATATGTTTTTGGTGTTTTGTAATGGAGACTAAATTATCTACGAAACTGCATCATTCATTTGTAGAGTTGTGAATAATATATACCTCTTCTATCTTTATTTTTTCAAAAATGTTGCTCACACGAAATAAGCTGTGAGCCACTGTATGTGGCCGCAACTGATCTTTGCGGCTTTTCTTAAAACTAAAATCTTTAATTAAAGAACAATAATCTAACGAATGAGCAACGTCATTTTTGATTGAAAGGATAGCAGGGCTGAAAGCCGATCTTGTTTCATTGGAATGCTCAAATATGTTTTGATTATTTTAAGGTTAAACAAGTAAGGGAGCAGCAGTCGAGTTTCCCGACTGCAAAATACCCTGTACCCTTAGACATGCTTACAATTTATTTATTTAGTATCAATAAATAAATGAAACAATATTCTATTAAAAAAGAAAATAAGATTCGTGTGTCATAAAGCCATACACATTTCGCTGCCAACGTCGCAGTCGGCGTCGCGCAATGCGTATTTTGCTGCGCTTCTGCTTCCCTTGCCATAGATTTTTCATGTGGTTCAATTAAAAAATTAGATAGCTTTTATAAGCACCAACGCATATGCCGGATTGCACTGCATTAGGTTAATAATTGTGGGCGTGGCAGTTTTTTGCGATTTGCGGGGTAGCGGGCGGTGATATCAAAATAAAACAAATTTGTACTGCGTATGTTAATTACCTATCCAACGATATATGGCACAAGTCTGTAGCTCTAGTTTCTGAGATCTAGGCGTTGATACGGACAGACAGACGGACATGGCTATATCGACTCGGCTGTTGATGCTGATCAAGAATATATATACTTTATGGGGTCGGAGATGCTTCCTTCTGCCTGTTACATACATTTGCACCATATTATGATACCCTTTTCACCCATATTCAATGGGTACAGGGTATAAAAAAGCAGACCCAACTGCCACAAGTGTGGTGGCAATAATTCTTAAGACTATTTCGATAGTGGGGTAAACTTCTCTGAGTTTATTTTTTAATGGTGTATTTCAGCACCGATATAATGTCGCCGTGTTTTTCATACACTCGGTTAAACATATACAGTACTTCGTATAATTCATGTCCATCGATATCACATGATTCTCCTATTATCATATATATATATGCAAGTCGTTGCATTGTTTTAAAAGTTTACTATTACTAATTTTCTTTAATCTTTTTATATAATACATGAAACCAAATATACTTTCATGTTGTTCAAGTTTTTTTTTTTTTTTTGTTATCATTCTTATTTTATATTTAAAATCTGTCCGAATGGACAATCATCAAATGATTTGGCGGTGACCTTAACTTAAGGGGGTACAAGGAATGTACATAATATGAGTCTGACTTAGGTGTCTATTGTTGAGGGAGATCAAGCGGGTGTTTCCTTTTCAGGCGTCTTTGGGATTGGCTGTTTTCTAGGAGCTTGATGGCCAGGTGGTTGGGGTGATTGTCCAGTCTTTTTGTATATCTTTCACTGTGTCTGGTGATCTCCTCTGCTACCGAAGGAATTCCAAGCTCTTTGTGGATAATTGCGTTCTCGTGGTACGGATGAGCGTTAGATAATGTTCTCAGACATTTATTCTGAAACCGCTGTATTCTGATGCGGTTGGAATAGCTTGCCGTGCCCCACAACTGAATCCCATAGGTCCAGATTGGCTTCAGCACTACGTTGTATGTGAGTAGTTTGAATTTTTCCCTGAGCTTGGATCTTCTGCCCAGGAGCCAGTGAAGTTGCCTGAGTCGTAGGTCGGCCTGGTTGCGCTTGTTGATTAGGTGTGGACGCCATGTGAGCCTGCGGTCCAGGGTCAGCCCTAGATATTTGGGAGTGTCATTCGTTGGAATGGTTTCCCCGTTGAGTGTGACGGGGGGGCAATCCCCCCTGCGTAATGCGAAGGTTATGTGGGAGGATTTCTCCGCGTTTACCACGATGTTCCATCGTTTCAGCCATGGATCTAGAGCATCCAGTTGTCTTTGTATGATGGCTGATGCATCCTGCGGATTCTTGGCGGAGGCTAGGAACGCGGTGTCGTCCGCGTATGTAGCTACTGTGAGGTTCCGAGAGGGGGTGATGGGAAGGTCCGCTGTGTAGAGTGTGTATAAGATGGGTCCAAGAACACTGCCTTGAGGTACTCCTGCTCTTATAGGCCTAGGCGTGCTGATTGATGATCCGCATCTCACTCGGAATTCTCTTTCCTCTGTGTACGATTTGAGGAAGGCGAAGTGGGAACTTGGAAGGTTGGATTTAATTTTAAACAGGAGTCCAGGGTGCCAGACTCTGTCAAACGCCTGTTTAACATCCAACATAACGGCGCAGCAGTACTTCTTCTTTTCGAAGGCCTCTAGTATGCACTCAACAAGCCGGTGGCATTGCTCTGGTGTTCCATGAAGGCGTCTGAATCCAAACTGGTGATCAGGGATCAGTCCGGCCTCGTCCAAAACTGGCAGTACTCTACGTAAAAATATTCTTTCAAGTATTTTAGACAGGATTGCCAGCAAACTAATCGGACGATACGATGCTAGATTGGCTTCAGGTTTTCCAGGCTTGAGGAGGACAATTATTTCCGCACGCTTCCACACTTTCGGGAAGTACCCTAGACGGAGGCAGCTGTTAAAGATGTTAGCCAGCCTTTGGGAACAGATTAGGGGCAACATTTTCAGTGCTGTTGCATCAATTCGGTCAGGACCTGGTGACTTGTCATTTTGTAAGGAGGCGATCTCCTGCACAATCTCCTCTGGTTCGACGGGCTGTATTGGCGTGCCAGGAGCACTTGGGCTCTCTACGAACCTTATGATGGCAGCTCTCTCTTCGGCAGTGCATCTATCGAAAGGTGAGAAAGCACTATGTAAATGGTCGGCAAAGGCTTCTGCTCTTTCGATCTCAGACCGACACCAGGACCCGTCCACTTTGCGCACGGGCGATATCTTCTTAGCAGGTCTTTTAATGTGCCTCGTGACATTCCACAGATTGTGCTGCGGGTCTCCAGGTTCCAGCTCCTTGAGGAATCTATGGAAGGAGTCCTGCCGTAGGATGGTTAGCTTGTCCTTCAGTTCCTTGGTGGCACGATTAAGTGCTGTCTTGTCCCTGGGATTGCGCGATGAAAACCAGACTCTTCTGAGGCGCCTTTTTTCGGCCACGAGGGCCGCGATTTCAGGAGACCACAAGTGCAAGTCTCTTTCAGGTGTTCTCGGGGTAGTCGGAGGAGGAGGGTTCGCAAACTCAGCAGCATTGTGCATCTCTCTGGTTAAGTTTTCGATGGCCGCATCTATGTTGCTTGGTGTGGAAAGAGGGGGATCTGAGTTCAGGGAGGAAAGCATCCAAAACGTAAACTTGGGGGCATTTGTGTGTTTCCCAGTGAGTCTTCTAGGCGGGGTTTTTCTGAGGACGGGGATGTTTAGAAGCAAGTTTACTGCGCTGTGGTCGGATAGCAGTTTATCATAGCTTGAGCATGTTATCTTAGAGTGTCCTATGCCCTTGGAGACTGCGAAGTCCAGAAGATCCGGCTGCTTTGAAGGGTCGGATGGCCAGTGTGTGGGTTCTCCAGTGGAATGGCAGTCCAGACTCTTCCGCTGCAGGTACTTGTAAAGCTTAATGCCTTTGGGGTTGTTTGTGCGGGACCCCCACCAGGAGTGTTTGGCGTTAAAATCTCCGGCTGCTATAAAACGAGGTCCAAGGGACTCGAAGAAGTCCTGAAGGTGGGTCTCGGTTATCGAGTGTCTGGGTGGGAAGTAAACCGCACCAATGGTGATATCTCCCTGTGGGCTAGAAATCCTGGTCACGGCGCACTGAGCCCATTCCTCCTGAAACGCAGGAAGTTCCGTATACTGAATGCCACTCCTGATGAGCATAGCTGCTCCTCCGCGTGCTCTGCCAGATGGATGGTTGGCATGTAACAGATCGTATCCGCTAATTTTAAAGTAGGATCTGGGACAAAAGTGGGATTCCGAAACTAGAAGAACATCAATATTGTCTGTTTTTATGAAATGCTCTACTTCGGCTTTACTCTTCTGCAAGCCGTTTGCGTTCCAAAAAACTATATTAAGCCTTATTTGCATTACTTTTTGTTGAGGAAGGGAGCTATAAACTGCGTCATCTGCGAGAACATCTGCGAAAGCATCTGTGGGATCAACCTTTCCATCATCCTCTCAATCGTTCCTTCCATGCGGGCAAACATCGTTTCAAGCTGGTTGAGATTTGGGGCTTCGGGAGTGGTTTGAGGGGTTTGTTGGCGATTCCTTGGCTGTGTTGCATGGTTTCCAAGAAGTACGTCCCTGTAACTCGTACCATTGATGATAGTTGGTATTTGGATGAGAGGTGGTTTGTTGCTACTCTCAACGGGTCTGGCTTTAGGAGATAGCTGTGCCTTTGCCTTTTTGTAGGCAGGACATCCTCTGTACGACGCAGGGTGATCAGCTTGACAATGTAAACAGCATGCTTTCTCGGCATCTTTTTTGGTGCATGACCTAGAGTCATGAGAATCACCACATTTCACGCAGCGATGTTCCAGGAAACAGTAGCGCTGGGTGTGTCCGAATCCTTGACATCTGAAACATTGTGGAACATCGTTGAACTTCAGTGGGGGCTCAACGGTGACGACTGACCTACAAATCCTCTTTATTTTGAAAACCTCTGTGTTGTTCAAGTGACACAAAGCTTAGGCTTTGACAAGGCAATCACATAAAAATAGTTTATTTTGAAACTCTTTTCCCCATTCAATTCAAGAGCTACATCTTCTCTAATCAAAATGCCATTGCTGACTGAAAACCATTTCGTCGATATTTTTCGTCACATTTGTGAATTCATTTACCATAGGTGTTGAAGCGCCACATCTAAGGGCAAGGTTTCGCTTTGCCACATTTTTCTTTTTACATTTATCTTTGTCAGAATGTCATAGCACACCATATGTTTTCTATAGAATGGCATTCATTGCCCAACTGAGAATCTTTTGTATTTTATGTTAAATCCTTTAAAGGGTCACATATATTGCTTAGTTTGTATTTACTGGCCTTCACCGAGGTTACCCTGCACTCCCATCTAGTTTAAGTAAGTGGTTTCAGAGATAACGATTTTACATGAGCGTTTAAAATATCCCACCTCTGACTTGAGCCAGCAAACAGAGTTAACAACCTTTGTTGCAAACCAAAACAAAGATTTTGCTTGGATACATGACGATTCTGCATCTCCCAGGATGATATTGCATCTATGACACCCACACGGTAAAAAATAAAAAAATGTGTAAATTTCAAGAATACGTTTTTGGACACCACTTTTTTAACCACTCATATTGGCACCATTATCAAATCCTTTGCCTCTGCAGTTGTGCAATAATAAACCCACCTGTTCTAACTCTGTGATTATACAATGAGTCAAACTCTCACCCGTGGTTTTTCGACGGCTAGAAACGTATAAAATGTTCTTCAATTTCAGCTTCATTTGTATTAAAAAATCCTATAACAATCGAAGATTGCTCAATACGAGAAACGTCGCGATTACAATCAAAAATAATAGAGTAATTTTTATTCATTATAACTTTTTCAACTATTTTTGTATTTACGTCATTTGCCATTACGTGTATAACCTCATTTTGAATATTTTTTTCAATGAAATGTTCAGTTATTGTCTTATCCTTTACTTATTTTAGGTAAACTTTCAGCACTGGATGAAATCGAGCTCTTAATTATACTAAATCTATAAAGTTGCCGTTTGTCTCACTAGAATATCTCTCCAACTTTGACTATCTTGTTCATTTTGTGACTGCATTAAAGGGTAAATAGTCGAAATGCTTTTCAAACAATTCTCTGAATTAATCCATTTCAACATAAAATTTTTTTTCTGTCGTCTACATTCGTGAGACTTTATGTAATTACTCAAGTGTCTCGAAACGCGCACCTTCACTTGATTCAATCTTTGTATTTTGTAGTCCGAATATTCGAATAAATCATCCATTGCTCAGGTGTTCCATGGGTGCGTCTGAAGCCAAACTGGTGATCCGGGATCAGTCCGGCCTCGCCCAGTACTGGCAGTACTCTGCACAAAAATACTCTTTCAAGTATTTCTAAATTTTTTTTTCGCGTGGCTCCCACTGCAAAAGATTACGAAGAAGAAGTGGAGTGCTTTTGTTGTTCTGAAAGGGGGGGTGAGAATTGAAGATTTGATAAAAGTAGAAGTTCAAGTGGAATGTTAGTCGTGTTAGTAGATGCTGGCTGTCTACATTACCTTAATAAGGTTATGTGGGAAAACGACCCCCAGTATCTTTCTACGATTGGTTAGGGAGGTAAATTGATTAGAAGGAGTAAAATAAGATGGGAGGTGAAGATTTGCATCCCTGTTGAGTCTCCTAAGAGCAAACATCAAGAAATTCTTTTGAACGGATTCAATGCGATCTTGATGAACCCCATAATCCGATGGAAATCCTATAGAGAAAATATGTGGCCTGGCTAGGTAACGAACAATACAAAGACATTAGCTTACGTTTTGACCCATTAAGTTTTAAGAGATTGGTAGAACACTATTTTTGAAAATTGTCCAAATCTGACTGAAGTTTATATTGGACAGAACGGGATTTGTATTAAAAACAAAGCTTACTGTCGCCTGCATATATAAGAACTAGAGAGTTTGTTAGAGCAAGGGGAATGTCGTTAATAAAAATAGTGAAAAGTAGCGGCCCAAGATGTCTTTCTTGGGGCTCTGACGTAGCTCTAAGAGTGTATCTTTAAGAGGTCTGAAGGCGGGAGTGTACATCTTTAAGAAGAACACGTTGGGTTATCCTAGCTAAGAAGCCAGAAATCCACTTGAGAAGGTCTGTGCGAAATCCTAGGATATTAAGTTTACTTAAAAGGAGTGAGTGGTTGCAGGTCAAATACTTTACTGAAGTCCGTATAATTTTCATCTGTTTGAAGGCCTTTACGGAAGCCATCTATAATGAAGGAAGTCAGCTCCAAGAGGTTTGTGGTGGTGGAGCGACGCTTTATGAAACCATGGTCGCATGGAGAAATAATTGAGCTGCAGAGGTGTTGAAGATGTGGTGGTACCAGTTTTTCGAAAAGCTTTGGAATTGCTGACAATTTAGATTTCCTCTATAGTTTGTAGCATCCGATTGTTTCCCTTTTTTGTGTAGGGATCGAAGTTTCCAGAAACAAGGAGAAAAGTTTTAAAAGAGGTTTGCCTAAAGGCTTAGCGCAGTTTTTCTGTACAAAGCCTGGAACACCATCAGGAACTGGCTGCTTCGAGCTACTAAGTATCTTGAGAAAGTAACATTGCAACCAGTTTTCTTATATCTCTTAAGGAGTCTATTTTTAATATATTTTAAGTTTTTAAGGCTCCTTGTAAGCCAAGGCGGATCAGTGGAGGCGGATGGAGTCGAAGAAAGCGTGAAGCGTTTTGTCGAATGTTTCTAAAGCGATATTAATAGCGGTGCATTCAGAGATTGGACCAATCGAATGAATAAATTAAATTGCTTAGTCTCTGAAATTAACCTTACCAAAGCAGAGAGTTTTATAAACTACATGGTGCGCCTTAAGATTGCTAGCAGTAAGGGTTTCAATGGAGACCTCAAGCGTTGAGTGGTAAGGATCTTCTGGGGTAAAAAGTGACATGACTCTGGAAAGGGTAATTTCATCAGGATCAGAAACGAAACATAGATCTTGAAGCCGACTTAAAGAATGCTTTCCGTGGTTTATTTGAACAAGGAATATGTCGAACATATCCTCCTTAAAATCATGGTGTGTTGAAAATGATAAAGATGGTGAATTCTCGTTGTTTGACCATATAAGTTCACGTAAATTGAAGTTTCCAAGAGTCACTAGGAGGTCACTCTCGGACATGCGATTAGAAACCAGCTGATAAGGCAGATAAGTGGTGCTAGTATGTAGGCGGTTCTGAAAAAGGCGGTACGCATGTGATGAACAGTGATTGAAGCGACATAGTGATTTGTACACATAGGAATTCTAGATTACCAAGATTCGGTAAATTAACCTCTTCAGAAGCAAAGTTCGGGTCCACAGAGATAAGGACTCCGGGGTGAACTCTACTCGTGCCGGAGGAATAACCTGATGCCCTGGAAGATAACTCAGACGTGTTATGCTTAATTATGGAGACAAATTCATTAACCAAATTTGTGTTTCCGACTCCTGCTCTTGAGGTAGTACCATAAACGTTATGAGCGGCTGCATGGTTGCATGGCTGATCAGGCTGAAAAGCGATATCGGTACATACGGCGTCCATAACAGCGGTTTTTGTACACTTTGGAGACTCATTTAGCAGTTGGAGGCTCAAGCGCAGAGAGTTGGTCGATGATTTTACAGGAGCCATCAAGCAAATCTGTGAAACCGTTTTAAGTTTGCCGCAAGAACGTTCGCATCTGTTTTTGAACCCCGCGACATCCACTGCAGCAAAAGTGGAAGCCAGCATTTCGTGAACTTACATCCGAAACAGAGGCGGTGAAATCGGCACATTTAGTATGTACTACGTTTTCACACAGTCATCAGGGGATGCTAGGCTGGGACGCGAAAATCGGCTTATTACACGATTTTATAGCGCAGATGCTATAAAATTCCATTAAACAAATTTTTTATGATATAAGGGGGCCTTTTTTCAGCTACGAAGGCCGCGATATCAGGAGACCACAAGTGCACGTCTCTTTCAGGTATTCTCAGGGTAGTCGGCCGAGGAGGATTCGTGAAGAGGGGGATCTGGTTTCAGGGAGGAAAGCATTTAGAACGTAAAAATGGGGGCATCTTTGTGTTTGTAAAGTAAGTCTTCTAGGCAGGGTTTCTTTTGAGGACGGGAATGTTTAGGTGCAAGTTAACTGCGCTGTGATCGGATAGCAGTTTATCGAAGTTGAAGCATGTTATCGCTGAGTGTCCTATGATCTTGGAGATGGCGAAGTCCAGCACATCAAGCTGTTTTGAAGTGTCCGTAGACCATTGTGTGGGCTCTACAGTGGAATGGCAGTCCGGACTTTTCCGCTGCGGACTTTCCGAGTGTCTGGGTGGGAAGTAAGCCGCACCAATGGTGATATCTCCCTGTGAGCTGGTAATCCTGGTTAAGGCGCAATGTGCCCATTCCTCCTGAAACGCGGGAAGTTCCGTGTACTGAATGCCACTCCTGATGAGCATGGCTGCTCCTCCACGTGCTCTGCCAGATCGATGGTTGGCATAGATCAGTTGTACCCGCTGATGTTAAAGCGGATCTGGGACAAAAATGGGATTTCGATACTAGAAGGATACCGATGTTATCTGTTTTGATGGGTGCTCTACTTGGCTTTGATCCTCTGCAGGCTGTTTGTGTTCCAAAAAACTATATTACGACTTGTTTGCATTACTTTCTGTTGAGGATGGGGGCTAAAAACTGCATCATCTGCGAGAACATCTGCGAGATCATCCTCTCAATCGTTTCTTCCATGCGGGCAAGGATCGTTTTAAGCTGGTGGTAGCTTAATGGTATTAATTAATGGTATTAATTAAAGAGGAACTCCACAAACACGGCCACACTGTGAGGGATCTGCACAATCCCATTGGCAGGAAATCCAAAGTACCACTGGGGATGTTTTTTTAAAAATCACGGTCCGTTGTGTAGTGACGTACCTTGATAACCGCCCTGTACGTTTTCTCATCCTTTGGTTGGAAGGAGCGGTGTCTTTTATTTTGTGCCACGAGCTGCAAGCGTAGGGCTGTGTTGGACTACTTGTCTGGTGTCATTACGCGTACGTTGTTGTTTCGTTCCGTTTTGTACGGGAAATCCTTCTTAGTCTTCTGGTTCGGGTTCGGTTTCTCTGCAATTTTGGATGCCACTGCCTCTGATTTAGATTTAGGTTCGTTATCGTGTTCGTGGTTGTCTTCAGCGCTCGAGAGGAGGGCCAGCCTTTTATGCAGGGCTGCGCTGGTGCTAGGCGTGACGTCAAGCTCGACTTTTATCTTTTTACCTCGTCGTTATTTCTCCTGCATTGTTTCCATCTTACCCACTTCTCGTCGTTTATGGGGAACATCTCTGGGCCTTTGATGACCACATTACTTTGTCTTAGAACTCCAGTGGATTCCCTGTCCCGTTAAACCTGAACCATTTCCGTACTTGTTTGGATACTTTCACGTAGTCGATCAACGCTAATTTTAATTTCTTAAACATATCGTTTTTTTCACATTCGCGAACTGTCCTTTGTCTTGGAGTGAAATGTGCCACATTCCCCAATTTAAAGATGCGTGCCATCACTGCTATTATTTTTTCTCTTGGATTTGCCGGCCCATCTTAACAAGCTTCTCATGGCTTCAATGGTACCGCCTGTAGGCCCAGTTCTTCACACACCTCCATCAGCTTCTTCTCCCCGAATGTGTATATTATACGGTTCTTCCCCACTGTTTTTTTAATTCCAAGCAATCACATAGCTTGTGCAAAAGGTTTACAAATTATTTTTCTTAGTTTGTTAGCGACAGGTGACACCGCTAGCCCTTGAGCTTATAGATTTGAAGTAATTGCACGAGGTCAAAAGGACTTGGCTTAAATAAATTCTTTAACTTTATTCAATGTACTTGTTCTGTGAGGGTGTTCGCGTCTCCTCCGTGGCAAGGCTTTTACGTTGGCTTGGTTTATGGCCAAGATCCAAACTCCTAGGAATCTGTTCGTAAAATACGTTTCGTTTATCATGACTAACTTATCTTGATCACAACCCACTGCACGAGTGTCTTGATGTGGGGATCTGGATCCTTTCTCATAGTCCTGACCACGTAGCTTAGACTCAGAATCGCTCTTATCCACGCACTTACACACTACACTTCTTGCTTGCCTTCGTCTTCCGACTTTCCACTGGCGCCTGCATGCTGCCATATTTATCACTCTCGAACACTTACCAGCGCATTGGCTTATAGCCCCATCCGAGACCGCGAAGCCTCCTTAATCGGGCCTTAATTTGCCGCCTGTAAATTACGCTACCGTTGTTATCATCTTCCAATGCCCTCCTCAGTTCATCGGGTGGGAATTGGCCTGTTGACCGTTACGTTCCTTCTCCGTGCTTCCTCCGGTTCTATGCTGTTGCTAGGCGAACTTTCCAAGAATACTACATTCCATCTCTTCTGTCATTTTTTCTTTCTTTTCCACTATTTCTCCTCTTTCTGTTCGACGCCGCAAAAAAAAATTTTAAAGGAATTTTTTAGATGCATTCGAAACTACATAAAAACACCAAAAAATAGCTATGAATTCCTGAAGAAGCCTTTGAATTTTTTAGAGAACCGATGAAATAATCCATATTGAGCTACAAAATTAGGGTAAGTCCAGTATGTAGAGGATCTCCTTATGAAATTTGAAATATACTGCGGCATATTCAAAGAGAATTTGAAATCTAGCGTAAGATAATGATAAAGAGAAAAAACGCTGAATCATTGACAAGAGATTACCGCTGTCAAGAAGACCTATTAGAGTCAAGTAACAGGTACTTTACAGTAACAGTACAGTAACGGTAAGAGGTAGAGTACAAGAACTCTTAATGACCAACTAAAATCATTGTCAACCCATGTCCATGAATCCACCAACAGTCAATGAGAAAGTAGAAAACCCGATAGATACCGGTTACAACAAAGCAGCCAAATAAGGGCGGCAGACGGCAATGGAAAATTCGCTGATAGCGAAGATGAGCTGAACACCATAATCTTCTAGCATGAGTGATGTGCAAATGCCTCGAATATACATCCCAACATTTAATTGATATGATGAGAGTGGACAACTATTTACATGCATGGCGCATAATAGTTGGTTCATATGACAATTCTCCGTTAATTGCAAATACAGTCACCTGGCTACTTTATCAAAGCCCAGCCTTTGACAAAGCCAAATCAATATAGGGGCTGTTAATTACAACCGTTGAGATCCTTCCATCATTGAAGAGCAATCGAAGTAGCTCAAAGAACATTATTTCATGCCGCATCATTCTGTTCTAAGTCCTGGTAGCAGAAACACAAATTTACGATTAGATTTGATGCAGGTCCCATCGTTCAAAACTATATTGTCCAAATTGGGTCGCTACCGAATTCATAAGTATGTGGACCGTGGACATAGAAAGGATGTACCCTCTGGTGAGTCACAAAGGAACCCCACACGTTTGTGGATGCTTCCGAGCAAGCATGTGGCGCAGCAACATACGTGAAGCCACGTACAAGAACAAGCCGACATCAGTAAGACCGCTATGTTCCAAGTCCAGAGTTGCACCCACAGCAAAACAATCTTTGTCCATATTAAAATTGTGCGCAGCAGGTCTCGGAAATCTCAGGAAATTACTCGAAGAGTGTGACAAGATTGGCGCAGGTCATGGACAAGGTACTTTTGTACTTTCGCACAGACTCATTCGGTGTACTGGGTTCAAAACCCAATACAGCACGAAAACCTTTCCACTTACCAAAAATCGTATAGAAAAGCAGTGGCTGAACAATCACAATGGCGTCATGTATTATCCGCCGATAATGCAGCTTATGACTGGCCAAAGAAATAACTGCTAGAAAAGTATTAAATGAATCAAGGGAAAACAAGGGTCAACCATAGCATCAAAAATATCAACCAATTTGAAACGAAAAATAAATTCAGCTGCATGGAAACCTCACAATAATCAAGTGGAGGAATATAATGCGAGTTTGACTCGAACAAATGATCGATGAAATGATCCGTCGTTTAGACTAAGATAAAAGATGCAATTAATATTATATAATTCGAAATCATGAACGAATTCAATGAACTTCTTTATTTATTTACTGTCAGCTTAAGACTAAATGTGCAGAGTTTAATTCGGTTTGAAGCGAGTCGCGAGAATCGAAAATGTCGTGTCAGCATTTATGATCAATTGTGTAAGGTTTAATTTTTTTATGTTTTGGATGCATAAAAAAATGATATAGTTAATAATCAATCAATGAAAAAAAAAGACTCCGACGTAAACTACAATTTTTCGTCCCCGGTGTGGCCGATACGAAAGTTTATCCTGTGGGACAGACAGTTTGTTTGACAAGGGTAAAAAGTTGCAGTTACATGTGGAATTCACTTGAACGTGTATGCAAGGAATGATTCGTCCTCGGTTTAACCTAGTGAGAATTGGTCCTGTGGAAAACAGGACAGTATCAGGTTACATTCACTTTTGGTGGTTAGATTACATGTAACTTCAATGTCCCGCTCGGAGTTCAGCGGCATGTCAAGGTTCAGTGACGACTCGAGGTGCTCTTGAAAACGTTCCATGTTAGTGCGCCTACTGATAAGCCGCTCGACTTTGGGATAGGCTGTGGCTGTTGTATCCAATGTGATGATGAGAGGTAAGTGGTCAGAGCTTAGCTCGGCAAACGATCGGATATCTGAGTGTAAACCCAGGATACCTCTTGTCAGCGCAAAATCGATGTAGCCTGGGGACCCTCTACTACCAAAAGGGAACCTTGTGGGGCCACCTGTTGCTAGCGAGTTTACATCTGTGTTGAAAATAAGATTTGCCAGGGCATGACCTCTTTGGTTGCACCTCCCTGCTCCTCAAAGTCAATGGAACGCGTTCCAGTCGCCAGCTACAATGAATTTATGCTGATGTTGCTCCAATATGGATTTGAAGTTGTCTTTGGTCCAGATGAACCTCGGTGGGCAGTAGACCGCGCCGAAGTTTATAATGCCGTCCCCGGTTTCTATAGCTGCAGACGCAAGTTGTACCCTATCAGTGGCTACTGAAGGAAGAGGAAAATGAACCAGACTTGATTTGATCATAATCGCTGATCCACCTTTGGCGTTACCCTCACCCGAGTCGTTTGCAGTATACGCCTCGTAACCATACAGCTTGGGCTTGACTCCATCTTTGTAATGTGTTTCACTGATGAGCAAAACATCAATCTCACTGCACGGTGGAGCAACTGCATCTAGTGGTCTAGCAAATTTTAAGGCCCTTCGACTGCGACGAATACTGCAACGCTATTTTCCTCGATGTCCGGGAGGCGTTTGATCGTGTGTGGCATCCTGGTCTGCTTCTAAAAATCAAGAATACCCTGCCTGCGCCTTACTACTGTCTCCTGGCGTCGTACCTCAGGAATAGGAGATTTGCGGTCCGGTTCCACTCTGCGCTCTCAACTGAGTATAATGCGGCAGCTAGAGTACCCCAGGGAAGCGTCCTAGGCCCGCTACTGTACAGCCTTTATAGCCATGACATGCCGCGCCCGGCTGACAATCTGTAAGGAACGTCAATGCTGGCCACATTTGCCGACGACGTGTGCATAACGTACAGGTCCAGGTGCCAGCAGGAGGCCGCCAACGGTATCCAGAACTACGCGACAAGATTTTCCGACTGGGCTAGGAGATGGAATATTGGCATAAATGGCAACAAGTCCACGAATGTTTTCTACACCCTCAAACGGAGAACGCCACCAGCAGTGCTCATTGACGACACCCCTGTGGAACAGGTTGACTCAGCCAAATACCTGGGAGTCATACTCGACCGCCGGCTCACTTTCGCGAAGCAAGTGAGTGAATTGAGAATACGCATACGGGCCGCGGCGTCAAAGCACTACTGGCTCATGGGCCCGCATAGCAAACTGTCGCTAAGAAATAAGTTGACCATATACAGCCAAATCATAGCTCCTATTTGGAGGTATGCGTGCCAAATTTGGGGCCTGGCGTGTGACAGCCAGATCCGCAGAATCCCGAGCATCCAAATAAAATGGCGAGGACGATCACTGGCTGCGAGTGGTATGTGAGGAACACCACCCTCCACAGTGACCTAAAGCCGCTACATCGACCGACTGGAGCGCCATCGCAACCGACTCGCTAAGGGTCTCACCAGACCTCGCCCACAAACGAGGCTCAATAGGCGACTTCCTAGAGACCTAATTGACCAGCTGCCAACAAGACGCACAGCAAGACGAAGATAAGCCAAACAATATACTCCCCATCGTCTTTCTTTCTTTTATATTTTTGTTTTTGTGTTCTGTAAATAGTTAGTTTGTAAGTTTAAATTTAGTTATAATGTTAACGCTAGCACACCTAGCCGCCGAGCCTCTGTGGCAGTATTCATAGATGCCAAGGTCACCAAGGGGTTTAAAGATACCCTGTATGCCTTAATAAATAGTTATAAAAAAAAAATAAAAAAAAAATAAAAAAAAAATAAAAAAAAAATAAAAAAAACTTACATGTACATGCAAGGACCTTTGTTGTTTTGCTCGAAGTTCAATAAAGGTTTGAAACTTTTTTTATAAGTAATTTTTTTATATATAAGTAATAATAAGTATAAGTATAAGTAATTACTATTTAATTTATGAATTTATGGAGAACAATAACTGTGCTAGTAGAAGGCTAAAAATAATATTGTTAAAAAACTAGATTTCATTAGTCACCATCATTAGCCAGTAGCAATTTATTACGCTTAAAGCTAAAATTGTGACAGCAAAAGCAACCCCTTCTGCGTTTATCAGCAACAATAATATTTTCAGGGTCCGCGACTTATGTCAGCGCGTTGGAGTCAGCAGTGGCAACTACACTAGTTCATCAGAAATTGGTTTATTCTTTCAGTTCCTTTAGTGACTAAGTAGCTTACTACCGCTATTAGGCTAAATTTGGCTAAATAATTAATATCCTCGCCATCCTCCCTTCTTGGTGTTTTCTCCAGGGAGTGGTATTCGCATACCTATTTAGCGGTGGTCAAAAAATATTTTAAAATTGTTAAAATTGCCAAATCTTTGGCCATGTACCCAATTCCTGTGCTGTAAAACCATGCTAAAAAACGCAGTGTCTGCAACAATTAACGATCGACCTATCCTAACTGCCCGAGTGTCAGAGCTTTCTAAATATAAAATCGCAACACAATAATGGAAGGACTGGAATGTCGATTATGTATTAGGTATGGAATCAAACTGTCGCCAAAGAAGTTGGGGATGTACCCAGAAGAGCTCCGATACTGGACAACATTAACAAATTATCCATAAAGCCAGTTACCAAAAATAATAAACGAGTACCTGCAGCTTTGCTATTTCTCTAAAGTTTGGCAAACTGCCATAGTAATTCCAATACTAAAGTCCCACTTACCAACTCGACTACTGTCTACCGCCCTGATTTTATACTATATATAATATATGTATGATCGAATAGGCAATAAAAGCCTAATGGATAGCCGCTATCTCCTTTTCTCATGTGTCTTTGAGTAGTTGCAAGATGCGAAAAATCTTCTAGCGTTATTATTTTTATTATTATTATTATTTAATTGTTTCTTAGAAATTAAATTCAGGATGCAAAAATGAAAATGACGCTTTTATTCATTAATTGACGGAATCGACAAAAAAAAGTATAAACAAAATAATATCATATGTGGCGAAAAATATGAGTCAATTGAAAGAGAAACAAAACTGTTTTGAAACAATGATTGCAAAGGAAAATCAGAATAAGAAAAACCAAAAAAAATCAGAATGTCAGCTAAGACGCGTCAAAGTGAAATGCTACAACTGTGGTGAAAAAGGCCATGTGTTGAATAATTTTCCAAAAAAAGATAGATAAAGAAAAAGGCAGAAAGTATTACAAATGTAATCAGTACGGATATATATATTTCTAAAGATAAAGAGATATATATATAAATAAGTATAAATAAGTAAATAAGTTCAATACGGGCAGTAAATTCAACATCGTTCGGGAGGATTTTTCTTATGATATTGGAAAGCCAAAGCAGGAAAGCTGCAAATTTGTTTTAAATGGATTCGGTAGTGACCACATCTCTAATAAAATAAAACCAATTGTCTAAATGACAAGCAGACTAGTTTTTTCGGAAACGCGTCTTGTTGATAAACAGATTGAAGAGTAGCTTGAGAATAATATAATTAAAGAGTCAACATCCGAGTTTAAAAAGCACGACGGTTCTGTAACGCTGTGTGTAGAATTTCGCAGATTTAACAAGGAATGAAATGGACGGAATGGATGGAATGAACAATAAATTGAAATGAAATCCTGATATTTTGCCGGATATTTTGCTCTACACCAACGCCGACTATGTCAACTATGATGTAATAATTATAACAAAAGATATTCTACATTAAACGGGGAAAGTGGCAGCCCGCCAAATCCTTTACGAAATGTTGCTGGCTTTATCCAACGAAGTCAAACACAGGAAACGATGTGATTGTAGAGCTTAGCAACCAAAGTGTTAGTTTTGGCAACCCAGCATTCATTATTTCGGATAGAGGATCGGTACTTACATCGCAAGACTTTGTGAAATGCTATGAGGGAGTACAGCTAGTGAAGACGACTACTGGCTTGCTAAAGGAAAACGAACATGTTGAGCGACTAAACACTATTTTAATTTCAGTGCTCTCAAAGTTAAGTGTCGATGACCCCACAAAATGATATCACAATGTACCAAGTGATGAACTCAGCATTTACCAGAACCATGAATACGATGCCTTTTGAGCTACTTTTTAAAACGATGTACTAAAATGAGAACAAAAAATGATCTTTAGATACGAGACTTGATAAACAAAGCAGCCGTATTTTTCAAAGTTTTCAACGAAAAACGCAGCGAGTTACGAATGAAGGTGAAGAATCAGATACTGAAGCTACAGAACGAGAACAAGAAAGCGTACAATCTTCGATGCAAGCTAGCAAGACGATATGATGTTGGCGACCTAATAGCTATTAAACGTACCCAGTTGGTAGTAGCCCAAAAGCTGAAACTTATCCTTTGGAGCCTTAAAAAATGTGTAAAGGTGAAGTACAATAACGCCTAGGATGTCCAAAAATAGGCAACAGCGATGGACTAAATAATGCAACGTGCGCGGAATACATAAAGCGATGGCCGATTAGTACCGATGATCATCCCATTTGGGTCCCAAATCTAACTAGTATAAAATAGCTGATCACTAGGCAACGACAACGAAAACTAGAAGAGCAACGACTACAGATGAAGAAGGTGGTGAATTAGCGACTAGGCGAATTCCCAAAGACAAGAGCGCAACGCTACGAGAGCAAAATGTTGCACGACGGCAGCAGAGTTGTTGTTTGCTCGTTGAAGAAGGAAGTTGTGCGCTCCGCTTGTGTGGCTGCGAAAGCGAAAACAAGACGACGATAAAAACAACGGTATTCTAAATTAATGGTTCTTTAATATTTATAAATTTGTAAACTATTATAATAAAACCACAATTAAATTTAATTCCGAAAGAATTAGTGATAGGCATATTTTCCGCTGTTTTGTAAACAACAATTACCCAGCGCCTCCAAAAGATGGGCGATATTCACGAAATACAGTGTACTTGGAGGAAAAAATTTCGTTATCTGTGACAGAAAAGTTTATACAGGTTTCAGTTAGCATAATAGCTTTAAAATCAAAAGAACAAATCTTGTTAATCAGTTTTTTCAAGAGTTCCAGAACTGTAGTCTTGAGAATCTCTTTCCAATAATTTATGAACGATGCTGTGCTTGGACCAGGCTGTCGCAATGCAGGCATCTGGTAAAATAATTTGAAATGACGATAGCATCTGTGGTTTAAAGTAAATTTGGTCACAAAAATTTTGGAAGGAGCGATGTTAAAATAATTGGAGAGGTGACACCTAACGTCATTTACAGTGGCATCAGGCATTAGGTGGAATACAAAGATGGAGTTCCAGGGCACAACAGCTCTAAGCGTAAGGCCTGTAGATCGCGTTCCGATGGCACATCCGTAAGTGGCTTTGGTGATATCACCGCGGGTTTGGTAGCCGCAGAAGGCCGGCGGATTGACGGAGCCCCAGGCTGGCAGAATGGCTGGAGAGAATATGAGTTTGGCGGCATATTCCAGCGGATCAACGCCTGAACCGGTATGAGAAGTGGTGCGTATAGTTAAGGTGTCATATCCATCAATGGCAAATGTGAAGCTAGAGTTGTGTATTCATTTGTTGGCTGCCGTTTGGCATTGAGATTGAGAAACTGTTCGTTTAATTAGGCGATTCACCATGCTCATCTCTTCTTCAATCTTCTTCAATAGAAGTCTTCATTAATAGCGTCATTAATTAATAGTCGCATTTGTTTGAAGAACATATTAAAGATATTTTGAGTTCAACAAAATGCACTCAGAACAGATGGTGCAACGATGCAAAACAATCCACCGGAATAAATACTTTGAAGAGAGTGAGGTAACGAAGGTAACGTGTGAGCGGTTTGAGCGTAGTAGCTGGAGAAGCATCCAGAGGGAAATAAAAAAGCTCCACAAAAGGGGGAGAGCCAAAAAAACAGTGAAAAGATGGTTTTAACAAAGCAACACAGAGATGGGATGATAGATGTGCAGAATCGGTATCGGCTGAGGATATTGTGTAATTCCAAATTTTTGATCTTTAGGTTAATAATACATATGGGTAATAGTGCAACTGAGTTAGCCTTACTAATTAAATTTGGAAAACATTATTATTCTATTATTATATTATATTAAATAGACTATTCAGAAAATCAATATTGCAATGACCAACGAATTGAAAGATATTGTAGAAAGCCCATTTTATGACCGATCCCTCCAAAACAAACGTACATGTAAGGTAACAAATGCGTAAGGTAACACTGCCATGCACTTGATAAGGTCACAACTAGATTTAACTCCTCTTAACATTTAGTCCTTCGAGACAACCTGTTTTCCCCCTTTTGGTAAGAAACTTGGGTGTAAATAAGCACCTGATAAGGGACTGCAGATTCGTGTTAAAATCTCAGTCTACGGTAGCTAAAAAAAAAGGCTTCGGACCAGAGAAAAGATACTTAGCCAAAAAACGAAGTCCTCTGTTGTTTCCTTCCAAGTGGTAAGGGACACAGAGTATAAAATAAATGCCATTGTGCATAAAGAAAAAAGAAATTTTTGTCCGTGGCCATACAACGGGCAAAAAATTAATAAAACAACGTCGCCAGCTACATCAGCAGCAGCATCACCAGCAACATAGGCGGCAGCAGCGGCGGCAAGTCCTTTTTAATTTTTATTTATTTTGCTTGTTATTTATGTTATAGGTAGGTAGTAAAAAAAAAATAAAAGTCTAAAAAAGAGAAGGCAACCATTGAAGATCAGGTTAGGATTACTAGATTAGTAGATGGGATTTTAATGAAGGATGGTACCGTAGAAGATAAGGTACCATTAGCCTCATTAGAATCCCAAAGTTGTGAAAACTCCAAAAAATTATTTAAGCTAGGGCCAATAGATCATGAGTATTTTTTTAAGGCACATTTGAATACTATGTCAAAAAATAAACACAAAATGTGTGTTTTATCTCTTCAAAAGAGTGTTCTCAACCAGGTGAAAAAATTCGACATCACATGACCGCGTTATAAATGCTGGATTCCCCCGAGGTAGTGTGCTGGGCCCCGTTCTGTGCACACTATACAAAAGAGGACATGAATACAAACCACCAGCTCACAACCTCTACATTTGCTGACGACACCGCAATACTTAGTCGACTTGGATGCCCAGCAAAGGCAACAGAACAACTTGCCTGCCATCTTAAAATAGTGGAAAGTTGGTTTTCGGACTGGCACATCAAAATAAAGGCGACCAAAAGCAGACGTGTAACCTTCACATTGAATAGACAAACCTGTCCACCCTGTACCCTGAAAAGTACCTTAATCCCACAATCAGACGTAGTAATGTATCTCAGCGTTCACCTAGATAAACGCCTCACCAGGCGGCGACATATAGAATCCAAGTGGATTCATATGAAGCTTAAAGCAGCCAATCTTCACTGGCTCATAAACTGCAACTCTCCCCTAAGTCTGGAATACAACACAACTGCGAACTATCAACACTATGGTACCTACGCAGCAAGATCACCCACAGAGACCTCCACAAAAATCTTGTCAACGAGGAAATCCAGATTAAAAAAAGTAAACGCCAAGCAAAAGTTGCGGCACACGAAAATCCTCTCGCGAAGTCGCTAACGCGAGTCTGCAGCCATAGCCGACTGGAGCGCAACGATTCTCCAGTCTAGCAAAGAAATCCTAGGGCCGTCTCTAACTAATATAATTACTCTACATGGTTAATAATCTAAGTTATATAATAAGATTTGAATATTTATTGTTAGTCTCACAATATGAGAAGATACAATAAATAACACAATAAGTATTAAAAAAAAAGTTATGCAAATGGTTCCAAACGGTGTTCTGGCTTATCGTTAGTTCCTCAGCAATTAAGTAAGTACTCAGTTTGTATCCATGATTTTTTTTCGCAATTTTCGACGACAGGCCCCCGACGCGTGCATCTTTAACATCGAAATTAGCGGAACGGAACCTACCAAACCACTTTTGTGCTACACGTTCGTTTACAGTATCGAGCCCATATCGCCTTGTTCGAAGAAAAATTGTAAAATATAGCGAATTTTCTTTTTGATGGTGCCCATCTTTGAAGAGCGCTCACAACGTACTGAGTCGATCAATCGAAAAACTGTCAAAGACAAACTTTTAGCGCGAATAAACACGTTTGTAGCGCTGTAGACATGATGCACATGCGTAACACTAGTACTATGGACAATATCGCCATCTCTTAGATAAAAACCGAACTTTTTACTTGTACAAACTTTCTTTGCGTTATGTTAAAAATTTTAATATGCTGCGAGTTGCGTCAAATGGCGTAGACTCCTCGTACATATCCAAATTTTGTTAAATAAAATTAATATAAAAGATTAGTAAAATATTTTTTTCATAGGTCTACCGCGAAATCCTAAGTGATGTAACCTAAGATTATTTTGGACTTCGAGGGAGCATGACCGAAATTGTTTGTTATAATTTTTTGCTGCAGGCTTTCAAGGAGAGAACAGAATTTTTTTTTATTTAAAATAGTTGTGACTTTTGTTTACTTTCAGTGGATGTGGCAGGCATGTCCAAAACATTTTACAATTTACTTTTTCTTAAATGTTGCTTTTGTCGAAAGATTCTATAATAATTTAAATATTATAGAGTATTAAAAGGTAAAATAAAAACTTTTTTTTTTTATAATATATAATAATTATATTATAAATTAAAAAAAATAAAAACTTTTTTTTTTTATAATATATAATAATTATATTATAAATTATTATATATTATAAAAAAAAAAAGTTTTTATTTTATCTTTTAATACTCTATAAATATAGGAATACATATATGTACACTATTGAAATACTGTCGTAGTAACTAAATTATTTTTGTAATTATATTGTGGCATTCAAGGAATAATGAAACTTAACCAACATTTTTAAAGAATTAAAGGAGGCATCTCTGACCCCACAAGAATATTTATATTCTTGATCAGCATCAACAACCGAGTCGATATAGCCATGTCCGTCTGTTTCTATGAAAAAAATAGACAGTAGTTTTATAGCTAGCGTTTTGAAATTTTTACCAGATCATTATTTTTGTTGCACGCTGATCAAGTTTACACAATAAGTATGAAAAAAAGAAGTTATTGTATAAACAATAAGAATAAGATACAGTTATTTTAATATGAAGAAGTAAGATATCAATGTAAAAAAGAACTATTGTGACCCTTGGGAGAATGTTTTAATGTAAAATTGCGTTAAATTAAACAAAACTAAAAACACTTTACGAATCTATGAAATACAGTCCACTGCAAAATTGAAAAGGAAAATCGAAAGTAAAATGTAATAAAAATGTACAACACTTTTTGTGTTAAATATTAAAATATAAACAGTATGTAAAAGGTATCGGTCGGACCAACAACCAAATATATTATATAATACATTAATTTTATAACCGATCCCTTCAAAACAAGCACACATGTAAACGCATGCGTAAGGTGACACTGACATGCACTTGATAACGTCACAACAAGATAATGGATTTTTGTGACCAAACCCTTCAAGGAACATGTACTCGCCAGCGCACATACCAACGCATTGAAGTGATTGGGAGCATAAGTATATAAAAAGTTTAAAGGAACTCTTGCTCTCGCAATACCTAATTGTAAGATTATTGTGTTTCTTCGGATGTTGAAGAATATTAATCAAACAGTTTCAAAACCGAACTCATTGGAGTAAGACCGATTATTTTGGGCTCCACTTAATACTAACAGAAAAAATAACATTAAAATATACTAAGTGATAAGTGATTAATTACAAACAATTTTTCACAAAAATTTAAACAAAAGATGCGCAATGGGATGTATAATTGCTCGATAAAATATTTGTTTAAATTCCTTTCTTTGGTACAACAAGTTTATTTTAAAGAATAGTACCAAAAAAACCAAGCCACGTACTTTTACAATGAGTCATAACGTCATTTGTGTCATTATCATTTGTGTCTTCGCAACCTGCGGAAGTGCACGAAATAAATAAGAAATGCAAAAGTCGATCGCGCACGGTCAATCACCCCCATCCCGACACATAAACTTATTCGCGCGGCTCCCACTGCATAACGTACAGCCCATATAATAAACTATAGAACAAATAATAGAGATTAAATGTATAGAATATAGAATAAACTATAAACTATAACTGTTGCTCTGAACCGTAGGTGAGAATTGAGGATTTGATAGAAGTGGACGTGCAGAGTGAAGTAATAGAGTATAGTCATTGTAGTCAGAACATAAAACCCTGAAAGGCTCATGCAGGGCATATGTAGATCTACAATAACTTAGGAATAGGGGATTAAAATTTGTAGTCCGTTTATTTGGAATGTTAAATGTTAGTTGTGTTAGTAGATGCTGGCTGTCTATACTACCATTATGGAGGAAAACGACCCCAGAATCTTCCTACGATTAGTTAGGGAAGGTAAATTGATTAGAAGGAGTTAAAATAAGATGGGAGGTGAAGATTTTTAGCCCAGTTCCCCTAAGTGCAAACATCAAGATATTCTTTTGAACGGATTCGATGCGATCTTGATGAACTGAGGGCTACAGACGCAGGACCCGTAGTCCAGAATTGAACGTACTAAAAATACGTATAAGGTTTTATTTAAATAAGGGTCATTGAATTCCTTTGGCCATCTTTTAATGAAGCCAAGCACACCCTTGGCTTTATTAACCATTGTAGAAATATGGTCGGAAAATTTCAGTTTAAAGTCTAATAGGACACCCAGATCGTTAACCTGGGTTAACCTTTCTAAGTTTCCTTGGGGGACTACAGATGTAGCACTAATAAGGCGAGAGTTTACATCTTTAAAAAGAACACGGGTTCTCCCAGCTAAGTAGCTCGAAATCCACGTAAGAAGGTCTGAGGCAAATCCTAAAATATTATGTTTACTCAAAAGGAGTAAGTGGTTGACAGAGTTATATGCTTTACTAAAGTCCGTATAGATGACATCTGTTTGAAGGCCTTTACGGAAGCCATCTATAATAAAGGAGGTCAGCTCCAAGAGCTTTGTGGTAGTGGAGCGACATTTTATGAAACCATGTTAGCATGAAGAAATAATTAAGCTGCAGAGGTTTTAAAGATGGGGTGTTACCAATGTTTCGAAAAGCTTTGGAATTGCAGACAATTTCGATATTCCTCTATAGTTTGTAGCATCCGATTTTCCAGAGATAAGGAGAAGATGCAAGGAGAAGTTCCAGAAGAGGTCTGCACAATATCTTAACGCAGGTTTTCAGTACACAGCCAGGAACACCATCAGGACCTGGCGATGGTGCCATAATGAGTTCCGAATCCGCGGCAGATATCCATTTGATCATACTGATCATCTTTCAAAAATTGAACGCGTCGACAAGGGTCGAGTGGAAGGATTCGCTCCCAGAAGACAAGGTGGATAGCCTGCGTTTTCTGGAGTTCCTGGTGCCGAATCCTCGAAACCGTGGATTTGACTGTGACTGCGCATACGTCATCCTACCGGTTGGACCGAGAGCTTTAAAAGCTTTTGATTAATACGGACGTGTTTACAAACGCAGCGCGATAAAAATTGTAAATACGGAGATAGCCCAGCTATAACAAGCCTATACTACATCGTGGGAACGTGTAATGGTTCAGCTTAGCGAACCAAACCAAAAAGCAAGTGTTTAAGCAAGAATAATTGTCCAAAAGACAATTTCTCATTTTGTTCTTTTTTTGGTCGCATTTTTCGCGGTGGGAGGCCCATCTGTTAAATCAGCCGGTGGAGCTGACAACTCATCGTAAACCAACAGTGCTGCCAGATCTGGTGATCGGGAGCTAAATGGACAGATCAGCGGGGGCCCCCCCCCACCGATGAAGACCCATTCAGGAGGAGCTCCAGAATGTCAAGGTCCCCAACAAAAGGAGGAGGAGCTACGGTGCAGGACGCCGGAACCCCTGCGCCGGCGGTGGTGCTGGAGGATTTACCGACTTGCCGCCGCAGGGATGCAGCGTTGGACAACTCGGCCCCTATAGCCAGCAGCGCTACCAATTGGAGTATTAAGAGGGGAAAGGACGTCATCAGCGTGCCGTCGCACGGCAAAGGAAGAAAATCACCAATCGGATCGCCTATAGGGCCATTAGATCTAGCCGCGGGAACCGCTGCGCCGGCGGTTGTGTTGGAGGATATACCGACTAGCCCCCGCAGTGCTGCACAGCTGAACAACTCGGCCACTGTAGCCAGCAGCGCTAACAATACCAGCAACCCGAAGGCAAAGGACGTCATCAGCGTGCCGTCGCACAGGAAAGGAAGAAAATCACCGACGGGATCGCCCATAAGGCCCTTAGAATTCGCCGCGGGATTCCAAAACGAAGACTTAAGGAGCATCCTCGCCAGGATGGGTAATAAAATCAACGCGATACTATCCGCGTTCGAAGTTCGGCGACATGTCATCATAGACGACAAGAGTGATCTACTGGAACTCTCGGCTCTCAGCAACAGGGCCATCGAGCTTTACGAAGGAGTCTCTAAAGGGAAGCTTTCGAAGACCGCTGTTACCCAAACTGAGCCCCAAAAGCCTAGACCAAAGGCTACACCAGTAAGGGAACTGCCAAAGGGGCAGATGCCCAAAGGTCAGGCGCCTAAAGCACAGGCACCCAAGCGCGGCAACTACTCCGCGGTGAGCTCAGAGGGTATACCCAAAGAAGATACGTCCAAGCCGCGCAGCTATGCATCCGTCGCCAAGGAGGCTAGCACTGGAGGCGAGTGGAAAAAAGTTCAGCCTAAACGCCTGAGGAAGAAGCCGGGGGCACTTATTTTAAAGAAGACGGGAGATGTCTCGTATGCGGAAATGCTCCGGAAACTGAAAGAGGACCCGAACCTCAGCGAACTGGGCAAACATGTTCGCAAAGTCCGTAGAACTCAGCAAGGGGAACTACTGCTGGAGGTAGACGGGAAAGGCTCCGACAGCGTCCCCAATTTTAAGACCCAGCTGGAAGCAACATTAAAAGACTTGGCTTCGGTTCGCACGGGTGCGCAAAGAATACCAGTATCCTGCAGTGGACTAGACGAGGCCACGACAGCAGATGATCTCCACAGCTGCCTTGTCTCCCAATTTCAAGGAATCCAGCTGAAACTAGAGGACATCAAAGGGCTACGTAGGATGCGGGATGGGACTCAAATAGCCTCGGTCCTGATGAACGCTAATGATGCGATTGCGGTCTTAGCGAAGGGCACGGTAACCGTGGGTTGGTCAAGGTGCCGCATCATCCAGGACGTCCGGCCCACGAGATGTTACAAGTGCCTGGGCTACGGACATCGAGCAACGATCTGCAAGGAGATCGATCGATCAGACTGCTGCCTGCGATGCGGCGAACGAGGACACAAGGCAAGGGGATGCGTGGCACCACCAAAGTGCCTATTATGCAGCGACGAAGTGGATAAAAACCACCCGACGGGCTGTTTTGCGTGCCCGACCTACAGAGCGACCCTGAAAGAAGCCAAGAGCCACCTTAATGCACGCCCACATTAGCGTAGTACAGCTCAATGTCAATCATTGCGCAGCAGCTCAGAGCCTCCTGGCCCAGACTGCGGCTGAGCGCAATGTAGACATCATGCTCCTAAGCGAACCCTACGTCTCTGGTAGTGGAGAATCATCCATGATTCTTGACGAGACAGGTAAAGCAGCCATCAAATGCTGCAGCTCTCTCCACGTCCAGGAACTGGCTGCTTTACCTATGCGGGGTACCGCTTATGCGAAGCTAAATCACGTGCACATGTACAGCTGCTACGCTCCGCCGAGCGACACCCCCGATCAGTTCGAGGAGTTTCTGGAGGCGCTCGTGGACCATGCGAGAGGGCGAAGCCCGAAGGTCGTTGCCGGCGACTTTAATGCCTGGGCAGTGGAATGGGGCAGCAGGACATCCAACGCCAGAGGCCGAGCTGTGATTGACGCCATGGGAATGCTGGACCTTATACTGCTGAACGACGGACGGAAGCCGACGTTCAACAATGATAGGGGTACGTCCTTTATTGACGTTACCTTTGTCAGCAGAGGGCTAGTGGACATCAACAACTGGATGGTCCATGACGTCATGACGCTGAGCGACCACTCGCTGATCTCTTTCAGTCTCTCCCCGGAGGGCATGCCCAGGAGACGGCAGAGCAGAACAGCCGGGAAAGCATGGGACACCAGGAAGATCGATGAGGCCATGCTGGCCTATCAGATCAATTCCCTGGAAATCCCAAATGGGGACGCAGAGAGTATGGCGGCAGGCCTCATGTTTATGCTCGAAGGAATCTGCGACGCAACCATGCCTAGGAAAAATAAGGCACAGCGCAAACCACCCGTTTACTGGTGGAGTGCCTCCCTAAGCCAACTAAGGTCTGATTGCCTCAGGGCTAGGAGAACGGCGCAACGAGCCAGAGGCAGTACCCACCACGCGGAACTCTTAGAGGCTTTCAGAAGGAAACGCCTTGAGTTCAAGCACGGCATCGCGGCTGCCAAAGCGCGGTCGTTTAAGGAGCTGCAGGATGGCGTAGACAGCGATACCTGGGGCCTCGCCTACAAACTCGTTACCAACAAGCTAAGGAGAAGAGCGGCAACCCCATCCGACCCGGGGGTCCTGGCTAACATAGTAGGGGAGCTATTCCCAAAGCAAACCACTCTATGGAGGCCAACAGAGGCAGCCCCTGCCCCAGATTTCCAGTGCGTCACAGAACTTGAAGTCGTCGAGGCAGCCAAGCGCATCAAACCGAACAAAGCCCCTGGACTAGACGGTATTCCTGGAGCTGTTATAAAAGCAGTTGCGCTGGGTAGACCTGAAATCTTCAGGGCCACCTTCCAGCAATGCCTTCTGGATGGAATCTTCCCAACAAGGTGGAAAAGCCAGAAGCTAGTCCTGTTGCCGAAAGGCAAGGGACCAGCACATGCTGCAAACAGCTACCGCCCTCTATGCCTACTGGATATAGTAGGAAAACTATTCGAGCGTATCCTGTATACTAGAATAGAGGCAATCACCGAGAGCACCAACGGCCTGGGAAGCCATCAATATGGCTTCCGGAAAGGAAAGAGCACACTGGACGCTCTTTCGGCCGTTAGTAACATCGCCAAGACCGCTCTATCTGGTGATAGATGGTTAGGGGGCAGGAAGGAATACTGCGCTATAGTGACTCTGGACGTAAGGAACGCATTTAACACCGCCAGATGGCCCGTAATACTCGCAGCCATGAACCGCATGGGAATCCCGGAGTACCTAAGGATAGTCGTTGGCAGCTACTTTAGGGACCGGGTCCTATGGTATGATACCGAAGATGGCCCAAAAAGATACCGAGTTTCGGCAGGTGTTCCCCAAGGATCAGTACTTGGACCAATCCTATGGAACATTATGTACGATGGGATCTTGGGCATCAACAGGCCCGTAGGAGTAGAGCTGCACTGTTTTGCTGACGATGTGGCAATCACAGCTGTCTCTAAAACAATCGCAGGGTTGGAGGACAAATGCAACTCTACGATCGGTGCTGCCATCCTGTGGCTCGAGAAAGCCGGGCTAGCAATAGCGGCTCACAAGACCGAAGCAGTCCTTCTCAGCAGCAGAAAAAAGGTGGAGAACATGCTGGTCTCCGTCAATGGCACACAGGTGACCTCTCAAGAGTCCCTAAAGTACCTGGGGGTAATGATAGATCGCAGACTATCGTTCAAGGACCACGCAAGCTACGCCAGCAAGAAGGCAGCAGTCACAGCCTCTTCGTTGGCTAGGCTTATGCCTAACGTCGGAGGCCCAAGACACCCGGCCAGGAAACTGCTGGTGTCAGTAGCAAAGGCTTCACTGTTATACGCTGCACCAATCTGGAGCAATGCCACTAGCAGGGGCTCATACCTGAAAGGAGCTCGTTCGGTGCTACGGTCAATGGCCCTCAGGCTCATTAGAGGTTTCAGGACCATATCCGAGGACGCGGCGCTAGCCCTGGCAGGCCTGCCGCCAATTGATCTGGAGATCAAGGCTCTCAGCCTAATGCGAAGTGGCGCTTCCAAGCAAGAGGCACACGAGTGGCTAACAGGTGAATGGCAGAGCAGATGGCAAACTTCGCGACGGGGGAGGTGGACTCATCAGCTCATCCCTGAGTTGACGGTTTGGGCAGAGTGCCAGCACAAATGCTTGGACTACCACCTAACCCAGTTTCTTACGGACCATGGCTGCTTCCGGGCCTACCTACTACGGTTCCGTCACGTAGAGTCAGCTCGATGCATGTTCTGCGTCGACGGTGAGGAAACAGCAGAACATGTGCTAATGCACTGCTCCAGGTTCACGGCGGAGAGGGAGCAGCTAAAGACGCTGTCAGGTACTCCGTTCAGCCCTAGTGGCTTGTTCGCGGCTATGCTGGCGAACAGCGAGGCTTGGGAGCTGGGACACAGCCTTATCATTAATATGATGAAGCGTGTCCGATCAGACGAGATGGCCAACAGAGCGGATGTCTAAGCCCAAACTGGCGTCCTGGGTGACGGCGGGCGAAGAATTCTACCCCAGAGTTCCCGGCTCGTCGTAATAATCATCTAAAGGGTGGAAGGAGGAGCCCCCATGGACTACACTGAAGGCAGGGAGTGCGACCTGGCCTCACATCCTGCTCACCGAAGTCATACCTTGACTGGCAGTCCCGGTGAGCGAGTAAGGACTGAAGAGCACGCGGAGGTTTTTGTTTTAGTACGTAGGCATAATTCCAATAGGGCTTATGAATCGTGCATGCCACCTACGGACAGTAGGTGGTATCTTTAGAAGATTTTAATTTTCCTACCGTAAGTCGATTAATAAAAAAAAAAAAAAACCGGTTGGACCGACGAAAATCATACAAAAATAAATCTTTATGCATGTTTTTGCACTCCCTCTGGCCCTCACCTGCGAAGCATATACCAGTATTTTCTTTCTCATTTCTGCATTTCGTACTTTCAACTTCAACCCCGACGGACGTGCCTCAGCAGAGCTCCAGTTAATATTGAAGTTTTAAGTGCAAAATTCAAACCCAAGTGCAACCAATATATAAAAGCGAAAAGACGCTAATACATATTTATATGTGTCAAAAACCTTATATATTTTTGCGAATAAATAATAAAAAAAAAAAAAACAAGTGAAAACAACACACAAAACTAAATATGAGCGCAACCGGCTCTCAAAATCTAAATCAGAAGGGAGAGCTTCAATCTAAACAAAACAAAAACAACTCCTACCTCTCACTCACCCACATATCAAATTACACAAACAATTATCAAAGCTTGGACCCGCAAAGTGATGAAAGAGCGCGATCTTGCTCTCCAGCATTGGAGAGACCCAACAGCTACCATCAGCAACGGAGAGCAGAATGCGCGCCAAATTTACATGCGCGTACACCAACAACAACACCCGCTACACCAATAAACTCACACTCAACTCCCCCGCTCACAGCAGTTAGGCTCCCAGCTCTCCCACTCTCAACTCTTCCGCTCTCAGCAACCTCAGAAACCAATACCACAACTGCAGCAACTATAACAACATCAACTTCAGTTTGCTATGCTTCATTGCTTATACGCTCTTCTTCGGCGAATGTAAAAACGCCCACAACCTCAATACCCGCTCCACGAATAAAAAGCAAAACTCAATCCTCTCTCCCGACAGCAAAAAAAAGTTCCTCGACCATACAGACTGGTATAGATCGATATATACAAATAAAGCGAAAACTAAGCCCGCAAAATTCTTCAACGGGTAATAAATAAAAAATAATCTGTGACATAACAAGACAGAAAATGCCCAACAATGATAACCGATTCGCCATTTTGGCCGATGATTTAGACGATCAGCCAAATTCTGATAAAGACATTAAGAAGACCCCTAAGCGGCCTCCAATCTACATCAGAGAAAAATGTTCCAGCGCCCTCGTAAACAAAATAATGGACCTTATCGGGAAAGACAGTTTCCACATAATTCCCCTGACCAAGGGCAAGATTCACGAAACGAAAGTGCAAGTCAAAACGGAAGTAAACTTCAGAGCGCTCACCAAATACCTCAATGATGCCAGGAAAAACTATTATACATACCAACTAAAAAGCAGCAAGGGAATACAAATAGTTATAAAAGGCCTTGAGCCTGAAATAAATCCTGAGGAAATATCTGGAGCCCTAATTGAACAAGGTTTTAAGCCGAAAACAGTTATCAACATATTTAATAAAGATAAAAAGCCACAACCTCTCTTCAAGGTGGAACTTGAACCAGACTCAGGCAGTGAAGAAAAACGAGACTCACCGCATTTATAAGCTGCAATATCTATTACACCGTAGAATTTCTGTTGAAGAGCCGCACAAGCGCAAAGGACCCGTACAGTGTGCAAATTGCCAAGAATATTGCCATACAAAAACTTATTGTACCCTTCGCACTGTATGTGTAGCTTGTGGAGAGCTTCACAGCTCCGCTAATTGCCCATCAAACAAAGCTGACCCCGGCATGAAAAAGTGTAGCAACTGCGGAGGAAATCACACAGCAAACTACAGAGGCTTCCCTGTATATAAGGACCTAAAAAATCGGCTTCACCAAAAAGTTACTATGATGCGTGGGCAAAGCACGCATAGCACAATTATCCCTCCAAAACATACACCTGATGCCCACTTAAACAGTCTGACCAACAGGAACGTAACATTTGCAAGTGCGCTTAAATTAGGTCTTGCATCTACAAATCCTAAAACTCCATTCCCACTCGCAGAACAAAACAAGGTAAATGCTGATCAGCCAACAGGACAGCCACAAGGCAATATTGAAACATTGATTCTTACCATGCATCAAAACATGACCGAATTCATGACATTCATGAGAACAACTATAGAAAATCTTATGCGTAATCAAGAACTATTGATACAGATGCAGGTATCGCGGCAGTCAAAATAACCAATGGCTACCTTACGCATAACTCTATGGAATGCCAACGGCGTTTCGCGACACAAGCTTGAAATGGCTCAAATTCTCCAAGACAAACATATCGATGTAATGCTCCTTTCTGAAACACACCTTACTAACAAGTACAAGTTCCAAATAAATGGTTATACATTCTACGGCACCAACCACCCTGATGGTAAAGCACATGGAGGCACTGGAGTCCTGATTAGAAACCGCATAAAACATACCTTCCGCGACGACTTTGGGACGCACTACTTACAAGCAACGTCTTTAAATATACAGCTGGGCAACGTACAAATAACACTTGCTGCAGTATACTGCCCACCTCGCTTTACGATATCCGAAAACCAATTTTTGAATTTTTTTAACACACTAGGGGATTGCTTCATAGCTGCTGGTGACTACAATGCAAAGCATACGCACTGAGGATCTTGTCTTGTAACCCCTAAGGGAAAACAATTGTACAATACAATTATTAAAGTAAGCAACAAGCTTAGTTGTGCCTCTCCGGGCTCACCTACATATTGGCCAAGGACCCCAGAAAGATACCAGACTTGATTGACTTTGCTGTCACAAGAAACATCTCTCATAATCATATTAACGTCGAATCCCTCCCAGACCTATCTTCTGATCACTCGCCGATGCTCCTTAATTATCTCCAACGTCCGAATCTGAAAGACACACACGGTCGATTGACATCCAATAGAACTAACTGGCTAAAATATAAGAAATTCGTAAGCTCGCACATTGAACTGAACCCAAGAATCATCAACAAGGCTGACATAGAAAGCAGCACAAACGCTCAAATTGAGCAGCTTGTCTTGGAAAAGCGACGCGCAGGAATGCACACAACGCCGTTACATAGAGCAATTAGCACCTTTTAGCACAACAAATCCATTATGGAGAGCACACCCATCTCTAAGCACCCCGGTAGAATCTGTTGTGCCAATAAGAAATTCCGCAGGTGAATGGGTCCGCAGCGACAAACATAGAGCTTCTACTTTCGCCGAGCACCTTCAAAACGTGTTTCAACCAAACCCAGCAACGAATAATTTCGTTTTACAAGAGCAAACAGTTGCAAGCCAAACGACACAGGATCCAATCGAATTTCGACCAACTGAAATTGCTAAAATCATTAAAGAACTAAAAGCTAATAAGAGCCCTGGCAGCGATCTAATAACTCCAAGGATGATCATCGAACTTCCATTTTGTGACATCCAAACTATTTGCAAGCTATTCAATGCAATTAGTAGAATTGGTCACTTCCCCTCGCTATGGAAAAAGTCGATCAAATTATGATACCGAAACCGGGAAAGGATCATACAGTCCCATCATCGTATCGACCAATAAGTCTCCTACCATGCATGGCGAAACTCTTTGAAAAATGCCTGATGACATTTGTTATACCCTACATGCGAATTAATAATAAGATACCGGAGCACCAATTTGGTTTTCAGGAGAAACATGGAACAATCGAACAAGTCAATCGAATCACAACTGAAATTCGAACTGCATTCGAAAAGAGAGAGTACTGCACTGCCATTTTTCTCGATGTGGCCCAAGCATTTGACAGAGTCTGGTTAGATGGCCTAATGCACAAAATTAAATCAACACTCCCTGAATGCATCCATATGCTTCTAAAATCGTACCTGTACAATAGAGTGTTCTCAGTTAGATGCGGCACTGTTACGTCTGAGGACCACATCATAGAAGCTGGGGTTCTTCAAGGCAGCGTACTTGGCCCAACTCTATACCTGCTATATACAGCCGATATACCAACATCGAGGCAGCTAACTATATCTACATTTCCGATAACACTGCAGTCCTGAGCCGCTCTAAATGCCCACGGCAAGCTACTGCAAAACTTGCTATCTACCTGGCACATCTCGAGAAATGGCTTTCCGACTGGAGAATAAAAGTCAACGAACAAAAATGTAAACACGTAACTTTTACCCTCAATAGACAAGATTGCCCTTCGCTCTTACTAAATAACACTGCTATACCGAAATCTGATGTAGTTACGTACCTAGGTATTCATCTTGACAGGCGACTCACTTGGCGTAGACACATCGAGGCAAAAAGAACACACCTCAAACTAAAAGCTAATAGTCTGCATTGGCTTCTTAGTAAACGTTCTCCCTTAAAACTAGAATACAAGGTCTTACTCTACAACTCCGTCCTAAAACCGACCTGGACCTATGGCTCCCAGCTATGGGGGAACGCCAGTAACAGCAGCGTAGAAATCATCCAGCGAGCCCAATCGAAAATCCTGAGAACCATCACCGGCGTACCGTGGTAGGTTCGTAGCGATAACCTACACAGGGATTTATTCATATTCCCGGTCAGAGACGAAATAGCCAAACAAATGGAAAAATATAGCAACAAACTACGTGCCCATCCGAACAGGCTTGCGAAAGACTTAACACGGCTATCTAGCCGAACTCGACTTCGTCGTAATGACATGCCAACCCAATGCTAAGTATTAGGGCCACAAAAACCAATCTCAGTTACAATAATAACTGTTAATTAAGTACCTCTTAAGATTTATAAACTTATTGTTAGACTCTTAAGGAGAAGCTTCAATAAATAAAGCAAAGCTAAAAAAAAAAAATTTCTGCATGCTAAAGAAGGAAAATTCAAGCAAGTTGTTGTTCATCACTGGAATTCAGCTTAAATTGATTCATATCCTGCTTCGGTTCGGGTTTCACCTGGACGCTATATAGATCCTTGCGAGTTGCATTTTTGCGTGAGAGTTCTTCCAGGTGATAGTTTCCTGCAGTGTATTATATGGCGAAACTCTAGGCTGGATTACATTTCGGTGTTTTCGCTTAAGTTCTTATCCTTTCGGGGCATGCATCAGCTGGCTCAGTGCGAATGGGCCAGCCGTCCGACCGCTGCGAAACTATGAAGGAACAACATGATAACGAAAGGGAGTCTTAACTTCTAACGATGGCGTTTAGCTCAATAACTCTTTAGGGCACCAATTTTTCGTAAGCTATGTAATAAATATTTATCGTGGAATGCGACACTCCCCCAAGCCCTTCTGTCGGCATTTTGTTTTAGTTTTACTTCCATTCCCCACCAAGGGAGCTCGCATTTATGCCACGTTGCGGTCTGTTGGAGTTGTTGTACTAGAGTCGTACCTATAAAAACCGCGTTCCCACCGCATCTAATCCAGCCGACCTACTGTCCAGAGGAGCTTTTCATACCCAGCTACTGCCCTTCGATTTGTGGTCGCTGCTCCGTGCATACGAGTATGACTGGTCCTTTTGATGGTTGAGAGATCAAACATCGAGCTCTGAGCAACGATCTTTCTTGTCAACGTTTAAGTTAGCTAACTTCTTACCAGCTCTATAATAGGTTTATATTTATTCATTTCTCCACGAGGGTATTTCCATAGAGATCTCTTGGGCGTTTCCGCTCCAAGTGGTGCGTTTCTGGTTTAGTGGTCCATGACATAGTCATGGTGAAGGGTGAAAACTCGCCCAGCATGAAGTGGAACTGATTCCAGGGTGCCAAGAAATCCGCCAAATAGCCCTATTAAAGACTGCTATGGGTGCTGGGACTGCTGCCCCTCAAGATTTTTATGGAAGGCCCATCCTTCAACGGAGGGCAGAAAACCTCGTAACCCTATAGAAACAGAGAGGCCGTTCGAATTATACACGGCACCGAATCACCATGGAGGACGACATTTCGAATAAGCAAAAATACTACGAGTTTTACTCAGCAACCACAGAAAAATACATAAAAACAAATGATGTTCGCTAAGTGTAGTTGGAAGCGTTGGCCCGTTAGCAGTGGAATTTTCTTCTCTCCTTCCGCCTATGCATTAAGTATGTTGCATTAAGCAATTATGCAAATATGCATTTATACAAATGCATTTTTAGTTTATTTTATCAATAGGTGTATTTGGTTATCATAAGACTATATTTCCGCGCTTCGGCTAGCCGTCGTATGTAAAGGAAAACCTTATGTTAAATAAATTAGGCATAAATTAAGGTTTGATGGGTATTGTATATTGGATCCAATTTTCATTAAAGACTATAAAAAAGCCTTCATGGCAGAACACTACCCAAAAAGTTTCACTACCAAAAAAGCGAACTAAACGGAAAGGTAGAGGATCTTTTGGATTTAAGATACATATTCTTTAGCCCGTACAGCTACCCAATAATGATGGTCAGAAAGAAAACGAGTCAGTGGAAGATGTGCATCGATTTTAGGCGGATCTTCGCGAAGTCCATTCAGTATGCGTATCCAATAACCAGAACAAACAATCTCCTAAAACAACTCCTGGAGGCAAAATACTTCAGGAATCTAGATTTAAATAAGGGATATTGCGAAGTTGCACTGGAGGAAGGGATCAATAAGTATATGGCAGGTACTTTTCCTGGCAAAGAGCCCTACCACTGGAAGAAAATGCCGTTTCGCCACTTGACGTTCAAGAGTACCTTGGACTACGTTATATGCACCGATATGTCACTGCATGGATTTGTGTATCAAGATGACATAATCGTCATCATCGGTCAAATACATCGGTTTTCCTGTTCCAAATGTTAAGGACAATTAAGTTATGGACAAACACAGACAACGGTCATTTTTTTAGAAACTAGCTGCTTTCCTCGGATATCGGAATGCAGATGGGGAAAACGGGATGAATCCGAAAAGAGTAGTGGTTAATGCAGAGATACAGGCACCGACCAGCCTCAAAAGACTACGAAAGTTCGTGGCTTCGTGGTATCATCGTTTTAGCCCAGATTTCGTAGAAATCTAAAGCCGCCAGTGAACATGGCGTGGGAGCAGTTCTTAAGCAAGACTCGGAGGGAAGCGAGATATTCAGTGCCCACGCAAGCCGGACACTTGTCGGGACAGAGAAGAATGAATCCACTTTCAGTACGAAAACTATGACGCACAGTACAGTAGAAAACAGTAGAAAATATGCCGGAATATGGAAAAGGCAATGCAGAATATCTTCAACCAATCTTAAGAAGTGGAGCCCGAAGAAGGAAGGTAGAGCAGTGGTTAGCCGTTAGCGAACAGCCGGAAGGAAAAAAGATGTTATGTTTTAAACAAAATACAGCCCCATGGGAAGACTAAAAAAAAGGAAGGCAAAGTTTATAAAAATAAAATTTCCACAGAAGAATAAGGAACAAAAATTCCGGCTTAAAAATTTAATTACACAAAAAAAGAGAAAATAATTCGCTTTAAAATACATATTATGGTATGTACCCTTAGTGGGAGCTTATTTTACCAATAGCGCAATTAAAATATCATGGTGAAACGAGAGTACTTAAAGTGAAAAATCGATACATCAAATCCAAGTTTTAGGTACGAACATGTACCTCCTACTCACTAATGGCGACCATGACACGACTTACCTTCTACAGGAGTTAAATGACAAATTTTTTTTTCCTCCAGGGGGACCGCAATACCACATGAACAGGATTTAAGTGAGTAAAATAGGCGGTGGAATGAGCAATCAAGGTGGTCTGAAAACCAAAACTTCCAAAAGAATAGCTCAAACTGAATGGCTATTATATTCTTATTCGCCTCCGCCACCATCGTCAACAGCTCAAAAGCTGAAAGTTGAGCTTCATCATTTAATGATTATACAAAAAAAGTCCCTAATACCGCCACTTACGCAGCGCAAATAAACTGCATCAAGAAACCAAAACTGATTGAGCACCCGTCACCTAAGAACATCCCAAACCTCAGAAAGAGCTGATCAGCTGCCCAGAGGCTCCCTTCTCAGTGCATTCTGGCACGAAGCCCACACAAGCAAGCTGAGGAAAAATAGAGTCTGAGAGAAAACCAGCACCGACGCCCGGCACCCGTAGACGAGGGTACTACGAAGTGTGCACGATATTAAATATTAGTATTAATTCATATTTTGTATTTATATAAGTTATACTTAGACAAGCACGGATATTGTGAAATTGACCGGAACCATTTCTCCCAGATTAGTAGCTGTACAGAAAACTCGACAGGACATTTTTTAATAATAACCGTACCGTTTGAACGTTGAACTTTATGCACGTCGGCCTATTATCGCTCCGTAATTTTGAACGTTTCCCGAACGAACTAGTAACCTATTATCAGCTCTGTACGCTTTAATCAACCTGCTGTAGTGAAGTGATCCACAAACTGGAGAACTCCTCAAAAATTAAATTTTAAACGATAAGACTGTCACCAACAACAAAGTTACCAATAATCGTTGCTTTGTTTTTGTTAAACAAACTGCTCACCGCTCTCTATCACACTCCCCTTTTTGTGGAGCTTCTTCATCTCCCTTTGGATTGATGCTGCTCCTGCTGTTCGCCTGAAATCGCTCCCACTTTATCGTCGCTGGATCACTCTCTTCATCGTACATTAGCTGGACCATTCTGTTTTTAAGCGCATTCTCTCTCATTACCCAAAATGTCTTTGGTTTGTACCTCAAAGAGATGCGAATTTGGAGGAGCCATTAACGGTGACTCCTATCTAACTTGCTGGCTATGCGACAATTGCTCGCAAATGAAATGCGCTAATATTGGTCATTATGGCTGACTTGGTGATCTCCTGGGCAAAGGCATCGGTTTGACATGGTCCTGTTTGGCCTGTCGAGAGATTGAGGGCGAGATGCGCACGTTTATGCGGCAAACTCGAAATAGTTTCCGGGAGGCTTGGAAACAATTTGCCTCACTAAAGGAGCAGTTTTTAAACCTCGAATATCTATTTCTGAGTCTTAAACTACTTTGTGAATCTCCACGCCGGAAAATCCATAATAATAACCAGAATATGAATATATGTACCGCTCCAGCCACACATTTGCCAGTAAGCAATGCTATGGTTGAGGCCCCTGGCGAACAGCCACCCATCCTAGCTATTCAGAAACCTGGTATTCCCACGGCAAAAGTTGATCCACCGGAACCTGCCAGTAGGAATCCCCCATCTGGTCCCACGCTCGAAAAATCTTCAATAGTCATATCACCAAGCCAGCCTGCTGCTCTATCACTACGCCTGCCTGCCGCTGCACCTACCCGCCTACCCGTTGTAAAATCACCAAAGCCATTGACGGGTGTTCCAACTGAATCGCGATCTTCTGAACTTACGCTGAGAACTGTGGCTCCCCGCAAATCTATCTTTGTATCGCGGCTCATGCCTGATGCCTCTGCAGATGATGTTAGGTCTCACCTTGCAAACAATCTAAATATTGCTCCCTCAGAACTTTCTGTGACCAAATTTAATTTTAAGCATAAACGTAGCATATCCTCATTTAAAATAACGTTAACAAAAGCTTCCCTTGCTAAATCTTTAGATCCTACTACCAGGCCCGAGCACAGTATTGGCCCATGAATTCTTGGCCAGAGATTCTCAATGTTCCAGTCCAGTTCCAAAAAACTAAGCAACAAGATTTTTTCTTGTTGCTACCAAAACATTCGCAGTATTCTTGGAAAACTGAACTTACTTTATACTAACAGTGCTTACTTTGACTTCGATGCTATTGTGCTAAAAGAAACCTAGCTAAACTCCACTGTCATAGACAATGAAATTTTGGTATCGAAATACACTGTCTTTCGGGAAGATCGCCCAACCTTCAGAGGTGGCGTTCTGATTGCCGTAAACAACACCTACACAGTTGAACGTATTACTGTTACTAATCCTTTCGGAATTAAATTTTTAGCCGTTCAAATTCATTCTGAGTCCATTAACCTTTTCATCACCTGTTCCTACATTCCTCCTCTGAGTGATGCAGTCATTTAAATGCACCACTTAACTGCCATTAAATCAGTTTTGTCTCTGCTAAATGATGCTGATATTATTCTAGTTATGGGGGATTTCAATCTGCCCCTCATTTTATGGATTAACTCGGATGAGGATAACTCGCTTTTACCCACTAACCAAAACGAATTTCTTGATGGCTTAGCCGACTCTGCCGTTTTCCAACTCAATCCAATAAGGAACTCCCGTGGCAGGTCGCTTGACCTAATTTTCTCTAATATTTCCTTCTCTGCCACCATTGCAAGGTCTCCTCCCTTATCTACTCCTGAGCACTCTCAGCACCCATCACTCTTAGTCTCGCTAATTCTTGACTCTCCTGAAGTCTCCCTCAGTAATAGCGAGCAGCCTCGTCAAAAATGCTTTAAAAAAAAACAACTATTGTGACCTAAAAAATCACTTGACTAATATTGACAGGAGTTATCTTTCTAGTTTCAGCAATATCGAGGAAGCTACAGACTCTTTTTATGAAATAATTCATATCGCCTTAAATAAATCTGTCCCTGAAACATTGACTCCATCAACGTCTAAACCTCCATGGTTTAATAAGCACCTCTCTCTCCTTAAAAATAGGAAATCTAGAGCTTACAAAAAGTCATTAAAGTCTCCAAAATTGTTTCTTCTAACCCGCAACCAGTTTGTTGACCTTAACAATACACTAAATAAGAATTATATTTCTAAATGCAAACTCAATTTTCGCAACGATCCAAGCTCTTCTTACTCTTTTGTAAACTCCAAACGCAAATCCAATCTTTTCCCCCCTCCCTCTCATATAAAATTACTTCCGACTCTTCGCATCTCGGCATTGCTAATCTTTTTGCATCATTTTTTTTAATCAACCTACTCATCTTACTCATTTGATCCATCCTCTAACTATCCATATAATTTACCCTACATAAATAACATTTCCCTTTCTAAATTCCACTGTCATGATGTGTTTACGGCTCTTGCATCAATTAAAATCTCATTTTCACCAGGCCCAGACAACGTACCTAGCTGCATCCTCAAAAGGTGCTCCAATCTTCTCGCCTTACATCTTACTATATTATTTAATCATTCTTGGAGCAAACTTTCTTACCCAAAGTATGGAATGAATCTTACCTTACACCAATTCATAAAAAAGGCTCTACGGCTTCCATTGAGAACTACCGCGGCATTGCTAAGCTTTCTGCGATTCCCAAACTTCTTGAGAAAGTCATCACATCGCAGCTGCAACATGAATGCAAGAGCATAATCTCATCTGCACAGCATAGCTTTGTCAAGCTTCGCTCGACAACAACTAATCTACTTGAATTTTCGTCAATAATCAACCGAGGTTTTCAAAATCGCTTGCGAACTGATGTCATATATACCGACTTCAGCAAAGCATTTGATTCAGTTAATCATCAGCTCTTGCAACGGAAACTCTCGCTTATTGGGCTTCCACAAAATATCCAGTTGTGTGTTGCTTCCTACCTTTCAGATCGAACTCAGCGTGTCCTATTTAAATCTACAAAGTCGAAGGTCATCCATGTCTCATCGGGGTAGTCATCTGGGACCACTGTTGTTTATACTATTTGTAAACGATCTTCCCAATGTGATTAGTTATGCCTCTACGCTTATGTATGCTGATGATGTGAAGTTATGCTATTCCTACTCGGAACATTTCCTTCATAGGCATCTGCAACTAGACCTTGACAAACTCTATTTATGGTGCTCAATTAATCTTCTGTTCCTAAACTGCTCTAAATGCAAACTTATGACATTCCATCGCAGTGTGCCGCTTGTTATATCTTACTCTCTCGGAAATCACGTCCTTGATCGTGTTTCCACAATCAATGATCTTGGAGTTCTTTTTGACCATAAACTTAAGTTTAATGATCACATTTCTGTGACAGTGAATAAAGCCAGAGGAATGTTAGCCTTTATCAAACGATGGTCTAAAGAATTTAACGATCCCTTCACCACCAAATCCCTATATATCACCCTAGTTCGTCCTATCCTTGAATACTGCTCGTGCGTTTGGAGTCCTCAATACTCCACTCACCAAAATAGTTTTGAGTCGGTGCAAAAGTAGTTTCTGTTATTTGCATTCAAAAACTTAAACTGGTATCCTGATAATCGTCTCCCGCCGTACCGTGGCAGGCTTAAATTGGTAAAATTACCTCCATTGAAAGAGCGCCGAATCTGTGCTGGGGTCATGTTTCTACACATGCTAATCCATGGCATGGTTGATTCTAAGCTCCTTCTAAACCAACTATATTTTTCCATCCCTAATAGGAAAACTAGGTCCTTCCGACCCCTATGGTTACCTATCTGCAGATCCAACTATGCAGAACACAACCCCTTTCGCACTATTTGCGAAAACTATAACTAACCTATATACCTATCATATACTCTATCCCCTGAACTCTCTCCTAGAATAGTTACTATCTATTTATATCTATATTTTTATTCATATTTAGCAGATCTTTGTTAAATTCTTGTTAAATAAATTAAATTAAATTAAAAATTAATTAACTAAGTCCAGCTAAGATTATCCGTCAAAACTAATAATATATTTGGCATACTCAGTGGAATTACCAGTGGCCGACATGAGACTTATATATACAAAAAATGAATACTACCGCAAATGTAAAAAATAAAATATGGTAGATGCAGACAATCCCCAGACAAGCAATGCGACATTTGATATGTTTAAAAATATAATGGCAAACGTTTACCAAAAAGGTAAGACGGCCACTCAGTTGAGCAACAAAATCGATAATTTACCAAAGTTGTTGAAGGCCGAGTACATAGATAAAGGATTAAATGCAGACCATGAGAAATCTTCAGTAGGGAGTAGGCCATATCCACAACTTTTAAATGTTGTGAACTCCTATGTTTACACAATTTGGAACAATTATGGAAGCAGGTTGATGTAAAACCATTAATGATGCCGTAACAAAGGCGTATACTATCAATAATCTATTTTAATATAAGCATTTCGTTAAAGTAAAAAATAAATACTCAGGCAACATGAAAAATCTCAAATTAGCCTTTAATGTCCGAATACAACAACCTATTATTGTTTCTTTCCAAGAAATTAGTGCCAGGGACCGAAAGGAAAAGGTGGCGTTTAGTAATTGATTATCGCCAAATCAATAAATTTCAACGAGCAATTGCTTTTGTTGATTCATGCGATTCACCTTCGACCTAAAAATCTTTTCAGATTCCTTCAAAATGTGGAGAACGACTTCATCGCCCGAAGTGTCAAAACGTTTTTGCTTATTTATAAGTTTCCCAAAAAAAAAAAAAAAAAAATTTTCGGAAAATAAAACAAAAACTAATTAGTTAACATAATCAGAGTCGCGTAACTACATTAATAGCGATTGGTTGCACAAAGCTCCGTTTTTGGACGCTGCAGCTAGCGGAGTCGGCAATAAGCTGTAAAATAAAGCAACAAAAAAGCTTGCAAAATAAGTGCACGCTGCCCATCGGGCTTTGCATAGCCCCTCCACCGGCGCGTAGCCGCACAAGAGGGGCTGATCTTGTTCTTGATTTTGTTTGAGGCGAAAACGAAAATATAACATTTCCAAATGGCCGAAGGGAAATCTGCTTCTGACTCGCTGCTTAATAAAAAGCAGACCTTGCAAGAAAAAATGTACCGCGTTGCTGGCAAAAAACCCCATCCGAGCTTCGAGCGGCTTGCAGGATTAACCAAACTGATATTGGCAACACAAATACCAACATCATCACTCCCACGACCAGCACCATTACCTTCACCAACTTAAGCAGCACAAGCACTGACACCATGGAATCTGCTACAACAAGCAAACTCTGCTCTTCTGCTGCCCCTCGTGTCACTACTGACGTAGCTACTGTGATCAGTGAAGCCGCATCAAAAATGTTGCAGGCCCAAATGCAAAATAGCAAGAAAAGAAAAAACGCAAAGTCTTCTTCACCTATCGCAAGGGCTAAGCGAGCGACTAGGGAAGCTGACCTTCCAAGCTCTACCAATAGGTTCGCCCTACTTGACATGGACATAGAAGACACTACAGAGAACCAACAGGATAAAATAACCATTGAAAACACCGACCCTGCCCAGACCGAACAAGTAAGGAAAGTGGGAAAGCCACCTCAAATTGTAGTCCCAGGCTGCAGCATAAATGACCTGTTTAAATTTATTGGTGAGGTCACTAATGTGAACAATGTGGTCACCAAGAGCAATATAGGAACCACCAGAATCTTCCCCAAAGATAGTGACACATACAGAAATATTGTTGACCATCTGGACAGAAATCATTTGCAGTTCCACACATACCAAATGCAGACAGAAAAGCCGCATCGAATTGTTGTCAAGGGCCTACACCACAGAACTCTAAATGGAGACATCAAAGATAGTCTGCAAAAGTACGGTACTCCACATTCATAATCCCGCATCCAGGGCTAACAGAGAAGAGAAGCTAAATCTCTTCTTTATCAATATCAAACCGTGCGATAAAATAAACGATGTCTTCAAAATCACAGTCCTCTGTAGACAAAAGGTGAGGGTGGAGCGAATGAGAAAAGCCACAGACGTCGCACAGTGCAAACGGTGCCAGCGGTATGGCCACACTGCTAGATATTGCCGACTACACCCCAATTGCGCCAGATGTGGCGAGGATCATCAAACAAGTGAGTGTATACGCCCTCTTGACGCAACACCTACCTGCTTCCATTGCTCGGGAGCTCATAAAGCTAGCTACAAAGACTGCAAGTCGTACCAGGAGTATCTTAGTCGGTCATCGGAGTCTCCAAATAAATCGGCAACCGAAACTAGATCACCTTATGGCAATGTGGCCAATCAATATTCTGCTACAAGGTACGTGCAGGAATTTCCTGCGCTTGGCTCCGCTAGAATAGCAAGGCAACAAGTGCCCCAAACTGCATTCCAACCAGCAGCAGAGCAGATGACACCACGGAGCTACAGTGCCCGCACAAGTGCCTCCTATGCAGCAGTCGCAGCTTCAGTGCCAAGCAATTCTGGAAATGCTCAACGTCGTTTGAACTATGCTCAAACGCAGCCAAGTCTACATCAACAACAGCCGATCGATATACAGTCGCTGCTGCAACAGCAGCAACAACAGTTTCAGGAATGGCAACAGCACCTCCAGCAGCAGCAGCAACAGCAGTTTCTCATGTGGCTCCAACAGCAACAACAAGAACAACAACAGCAAAATAAGCTAGCTAATGAACGCCTTGCACGGCTAGAAACAATAGTGTCTGAGATGGCCAACACAATGAAGCAATGGGCTGGAAATAATTCTCAGGTCAACGCTACAGCCTCGCCATGAATTCACTTAAAGTCCTCATCTGGAATGTCAACGGCATTTCAGGAAAAGTCGGAGAAGTCGAACTTTTTGCACACAACAACGACATTGATATCCTTCTCTTGACTGAAACCAGACTAAACCGCGGTGGAACTGTTCGAGTGTTTGGATACACATTCTATCCTGCCTACAAGCCATCTTCCAATAATCACAGTGGAGGTGGAGTAGCGGTACTAGTCAGGACTACTCTCCGACATTTTCCCCAAAGAGTAATAGAGACGCGCAGTATACAAATGTCATCGGTGAAAGTTGCTACGGGCCTTGGTGACATGGAGTTCAGTTCCATCTACTGTCCACCAGGAAACAGAATACGGGAAAGTCTCTTCACCAGTATACTTCGAAAATGTGGACAAAGGTACCTGGTTGGTGGCGATTGGAACGCACGACATTGGCTATGGGGCGACACCTGCAACTCCCCTAGGGGACAAGAACTAGCTGAAGCCATCTCCGCCACCGGGGCAAAGATTCTTGCCACAGGAGCTCCTACCAGATACCCATACGTCACCACACATACGCCCACATGTATTGATTTTGCCGTCCACCATGGAGTACCGGACTACTGCGCGAGTATTACCCAAAATTGGGATTTAGAGTCTGACCATCTGGCCCTCGTAGTCACCATAGATACCAATGGGATTAATGCTCGCTCTAATGCAAGGCTGATCAGCAATCGAACTGACCTAACTCTATTTCACCAGAATCTGGAGAGCTCCATCCATCTTGAAACGGAGCTGAATTCTGGGGAGGATATAGAAATGGCAGTGGAAATCTTCACTAATAACATCCACATGGCTGCTGCTGCATCCACTCCACCTGCGAGCCCATTAAAGCCGACAAAATATGGCGTAACACTTACCAGAGAGGCAAAAGAGCTACTGGTTGAAAAAAGGCGCCTACGAAGAAAAGCAATTCGAACCCAAGACCCTTGGGATCGAATCCTGTGGAACCGAGCAGCCAAGCGACTACGGATCCTCTTAAGGGAGCTCAGAAATAACTTCTTTGAACGCAAGCTGTCCTCGATGGACTACACTGTTGACGCCAATTACTCACTGTGGAAATGCACAAAGGCTACGAAAAACCAGCCGTTTAGACAGGTCCCAGTTAGGCAGCATGGCGGCGACCTTGCGCGGAATGAAGAGGAACAGGCAAACATATTTGCTCAACACCTGGAGGCCAGATTCACCCCACACAACGTTGCTACGCTGGCTGACATCGAAGAGACCCTGGAGAGCTTGCAGACCCCGCTTCAGATGTCCCTCCCCATCACGCCAATCAGAGTTCAGGAGATTACCGAAGCCATAAAAGCTCTTCCGAAAAACAAGGCTCCTGGCATAGGCAGAATATGGCACGTCACACTGAAGGCCCTGCCAAATCGTGCGATCCTCTACATGGCACTTATTTTTAATGCTATGCTAAGGATTCAGTTCTTCCCTTCCGAATGGAAAATAGCGGCAATCCAAATGATATATAAGCCAGGCAAGCCGGAAGACGACCCGGAATCCTATCGGCCAATAAGTCTTCTTCCCTCTATGTCGAAGGTATGGGAAAGACTCATTGCTAATCGACTTACTAGGATTATAACTCAGTGCGGAATTGTGCCGAACCATCAATTTGGATTTCGTGAGGGACACGGCACTGTCGAGCAGGTTCACAGGGTTACGCAGCACATTCTACAGGCATTTGATGATCTTGAATACTGCAACTCAGTTTTTATTGATATCCAACAAGCCTTTGATCGGGTGTGGCACGACGGTCTCCTTTGCAAGGTGAAACATTTACTACCAGCACCTTATTACTTGCTCCTAAAGTCATACCTGGAAGGGCGGGTATTTAAAGTCAAGATCCGGGACACTTACTCTGCGCCTGCCCAAATGAGAGCTGGAGTCCCGCAAGGAAGTGTTCTTGGCCCGCTCCTGTACTCATTCTATACTGCAGACTTGCCCGTACCCGATGATGGCTATATGGAAGACCCCTCGAAGGCTCTAATTGCCACATATGCAGACGACATTGCCGTTTTGTATAGCTCAAAATGTCGCTTTGAGGCAGCAGATGGTTTGCAGGGATATGTTGCAGCCCTATCAGCGTGGTGCAAGAGGTGGAACCTAAAAATAAACGCTCGAAAACGTCCAACCCTGCCTTCACATTAAGGATGAAAACAATCCCACCAATCCAAATGGAAGGACAGATCCTGGAGCAACCAGCAACGGTGAAGTACCTTGGTATTACTTTAGACAAGCGACTCACCTTCTTGCCGCATCTTAAAGCCACTCGCAAGAGGTGCGTCCTAAGACTTCAGCAATTACGTTGGCTGCTGAGCAGAAAGAGCAAAATGTCACTTAAGGCAAAAAGACAAGTGTACGCTCAGTGCGTCGCCCCAATCTGGCTCTACGGGCTGCAAATTTGGGGGATTGCAGCAAAATCTAATTGCAATCGCATCCAGGTACTCCAGAATCGTACCCTGAGGCAGATAACCAACTGTCCTTGGTATGTAAGGAATTCAACCCTACATCGGGACCTTAATCTGCATACTGTGGAGGAGCAGATCAACAGACACACCAGCAGGTACAGAGACAGACTCACCACTCATCCCAGTGAACTAGCCAGGAATTTGCTTCCCGCCAGGCCGCTTAGAAGGCTAAAAAGACAAGGCTTCGTGAAGACGCTTCCCCCTCCACGAACATAAATCACCGTTTCCACCTCCATTAACATAAAATCCCCGTGCTAGGCGCTCGGCGATGGGCTTATAAATACTATTTTTTTTTTTGCTTGTGTTGTTAAGGTGCAAAATTGTAGCACGGTTTCAATACTTACAATAATAAAAAAAATTTAAAAAAAAAAAAAAGATTCCTTCAATGAATGAAGACATTAGCATTTACGGGACTGCAACCATCATGTGTAACTTCACTTTTCTGACTTACAAATGCGCCAATAAGGGTATTTCGCCAAACGACAAAAAGTATGATGTAATAGAGAAATAGCAAACAGGAATATCCACGGGAGCTGATAGTCCGAGGCGATTCATTGCATTCTTTACCTTTTACCTTTACCTTTATGTCCATATTTCGTTCCGATAGTATCACAAGGATCTAATAACCCCAACACTCGCGCGCAACGCCAACAAGAGCAAGACAAACGTCGTCTCTCATCTATACGAAACAACGCGTGTTTCTCATATGTGTCTTCGCGACACGTGGAAGTGCACGAAATAAATGTAAACGCCGATCGGCTACGGTCAATCACCACCGACACATGAACTTAAGCCAACAACGAAGAAGGGAGCGCGTTCTTGCTCACCGGCAATCACAACGATGTGCCAAAGAGAACTGACCTATCCCACGGCAACCGAAACTTCGACCTCTTTAACCACTGCACTCGCAACAACAACAAATACTGCAACGGTATCAACCGTACGCACGGTGGCTACTGCAACGCTCGTTTCTGCTGAACCAGCAACAATGCCAAAGAGAATGCAAACTGGGTTGGATCGCTACATCCTAATTAAAAGAAAATTGAGCTCACAAAAAAATTCTGCGGCAGGAAATAAAATAAAAATCAATCGGCACACTCTAAGTCAGCGAACTGAGTCCCAGAAGTCCAACAGATTTGGAATACTGGCAAATATTAATATGGATCTACCCCGCAGCACTGACGAAGGAGACAAAATGAAGCCACATCCCCCAGCCATATACATCCGAGAGAAAAGCTCGAATAATCTGGTTAATAAAATAATTGAACTTGTTTGAAAAGACAATTAGCACATAATACCCCAAAAAAAAGGGCAGCATCCACGAAACCAAGGTTCAAGTAAAAACTGAAGAGAACTTTAGGACTCTTACACACTACTTAAGCAAAAATAACAAAAACTACTACACGTACCAACTAAAAAGTAGTAAGGGTCTCCAAGTGGTTCTTAAGGGTATAGAGCCTGACGTAACACCCTCAGAGATCAAGCAGGCATTAAACGATAAGGGTTTCAAGGCGAAAACTGTCTTTAATATCCTGAACAAAGACAGGAAACCGAAACCACTCTTTAAAGTCGAGCTGGAACCTGACACTAAAGCTATCAGGAAATATGATGTGCATCCTACTTACCAGCTACAGTTTCTTCTGCATCGTGGAATTACTGTTGAAGAACCACATAAGCACAAAGGCCCCGTGCAATGCACTAATTGCCAAAAATATGGCCATACAAAAGCGTACTGCACTTTGCGTTCAGTTTGTGTCGTCTTTGGAGGGCTTCATGACTCGGCGCTTTCCACGACCAACAAAAGTGATCCAAGCTCCAAAAAGGGCGGAAATTGTGGGGGTAAACTTACGGCGAACTATAGAGGCTGTCCAAAATACAAAGACCTCAAAAGCCGGATTAATCACCGAGTGATGTCTGCCCGCCTCCATAACGCTCAGAATACCCCTATGCAATCAAAAATATCCTCAGAAGTCTTTTTCGCAACGGCAAAGAGGTCTTCCATTGCGAGTTTGGAAAAAACTACTTACACGCAGCGGTATATTGTACCCCTCGTTTCAGTGTTTCCGAACAACATTTTCTGGACTTCTTTAACACCCAATCACACCAATTGGAGATCACGCCTCAACACCTCTTAAGGGAAAAAGATGTATAACGCCATCATTAAGGCAAAAAGAAAGCTTGACTACGTCTCCTCGGGCAGACCATCATACTGGCCTACAAAATTCCTAACTTGATCGACTTCGCTATAACTAAAAATATACCTCGAAATGTCATCAGTGCCGAATCTTTACCGGATCTATCACCTTACCACTCGCCAGTCCTCTTACATCTTAACCTTCTCCAACGCCCTGAGACTACAATGCACGCTAAAAGATTAACATCAAAGAGAAAAAACTGGGTCAAATACAGAAAATACATAAGTTCATACATTGAGTTGAACCCAAGGCTGAACTTTGATGCCGAGATCAGCAGCAAATACCCTGGAAAGTGCCTTAGTTACAGCCGCCAGAATCTCAACACCTCAAATAGAGAGGTCACCTAGCAGACCCAGGATAAAAAACAAAGACATCGCGTGGCTCGTTCTTGGAAAACGTATGCAACGACGTATGCAACGGGAGTGGTAAGCTCATGGATCGCCAATCGAAAAGCAAACATTCAAAAATGCCTCTCGAAATCCCTCTAATGCGCTAAAGGAAGAAGCTAAAAGATCCCAACTTCGATATATAGAGCAACTTTCATGAACCAATCAAATTTCAAGCGAATGAAATATCTAAAATCCTAAAGGATAATCTAAATCCAAAAATTCCCCAGGATGTGATCTAATAATTCCAAAGATGATTATCGAGCTGCTACTCGACATACTGTGCTGTATGCACTATTTCCCAAAGTAGCGTACTTGGACCAACGCTGTACGTCATTTGTACAGCAGACATACCCAAAAGCACACTCCTAACAATTCTACGTTTTCCGATGGGACAGCGATTTTAAGTCACAAATCAACTTTCTTCTCACCTAGTGGCCGTGGAGAAGTGGCTATCTGACTGGCGAAACAAAATAAACGAACAAAAATGCAACCATTCACACTCAATCGGCAAGACTGTCCTTCAATCACTTTAAACGACACCGTAATACCGAAAGCAAATTAAGCGACGTATCTCGGAGTGCACCTCGACCGACGTCTCAACTGGAGCAGGGACATCGAAGCCAAAAGAAAACACCTTAAGCTTAAGGCTAGTAATCTCCACTGGCTTATCAACTCCCGGTCATACCTCTGTCTGGACTACAGGAGCCTACTCTACAACTAAACACTAAAGCAAGTTGGACGTACGGCTCCCAACCTTAATATCAGATCCGTCAAAGATGAAATAACCTATCAAAAACAAAAGTACCTGAGCAAATTAACGTCACACCTTGCGAAAAGTTTATAACGGGCTTGCGACTGATCCCGACTTCGCCGCAACGACCTTCCGACCCAGCGCTGATCATTAGGTCCTTTTTTCCAGACCACAGTTAAAAAGACTGTTAAAAATAGCTTAAAATTAAGATTTGAAAACCTATTGTTAGTCTCATAATTCATGAGAAGATCCAATAAATACAGCAAAGGGTAAAAAAAAAAGTTTATCGACCATTATCGTTTCTACTTTTCACAACCATAAATTTATTTCTTTATGTCTTCAAAGGCTTGAAGGGAAATCTGGTGAATATGAAATCAGAAAACTCTAGAAAACACCGAGGGAAAATATTGTTGCATTAATTTCAGTACATATTGGCAATAATATTCAAAAATGGTAATGAGACCGGTGATCAAAGTTAAACATGAAAGTGAAAAAAAAAACAATTCTGTCTACATACCATGATGATCCAATACGGGGAGGGCACACGGGCATCACCAAAGCCTTGGCCACGGTCACTATTTTTGAAAAAATTTATGGATTTTTTGTATATATTATATAAAATATATGAAAATCAACTTTCTTTTGAACATTTTTTAAAATACCTTAAGCTTATATTCATAATTTAAAAAAAATTTTAAATTCAAACCAAACTGTTTACTATTTTTATTAATTACTTACCCTCTTTTGGGGTCTAAAAAAGAATCAAAAGCAAAACACAGGTCTAGGAGCCGACCTAGAGAATTTATTACATGGTAAATTTGACCTAGGGACATGTTGAACATACCCGCAGGTAAATCATGATATGTAGAAAGGAATAAAGACGGTGAATTTTTTTTATTTGACCAAGTGAGTTCTGGTTGATTGAAGTCATACTATTTACTAGGCCATAATATATAAAAAACCGACTGAATAGCAGACAAGCGTTCCAGTACGTTGGTACTTCGGAACGTGGTACATAAGAACAGATAACAAACAGTGATTGATGGATAAAATAGAAGTTGCCACTTCTCACTATTAGCGGAATGGAGGGCGATCAGTTCCATATTCTCGACCAGGGTGAACCGGATGAAAAAGTTTATCCGTTATTGGGGCCGCGCTTATCTCATTTCCCACCGCTATAAGCACATTGCAAAGTTGCATAAGTTGACTCTTAAAAACAACACTTCGTTTGCTTTCAGTACTGCTGTGTTGTTTAATATTAGTTGTATAAAAAAACGGAGTCAAAAAATTTTTTCTTGTTGCTATCAAAACTTTTGAAGTATTCTTGATAAATTTAACCAGTTTTTGACGAAGAGTTTTTCTTTTTATTTTGAAGCTTTTGTGCTAACTAAAAACTGGCAATCTCCTTTATCGATAATGGAACTTTGGTCTCCAAGTACACTGTCTTTTGTGAAGATCTTTTGGAGGCAGCGTTTTTATTGGCGTATCCTTCCGGAATCAAGTTCAAAGTTGATAAAATTCGTTCTGAGTCGTTTAACCACAGTGACAAAAATAAGTCATTATTACCCACAAAACGACTTTATTGGTGGCTTAACCGATTTTGTCCTTTTTCCAGCTTAAGTCTATTGTCTCGTGGCAGGTCCCTCGACCATATTTTCCCAAATTTAACTTATTAAATGAAACGACTATAGTGCTCCAAGAAATCACTTGTCCTATCTTGAAATTTTAGTTTTAAATTATACAATTATTGCAAAGGAATCTTTTTGCGATGTGTTTCATAGTGCTTTGAACAAATTTGTCCCTAAAACACCAGCTCCTTTACGAAGGAAGCCAATCCACAGTCAACCTGGCATTTTCAAAGAACACACGATTGGCAGGATTTACACAATACACCCTACTCAGGATGAATGTTTCATCCTTCGCATGCTGTTGGTTAATGTGCCTGCACCTACATGTTTTACATCTTACATTTCCAGCAATTGAAAGTCGTCAAAGGCGTCACACACGTAATTTTCCGCAATGCATGTCAAGCTATGCAATTACTAGAGAACGAACAACAGTGGGATATACCTATGTATGAATGATGCATAAAATACGACCCATCCAAATCAAATTCGTGCAAAAGAACTTGGCAACCCTTGCGACGAGTTGCACTTCATTAACACCACAAGCGGGAAAAATATTAATTTCGACGTAATATATCAATTAAAGCCCACAATACTGGCGATAACTCAGCCTCGTCGAGCTCTTCAATATAGCAGTGAACAAAGCCTCTGAGACGAAACGGACATCCAAAGTGGCCAACACTATTAAGCCAGCGCCTCAGCGGATGCAAGTCATCAAGAGGAAGGCAAGTTGGTCTCCAATGAATACCAAGAAGAAGGCAATACTGGATACCAAGATTCCTGTGCTCACCTACAGCGGCAGCTCAAACCGCTTTGGGTTGCTTGCGCAAACCGAGGATCGGAGCGAGCACCCCAGTACCAGCCAACAAGCAGCTATTGCTGCTGCCAAACATGATGCAGCCTCATCTGACATAATCAGTGCAACTTCCAAGGCGCAACCTAAACCCCCTCCAATAGTTTTGGAAGGTGTTGAAAGCGTACCCCTGCTGATGGACAACATATCAAAAATCACTGATCTGAACAAGGTCTCTGCCAAGGCATCGATGGGCGGAGTCCTGAAGCTCAACGCGGCAGGCGCCATCACCTTCCGCAGCATAGTCAGCTGGCTCGAGACTGAAAAGCTTGAGTTTCACTGTTACCAGCTCAAGGAGGACAGGCCATACCGAGGATGTGTTAAAGGACTCCACCACAGTACGCTCCATCATCAAATCATTGATGAACTGAAAAGCCTCGGTCACAAGGTGCTAGACATCCATACACCGAAATGGCGAAACGAGCCAGGGGCTCCTGCTGCCAATCCCATAAACATGTTCTTTTTTAACATCGCTGCTGCGACGAACAACAAGGAGATCCTGGCTTTTAAGGGTTTATGCCACATGAGAGTTGTCATCGAGCCCCTTCGCAAGCGAAATACGACAACCCAATGCCATCGATGCCTGCCATTTGGTCACACTTTTGGCCAAATACTGCCAAAAGGCGCACATCTGCCTCAAATGCGCCGGCGAACATCCTGCCAAAGACTGTACGCGACCACTAAGCGAGCCATGCACTTGCTATAATTGTAGTGAACAGCACCCTGCGAATTACTCCGGATGCTCCAAACTGCAGGCATTCCTTCAGCGCTCTAGGCCAAAAAGAGGAGTGGGAGGATTCTTCCTCCGAAGCGAAGTCAACAATCGACAATCGATGTCCCATGTCCCTACTGGATGTATGCCGACTGCATCTCTCCGAAGCGGAGTCTTCTACGCAGAAGTAGCTAAAGCCTGGATGGGCCCCAAGCAGGATCAGCAACAGGTGCCACAGCCCTTCCAGGAGCAACCTGATACCAGGAAGCACAGCCGGCAAAGGAGTCGGTCTAGAGGCGGACATCAGCCACCTTTGGACAATAACACTTTAAGCATCCTGCAGACGCTAAACGAAAGCATGAACGCTCTTCGCTCCCTTCAGGAACAGCAGATTGAACAAATGAGGATGTTTTTACTACAGCAAGGGCAGATGATCCATCTGCTTACTGCTATACACGCGGGGACAGCGACAAAATGAAGCCGCTACGCATCTTAGTATGGAACGCCACCCTCCCAAGCTGCTCACGGTCTTTGAGACCATAAATTTCCACTCCAGCCAGTACAATGACCGACTGGAGCGCCATCGCAACCGACTCGTTAAGGGTCTCACCAGACCTCGCCTACAAACGAGGCTCAATAGGCGACTTCCTAGAGACCTAATTGACCGGCTGCCAACAAGACGCACAGCAAGATGATGATAAGCCAAACTATATACTCCCCATCGTCTTTCTTTCTTTTATATTTTTTGTTTTGTAAGTTTTGTAAATATTGTCAGTCTGTAAGTTTAAATTTAGTAATAATGGTTAAAAAAAAAAAAAAAAAAAATCGGGCAAAGCTTGCAATAATATCGCCAACAAAATTATGGAAGAAATATCAATCGCATATGGCTGAAAATATTGTGCAAAGAGTACGCCGAGAACTTGAGGATATGACTATGGAATGTACTTAAGAGATTTACAAAGAAACATTGACAATGATTGAACACAAGTGATTGGCTATAACAAATAAAGTTCACAGTAAATTCATGTGGATTTGCGCCGAGAACAGAACTACAACACTGGATATCTCCTGTCCTATGTGCAATACTTTTAAAGCATCCGTAATTGAAAGGGACTTACAAAAATGAAAACTTATTGTTTGGAATAAATGCAGAATGGGACATAAACAATCCCTTGAGGCACTTTATCGATCTTTGCGAAAAGTATTTCAAAGTATTTAAGTCAATTATAAGAATCACTATTTCCTGAGCGAACGAGCTATCCTCCTCGCAAAGAATAAGGACGACTGCCAACTCAACATTATCATTCAGTCCAGTATTCCAGGAGGAAGTTACATATACGTCATTTGATACCGTAGTGGAAACAAATGAATCGGTTAATTATCCTATAGATTTTATGAATTCGCTTGATTTGCCAGGGATGCCACCGCATATATTAAAATTAAAAAACGGTGCTCTAATTGTCATTTTACGGAATATTAATCAACCGAAACTCTGCAACGGCACGCGACTTTCAGTTAAGAAATTGATGAGCAATGTAGTGGAAGCGACAATCATGTCAGGACCGTTTAAAGGCGAATTCCAATTCCCCGAATTCCAATCCCGACTGAGACGCCATTTCAATTCAAAAATTTCAATTTTCAATTCGATTGACGTTTGCAATCACAATCAACAAAGTTCAGGGTCAGTCATTAAATTTGTGTGGATTGAATTTAGACAAGTATTGATTCTCACATAAACAATTATATGTTGCGTGTTCCCGTGACGGTAAACCGAATAGACTTTACATTAACGCAGATAGTGGAAAAACAAATAATGTTGTATACCCACAAGTGCTCGGAAATTAATCTCCTAAAAATATGCTGATTTTCATTTATTCTTTGATCCCTCCAAAACATGCATGCAATCAGAATGTGCCTCAGGGAAGCGTTGAAAATCAACTATATAATAATTATATCTCTATATGAAAACTCAATATTCAAAAGGATCCAACCTCTATCAATTGTTTTGTAAACTCTAAACGTAATAATAATAATTCTGAAATCTTGGTACTGCTTGTCTCTTTGCCTTATTTTTGCAATCGACCTACTCATCCGATTCATTTCATCAATCCTCTATTTATCCCAATCGCTTACCGTACATAAATAATATAGTGACATATCGAAATCTCCATGTATCCCATTGTCCAATACATTTCCTTTCACTTACTTTCACAACCCACTATAATTGTAATACCCAATATAATTCAAGATCTGCATATTCAGCACGCAACCCAAGTCATACCGGTCATGAACATTACCATGCCCGATCAGCATATCCACCCACATCACCAATCGTGGCATGTTTCCCTAACTAGCCAAACGAACACTCAAGTTTCGGCATCCCAAAAGCAAGATAAGAAGCTTACTCATTCCATCATGAAATCTTACCAAAAGCTCAATCAGAATAGTTATCCAACAAATTAAAAGCTTGGCACCGAGGCCTGATCACCAGATAAGTTAGAACATAATATTGATTTAAGATTTCCACCAACAATTGAAAACGTCTAAAATCCCGTCTTCGGCTTCAATAACGATTAAAATTATATTTTTTTATCTAAAGAATACCCTGGAATTGTAATTATATATGTCCTTTCAAATTTCACTGACACGAAGTCACTGACACAAGTAAACTCTCGTTTTCGACAGATCCTGATAATGTTCGTGCATCCTAACACACTGCTTTGGTATTCTAATCTTACCTGTCACTATACTTTCTAACCTATCCTCGGAGCTTGCATCCTTGCCTAACTTATGGAATGAATGTAATGAATGAATGGAATGAATATACTTGTATAATACCAATTTAAAATAAAGAAACTCATTACATCGTAGCTTCAACATTCATGCAAAAGCATAAGCAACACAAAACATGGTTTTGCCAAGCATCGTTTGACAACAACAAACCGACTATAATTTTGTTCGATCAACCACCGAGGGCATATATGGTAGACATTTGATTTGATTAAGTTAATCATCATCTATTGTTATGGGAACTTTCTTTCATTGGGTTTCCGTCGAATATTCTAAATTGATTGCTTCTCATCTTTCCTACATTTGTCGTTTTGTTGTTTTTCTCATTCACGGAATATTTTCTTCACAGACACCTGCAATTGGAACTTTATGAACTCGTGGTACTCAAACAACCTTATCTTCATTAACTGCTAAAAATGCAAGTTTATGACGTTTCATGGCAGCTTACCTTACATTTTCTCATACTCTTCTGGAAATCAGATCTTGCATCGATATTCCAACAACAACAATGATCTTGGTGTCCTTTTTGATGACAAGCTAACGTTTAATTTTCACATTTTTGGGAAAATGAATATGGCCAGCGGAATGATCATCTTCTTAAATGTTGGTCAAAAGAATTTGTTGATCCTTTCACCACTATGACTTAATATGTCACCGTAATTCGACCTATCATCCAATACTCCTCTTGCGCTTGAATCCACAATTTACTACATATCAAAGCATTATTGAATCCAAGCAAACGCATTTTCTATTATTTGCACTGAATAATACAAATTGGGACAATAGTAATCGTCTTCCGCCATATCGTTTCAGGCTTAAATTGTTAAACCTACCTTCTTTGAAGGAGCTTCGAAGCTTTGCTGGGATTATGCTCCTACATATAGTATTTACTAAAAAAACAAATGCTAAATAATTGAACTGGCTATTAATAACAGAGAAGCTCTAAAAATAATCAAGCAACAAGCTATTCCATCCTCAATCGTGCGGCAGGGCCTATCGTATGCAGATGCGACTAGAACTGGACAACAGAGCACACGACCTGATGGAAAACACTCCCAACAGCGAAATGCTTTCTCAAATACAAGGTTCCAGACTTTTCCGAATGCTGCGTTTGCTCCTGTAACAAACGCAGGCGAACCTCAACATCCAAACCAAAACGGTAATTGATGGCTCCCTCGCACAAATCATCATCTCAATGCAACAGACCATTGCTGGTCTACAAAAAACCATCGCTGAGTTGTTTGGGGAGATCAAAGAACTCAGAGGTTCTAAGTCGTTAAAGCAGAGCAAGTAATGGCTTGTGAACTGCGCCTTGGAACCTGGAACGCTCGTAGAATTATCTCAAATGCTAATGAGCTTAAAGTGTTTCTCAGCAAGCACGAAATTGATGTTATGCTTATTTCAGAGACACTCCTACACGACGGATCCTTCCTCAATATGATAGGTAACAGCTGCTATAGAGCAGATCACCCAGGAGGTCGACCCAGAGGAGGAGCTTGTATCCTAATCAGGCAGGGATTAGTACACTATCACCTGCATTCGATCACAACGAATCACCTACAAATGGCGACAGTAAAAATTTCCACTAATTTGGGCGAAATTACGGTGTCAGCGTATACCTTCCTCCAGGCCTACCTTGGAATTCCTCTGAGTTTGATAATCTCCTTGGTCAACATGGTCAAAAGTTTATCATTGGAGGTGATTTTAACGCTAAGCATCGCCTCTGAGGTAGTATAAGAGCGAATGCTCGAGGCTCAGCACTTAACGATGTTATTTCCGGCGGCTTAACTCAAGTTCTGGCTACAGGCAGACTCACTCACTACCCGTATAACACGAGGAATGTACCTTCATGTATCGACTTCTTCTTGTACAAAGGTATAGCTAACAGTCTACTATCAGTACGCGAAGAGTATGATCTATCTTCCGATTACTTGCCGCTGATCGCTTCACTAACAACGTCACCTCATAGCACCGCCCCTATTAGGATGCTCGTTCCACCTGGTGCGAATATAAGGCTGTTTCAGTGCGAACTTAACAATGCCTTTAACCTCAATACAGAGATAAATATAGCAGACGATATCGAGAAAGCGGTTGAAACTTTTATGAAGAAGATCAAAGATGCAGCTCAAATTGCAGCTCCTGGCGGCGCAGTTCACCTACGCAACTTGCATAGCAGCGTCGCTCTCCCTCCGGAAACAGTAGGACTTTTAACTCTCAAGCAACGTCTTCGGCGTGAGTTCATCAGGACCAATAATAATTGACCTAATAATTGACAGATTCTACCGAAGGATATCAAATCGGGTGAGAAAAGTACTGGCCAACCTGAAAAGAGAAGCAACTGACGCGTTCTTCGGAAAAGCTACTGCCGATGAAAACTCAAAATTCGCGCTCTGGAAGCTCACGAAGAGATTCAAGAGACAAGTTGCTCCAAAGTTTCCAGGTTGTAACCCAGATGGCACTTGGGCAAAATCACCTCAGGACAGAGCTGAAGCGTTTGCCAGAAACCTGGAGGAAAGATTCCAGCCGTTCGAGACAGCATTGCCAAGACGAATACAATTGGTTGCTGAACCACTAGAAGCCCCATTGAAGATGGCTCTTCCTGTAAAGCCTATTAAGCTCACGGAATTGGAAGATGATATCAAATCCCTTCGCAACAACGAGGCTCCTGGTGAGGATCACATTGACAACCGCGCCATTAAGCCCCACAGAGCTTTGTTATTCCTTGTACTGATTTTAAACTCTGCTTCCCAAGCGCCTGGAAGAAGGCGAATATTATTATGCTCCATAAAAATGGGAAGCCAGCAGAGGACTTAGACTCCTATCGTCCAAAAAGCTGCTTCCAGCATTTGGCAAATTACTTGAGAGGTGCATCCTGAGAAGATTACTTGAATCCCGAAAGGTCCAAAAAGCTATTCCGAAGTTTCAGTTTGGTTTTAGACTCAGGCATGGCACACCTGAACAGCTACACCGCGTAGTGAAGTTTGTGCTGGAAGGTTTCCATGGAAAGGAGTACGTCGTTGGAGCTTTTCTGGACATCCAGCAGGCTTTCGACAGAGTGTGGCATGAAGGACTTCTGTACAAGCATAAAAGCGTACTAAATCCTCAGCTCTTTTTGATAATAAAAAGCTTCCTACACGAGCGATCCTTTAAAGTAGTACAGGACGGACTGTCCTCCCAAACAAAAAGAGTCAGAGCAGGTGTACCCCAGGGAAGTGTGTTAGGTCCAACACTATATAGGCTGTATACGCACGACATGCCCTCAGCTGACAAAATGTCGCTTACAGATCCCAATGACAATGAAGAGCTCCTCACACAATCGGACGCCCACAAATACCTCGGTGTCACTCGGAATAAGCGACTTAAATTTCAACGCCATGTAACGGAAGTAACTCGGCGGCTCAAAACAAAGGCGAACAGCATGGCTTGGCTCCTTAGGCCTGAACAAACTTTCAATTTCCAACAAGTCCAAAATTTATAAGGTTGTCTTGGCTTCTATTTGGAAATATGGCATCCAAGTGTATGGCATCGCCGCAAAGTCGCAAAACTTACGTAAACTATCTGGAGCGGCTTGGTACATCCGCAACAAAGGCATTGAACAAGAGCTGAAGGTACCAAGGATTGGCGATGTAATAAACAAACAAGCAACCACGTACGTAAATAAATTGGGAAACCACCCGCACCAGTTGGCTCGAAAAATCTTGCTGAGGAGACGTGTAATGGAAATGAGGACGAGAAGGAGGCTCCAGCGCATTCACCCTTCGGATCTGACAAGCAGATATATACCATAAATTAATTGCTTAAATTAATTCATGCCTCTAGACTCCCCAATTAGGTTTAAGTAGATACATATGTAAATACTCGTTAGAAATTATGAATCCCTGCAGTATAAGTTGTTATAAATAGTAACAGTGGACTGCAATGTAAATAAATACAATTAATAGAAAAAAAAAAAAAATTTGGAGGAATTCCAAATGTCTAGGATGCACCTGTTGCATTAGTAGTAATAGAGCTAATTATATGTGCCCATCAATAAGTTGTTGGAAGTTCGCTGGTGGCCTTCCCCGGACTCAAAACTGTAAAATAAGTCAAACCATTTTTTTTAATGATGCAATATGTTGTAGCTTGACCAGTTAGCTGCAAAGCCCAATGCCCTATGTGATGCGTATCACCTCTTCATAGAAATTACCGATGACTTCCGAAAGATGGGGTCCATCAGCAAGCTGCTCTTCAACACCGGTAGCCCACGGAAACAATTCTAATAAAATTCACCTTGGCTTACCAGAACAAATTAAATGGGGCTCTAAGGGTGAAAATGTAGATTACCTGATAGGTCAACTTCAGGGATACATACATACTTAACATATAAAACAAATCGTACTTACTTAGAAACTTCATTTCTTTGAATAACCTTTTTGATTGACTTCCAAATACTTTCATGTCTCGTACCAAATACGAATTTTGTCTTTCATATCTGAAGAAACATACAAAAATTTTACATTTGTACTTATGTACTAACAATCGTTCCTATCTTTTTTTTAAATATTTATTCCCACACCGACTTTAATGTGATAGTACACACTGTGCACTTGCGGCATAAGAGTTATGTGACGATTTCACGTGCATAGTGGTGTCACTTTAGGCATGCGTTTATATTTGATTTCAAGAGATCCGTCATAGAATGCTTTATTTATTTTATTGTTGTGTAACCCTTTCAAGTGGATTTGTCATTTGTCATAGGTCAGACAATTGATTATCTATTTGATTTTTTGTTGGTGCGATCCCTTTCACATTATTTTCAATTTTTTTATTGGCTGAGCCGCATGCTCAGCCAGGTCGTGGAATCGCCAGAATGTAATTTAAAGCTTCTTCTCCAAGGGACACCGGACTAACAGAGATCCCGTCCACAGTCGCCCCTAGAAACCTTCTACTGCTGGTACCATCAAAAGCTAGGAGAAGATACGTTCACAAATAGCACAGCTGTCGCCGGCGCTGGTACTCGACAACTTTATGACCACCAGCACAACATCGAACCTGGCACCACATCCCTTAGGCGATACGCGGTTGCATATCCTGGGAAGCGAATCTAAAATCTTTTTCCAAGCTCCTTAGTATTTCATAAAACAATATCAAATAAGCTCGATTTCTTCTCAGCAAACCAATCAAAAATTAACATATATTGAAAGGCATTTTGGCCTCTCATAATCACCGACATTCAACCCCATCATTGGAGTCGACTTCCTTGCCAAATATAAACTTCTTATCCTCCTCAAAGCAAGACGATGCCTTGACGCATCTTTCGACAAGTGCAGTTCTGTTTCTCGCACCGCCAACCTTATCAACACTGATCGACAGAGACAACTATCGAGGTACACTTAGGATATTTCCCATTGTGGCACAGGCCCTTTTCAAGCATAAGGCGGATTGTGTGACCCATAGCACATCACGGCAAGGGGACTCGAAAAAAAAGTCACATCCATGTCCATAATCACACTCGACGTGGTTCGTGCATATTACCAGATTTTAATGGCCATCGATGATATAGAAAAAACCACACTATTTACACCATGTAGGCTCTTAGAATTTTTATACATGTAATTTGGTCTCAAGAAGACCACCCAAACAATTCAACGATTAATGGGCATATTCGTATATTCCTAAATTCTTATATCGACGACTTCTTAATTTTGTCTTCTTATTCTGATGAGCACGCGCAACATCTGCATAAAGTATTATATATACTTAAAAAAAAGGGCTAAGCGTAAACACCAGCAACTATCAGGTGGCAAGAAACCAAGTTGAATTTCTAAGCTTGTTATCGATGCAAGCAGGATAAGACCACCATATAATCGAATCGAGGACTGAATTGAGTCGATTCCTTGGATCAGTAAGCAACTACCGCCAATGCATTCACAAAGCGTAAGCGATTCTAGTCAGACCATAGAAGCAGGAATAAAGGTATGTTAGTGCTTAAACATATGAACATCTGTACTCATGTCAGTGCTAGTTTGCCCTTTTTTATGGTTTCAAGTTGTCACTTGATAATCTTTTATGATTAGAGATCCAGTGAGTTCTCCAGTGCATAGGCTCCAATATAAGTAATTGTCACTAGATCAACATCCCTGTCGCCAATTTATTTAATTTATTAAATTTTTGACCCGGAAATGTTTTTAAGCTCTTGTATTTCACTTACGAATTCTGCGAGTTTCAACATTCGCTACCAGCGCAAGCATTCATCGGCTTATACAAGCGGTTTTTCCGCATCGTTCCTCAACATTCCCGGGACCATCTCCAAAAGCGACCCCTGCACTGGATGGACCTTCAATCTCGCAGCATGAACTTTGGATGAAACTGACCTCCGAAGTTTTGTTGAAGGCTGTACCTCCAACGGGAAGAGGATGTTGTCTTTTGCGCCAGCAGCACCAACAGTGTATTTCCCCTTTTTCTCTTTCCGTCTATGTCTATGCATTGCCCATGGAAATACATTAGTGTGCGCCCCCGCTACACCAGGGCGCACTTGTACAGTGCATTGTTTATTAGTTTTAGGGTATTCGTAGGCAGACCCTTGTTTATTTTTCTCTCCGAGCCTTCAGTGAGCCGTCGCTGCTTTTTTATATAATATATAAAAAAAAAATAGATATGTATTGAATTTTGGTGGATCTTGTTTATTGGATTCAGTTTTAATTTCCCGCTATCAAAAAAGCTTGAAAGCAAAAAAACACGGGTTATATTCGGTGACAAATGACTTTATTACCCACAAAACTAATATTAATTTTTATGGCGGAAAAACCAAATCTATATATATATATATAAATAAGTCGGTTTTTCCTTTCTGAAGCCCTAACTCCAGAAGGCGCCAACCGATTTTCACGGTTTTACATTCGGTGGAAAGATCTCGGCTCCGTTAGGTATTATATATAGCAAAGAAAATTCACGATAAAATTTCAAAATAAAAGCGGGAAAATTTTTTTTTCACATACAGCGCCATCCATAGCATGCGGGGCCTGATACATTGTTTGAGAGCTACTTTTTGTTCTCTGCTCAGTTAATTTCATGTTACAATCCTATTTTGTGTTCACTATAAAAATGTCAAAAAAGTCAACAAAATAAGTTATTCGTTTCCTAACATTTCAATTGGAAACCAATAAATCAATCACGTGTATTGTACAAATATTTATTCAATTTCAGCAGCAGGCATTTGTCTTTAAGGTGGTAACTTGAACTGTGTAAATTATGGGGATCGTGGGAGGTTAAATTCATCACTCCATAGTCCCAAAATGTCTATCGGCCGCCGCACAAGACATGCAATCCAGCAACAAGTGTATTCACTGAACTAAACCGAAGAAAGACAAAATATGGAATATTGATAAGAGAAAATGCCCGATTAAGACAACGCGTGAGCACAGGAAGATCATTGGTATCATACAATCGCTTGGCATTCCAAATTTAGATATTGCACCAATGACGACTATATGCCTATATTGCAATATGTTCAAAAGAGAAACAGCTGGATTGCGCTGCGCAAGTGGAAAAGTCAAACTGGATCCTTTACTTACACCACCACAACCACTAAAACCCTTGTTCGATGGAAGTGATCCTGATTCCTGCCATTTTCTTCAACACATCATTGAATACAATAACTTCTTTCGACTTTCTTTCTGCATGACTTCCTTTGGAGATAATATCATTCGAAAAGGCGGCTTCATGCCGACTGCCGACTTGCAAGGTAACAGACACAACACAAATAACCAATCACTCACACCCATACAATGAATTGCAACAAATATATCATTTGCATGGTTTAATTGTGCCAACACCAGATGAGCCGCATCAATTTCTGAAAATATATTTAATTTCGTCGATGGTGGATCAGCTGAAAGTGCGGTGCAATATACAGCGAAACACAACAGGAATTACGAATTATTTAACAGTTGCAAACATTTTTTCACGCTAATAATGCTGTGGGTAATATGTTCATAATAGCATTGGAACGAATGCCATCGGATACGTACAAATTTGTCATAAGAGCGGATTGTACCCCAACAAGTGAACAGTTGCGAAGATTTAATGCACCCACCGTTAATGATTTTGCTGCAATTATTGTTGGCGATCCAAACAAATCGCGAGACATTTTCGTTTAGCGAAGAAGTAATATCATGCATCGTGTAAACGAGACACATTGCTTTTACGATGCGTTACAATATCCAATCATTTATTGGCAAGCGCAAGACGGATATGACATCACGTTCAAGATGGTCGATCCAATTAAAGATACAATATTCACACATTAATTATATCACAATTTATTATTGGTTTCCATTATTAATTTACTTAACCCTGCATTTTCAGGCGTATTAACGAATAAAAATGTAAATCGCAATGACTTACTTTGCGTACTGTATGATGATTTGTATACATGAGGAGAATGTCATTCTAAAGTGCCGTCGGCTATTTCAGCAATTTGCTGTCGACAAAGTCAAAACCGAACGTTTAGCGTTTATCCGATTCAATTAGGCAAAGCTACGTTTTAAGGACTATATACACTTGAGTGATGCTATTCATTCAGATGGAGATGTTCAAAACATTGTGATTTTCGCCTGAGCTTTCCTATTAGTAGGACACGTTTTGTTTTTCCGGTTCACCTATATCTGTACCACTTCCACAATGAGTCACACTGAGTTGCTTATATGGACAAGTCCACGGTTGTGGCATTATTCTTATTAATCTGCGAGTGCAGAAAGTGCAAACAAAGTGATTTAGTTGAATGTGTCATTTATATTTTGTCACCGCGCCTGCTCTCTGGTAGCCTGCATGGCGATAGGCTGTTAAAGCTTAAGCTTTAAGCTTGATCAGCCGATACAGCTCTTGTGTGGACTACAAGTTTAGCCGCTTTTAGAACCTGCTCTGCAAATGTAATTTTGGTAATTCTTCACCTTTATCAAATTAAGTTTTAATTAATTGCTAGAAGATCTGGACAATCCATTGCCAAAAAAATCAATTGACTTCGACGCAATGGAGTCAATTGCAGACTTCGGCTCATCAGAACTGCGCGCTGGAACGCAAGTATATATACATAATGACGGGTCACGCGAATGCCCAGCCATCTCCGCCCCATGGGATCTCACAACCTGTACTACGACTAGTACGGCAACTTCAAGTATCTCCACAATGTCATCCCAGTATAATTCAACACCAACACTAAATGGTAGTGTGTGCTCTACAACAATTAGCAAGAGCCAAATCAATGCGTCGGTAAGCACCTTACCGATCTACACTGTTCACCTTAGAGGATGGCAAGACGTATCTTATAAAAGAGCCGGCTCCGCTCTTTCCCCCAAATTAATCCGTAAAAAGGAAGTCCATCAGGAGGACAATATTCGCAGAAATCGCTTCCAGGATTTCACTGACAATGATGACATGGAACCCTCAACCTCGCAAGCATCGATCGGTCGTGCCGAATAGAAGCATAGAGCCAACCAGAAGCCCGCAAGTATTGATACACCTGTTCCCAGTGGCCCCTCACTAACTAGCCGTCAATCTAAATTACCATGAATCACGATCCTCCGTCACTTCCGCAATAAGGGTACACTCTTTCACCACCACCAGCTACCTGAGGATCGGCCCCTCTGAATTGTCATGCGTAATATTCATCACGGTGTTCCATCGGAAGACATTACCGAATGCCTGCAGAAAGAAATTCACCACGTCCTCCGCATTTACACCCCTCATAACAAAGTAACGAAACTCCCACTGAACATGAGATTCATCGACCTCAAAAAAGACGAGAGTAATAACTTCCTAAAAAACATATCTGTCTGCAGGCATAAAATTAGCTGGGAGAAGACCGAGCCTATCCAATGCCTCAAGGGCCAGGAATATGGGCACACCAAGGAATACTGCACTCGACATCATATATGCAGGCAGTGTGGCAAGAATCAACGATCCTAAATGCTGCTATCATTGTGGCAACTCTCATGCAGCCATCTTTAAAGGTTGCAAAAAAAAATAGCATCCTGGAACGCCAACGGGGCCTTCTCTAAGGTCAACGAGATTATTGCCTTTATAGAGCTCCATAACATCGACATCCTCATGTTGTCTGAGTCTGTTGCCTGGTCCCGTTTTAGAATTCCCGGCTTACCTACACTCACCCTACACTCTGCCAACTACCCCGATGGCAGGCAGCATGGAGGTGCGGCAATTATTATTAGATCCACAGTCTCCCAACCCTCCTTTACAGTCTCGGAAGGGCACCTACAAGCTGTCGGCATTAATCTGTCTGCTAACAGAGCCACACTCTGGCACTTTTCTCGCAACTCGGCTGGGAATACCTGGACTGGAACGCCAAGCATAGGTGGTGGGGCAACCACAGAATGTGTACCAGAGGCAGGGTTTTGTCCTCTGCTCTAGCAGAAGAGGGCATTGACATTGTAGCTACAGGCGAAGCTACCTGCTACCCCTACCGGGTGAGCGCCTCTCCCAGCGCCCTTGACTTTGGCATATCAAAAGGCTTCACACAGCAACAAATCCAGGTGAAAGCCCTCACTGAGCTTTTATCTGACCATCTCACGCTTCTCTTTGAACTAGGTGACGAGGCTCAAAACTTTCAGGGAACCCCTAAAAACTGCTGCCGCATGCGAACGTTGCTCTATTTAAAACACACATCGAAGATAATGTCGCGCTCAATTCACCTATCAACACTATCAATGAGCTCGATACTTATGTCGACTGCTTCACTGTTACTGTCATTGAGGCTGGATGACGGGCTACTCCCTTACCGCGCCAAGTAAGCCCGAAAATTGTTAGAAGACCAATACTAAATCCGGAGGCCAGAGCTCTTCTGAATCTCAAAAGACACCTCAGGAGGTATTGTATAGCAACAGCAGATCCTGCAACTAAGCAGTCCCTCTCAAGTGACAGAAACAGACTGCGTCGGATGCTTGCCAAAAACCGCCAGAAAAACCTCAACAGCCTACTTGAGGGAGCTGGCCCTGACAACAGCAGCGTCTCCTCAGTATCGAAGCTAATAAGAGGAATAAAGAGGCAACTGCTGTCAATTGCCCGTTTTGGAACACAGTGGCCTATGGCTCAAAACAGATTGTTACAATGCGAAGGCATTTGCTGAGCAAGTGGAAAACACTTTCATCCCATTCCGTTGGACGGACGACTTTTTGGATGTGCCTACTCAACCACCCCATCCCATAAAATATACTGCGCCGCAAAAAGTCACTCTGCAGTTAGAGAGCCTCCAACAGAAGAAGACACACGGACCCGATGGTATTGACAACCGTGCAGCCAAATACCTTCCACACAAAGGAGTTATTTTTTTTAAATTAATTTATTTATGTAACGATGGTTATCGATATGCGACGATCGATGGTCATCGCAAGGGGTGGCGTCGTGAGCGTGGGCAGAAGAGGAAGAGTCAGTCGAGAAAGAAAAGACCGAGTTGAAAGTTGGGAAGTAAGAAAAAGATCGTCAAGCCGAAAAGTCGTCGTGTCCGGAGTAAGGCAAAGTTGTGTAGTCGTCGTATGTCCGGAGATCAAGAAGTGTTGGCACGAGTCATCTTTTTATTAAAGACTAACTATTATAACCAAACTATTATAACCAAATATTATTAAGATAAACAATTGTGTAATCAATAAATATCCTACATTTGGGGGCTCGTCCGTATAAACAATAAAAAGTTGACCCATTTGTAAAGTGCAGAAAGTTGAACAGTTGTGGCACGTCAAAAGTGCCAAATATAAAGTTGTAAATAAAAAGTTGTGAAATTACGCAAGTTGGTTGGCGTCGGTTAGAAACTCCTAGAATCGTGGTGAATAGATTTGAGTTGATGTCAAGCAGCGAATACGAAAGCATGAGTGAGGAGGGGAAAAAGGGACAGCCGTCACACGGTCGGAGGCAAAGCGAGGAGACGAAAATGAAAATGCAGAAGAGCAGCGTCTATCAGAAGTGTGTGCAGACCAAATAAAAAAGATGCAAGCAGAAAGTAACAAAAATCTACAACAAATAATTCAGCTGCTTACTATTAAGATTCAAGCTGATGAAATTACCCAGAAAGAGCCGAAAGTAACTGCAGACAATTTTGCAAAAATTGTACCCGACTTCGATGGCGTCAACATCCCAGTGGAGATTTGGCTTGAAAATTTTGAGCAGAATGCAGATGCATATGAGCTTACGGAAAAACAACGATATGTGCAGGCACGAGGAAAAATGGTTAAAATAGCCAAGTTGTTTCTGGAGTCAGAGTTGGTGAGCACATATGAGCAACTTAAAAATGCCCTAATTGGCGAATTTAAGCGCGCATCGAAAAGTGCCGATGTACATGCAAAGTTGACGCACAGGAAGAAGAAGAGCGACGAAAGCATGCACGAATACATGCTAATAATGAAAAAAATTGCAGTACTTGGACAAGTCGATGTTGAGTCTATTATCGCTTATATAGTTGATGGGCTGGATATTAAAAGCGAATTCAAATTTGCATTGTACGGTTGCAAGTCATACAGCGAACTTTTGGAAAAATGTGAGTTGTACGAGAGCAAGTGTGTTATCGGAAAACCGCAAAAGCAATACAGTGGTGGCAGAAAAAATTTAACCGATGGAAAAAGTATTCGTTGCTACAACTGCGGATCTAATGAACACAGGAGAAAAGACTGCAAGGCAGAAACAAAATGTTTTAAATGTGCAGGCAGCGGTCATATATCTTCAAATTGTCCACAAGCTGTAAAAAGTGTTCAAATCGTAAAAGATACTAAGCGCTTAAAAGTAGTTTTGCTGAACGGTACAGAGGTCGCCTGCCTTGTGGACACAGAATCCGATGTGTCAATCGTATGTCAGTCTTTGTACAATAAACTTCAAAGTACTGTGATGCAGAAGTGTTATTCCGCTTTACGAGGCCTTGGAAACGTTAAGACGCAGCCGCTAGGTTCATTTATGGGCAGAGTACACGTTGACGGGATCGAAGTCATACAAAAGTTTGTTGTGATACCAAACAATCACATCGAGAACGACGCAATACTTGGCTTTGACTTTGCATCGCAGTTCTGCGTGACTTTGAATGACGGAGAATTCATCTTTACGAAGCTTGTCAGCGCAGCCGGAATGCGCTGAATTAAAAGAGCTAAGTATGTAAATTAAGAAGATTATGATGGACACTCGACAACTTTATGACCACCAGCACAACATCGAACCTGGCACCACATCCCTTAGGCGATACGCGGTTGCATATCCTGGGAAGCGAATCTAAAATCTTTTTCCAAGCTCCTTAGTATTTCATAAAACAATATCAAATAAGCTCGATTTCTTCTCAGCAAACCAATCAAAAATTAACATATATTGAAAGGCATTTTGGCCTCTCATAATCACCGACATTCAACCCCATCATTGGAGCCGACTTCCTTGCCAAATATAAACTTCTTATCCTCCTCAAAGCAAGACGATGCCTTGACGCATCTTTCGACAAGTGCAGTTCTGTTTCTCGCACCGCCAACCTTATCAACACTGATCGACAGAGACAACTATCGAGGTACACTTAGGATATTTCCCATTGTGGCACAGGCCCTTTTCAAGCATAAGGCGGATTGTGTGACCCATAGCACATCACGGCAAGGGGACTCGAAAAAAAAGTCACATCCATGTCCATAATCACACTCGACGTGGTTCGTGCATATTACCAGATTTTAATGGCCATCGATGATATAGAAAAAACCACACTATTTACACCATGTAGGCTCTTAGAATTTTTATACATGTAATTTGGTCTCAAGAAGACCACCCAAACAATTCAACGATTAATGGGCATATTCGTATATTCCTAAATTCTTATATCGACGACTTCTTAATTTTGTCTTCTTATTCTGATGAGCACGCGCAACATCTGCATAAAGTATTATATATACTTAAAAAAAAGGGCTAAGCGTGAACACCAGCAACTATCAGGTGGCAAGAAACCAAGTTGAATTTCTAAGCTTGTTATCGATGCAAGCAGGATAAGACCACCATATAATCGAATCGAGGACTGAATTGAGTCGATTCCTTGGATCAGTAAGCAACTACCGCCAATGCATTCACAAAGCGTAAGCGATTCTAGTCAGACCATAGAAGCAGGAATAAAGGTATGTTAGTGCTTAAACATATGAACATCTGTACTCATGTCAGTGCTAGTTTGCCCTTTTTTATGGTTTCAAGTTGTCACTTGATAATCTTTTATGATTAGAGATCCAGTGAGTTCTCCAGTGCATAGGCTCCAATATAAGTAATTGTCACTAGATCAACATCCCTGTCGCCAATTTATTTAATTTATTAAATTTTTGACCCGGAAATGTTTTTAAGCTCTTGTATTTCACTTACGAATTCTGCGAGTTTCAACATTCGCTACCAGCGCAAGCATTCATCGGCTTATACAAGCGGTTTTTCCGCATCGTTCCTCAACATTCCCGGGACCATCTCCAAAAGCGACCCCTGCACTGGATGGACCTTCAATCTCGCAGCATGAACTTTGGATGAAACTGACCTCCGAAGTTTTGTTGAAGGCTGTACCTCCAACGGGAAGAGGATGTTGTCTTTTGCGCCAGCAGCACCAACAGTGTATTTCCCCTTTTTCTCTTTCCGTCTATGTCTATGCATTGCCCATGGAAATACATTAGTGTGCGCCCCCGCTACACCAGGGCGCACTTGTACAGTGCATTGTTTATTAGTTTTAGGGTATTCGTAGGCAGACCCTTGTTTATTTTTCTCTCCGAGCCTTCAGTGAGCCGTCGCTGCTTTTTTATATAATATATAAAAAAAAAATAGATATGTATTGAATTTTGGTGGATCTTGTTTATTGGATTCAGTTTTAATTTCCCGCTATCAAAAAAGCTTGAAAGCAAAAAAACACGGGTTATATTCGGTGACAAATGACTTTATTACCCACAAAACTAATATTAATTTTTATGGCGGAAAAACCAAATCTATATATATATATATAAATAAGTCGGTTTTTCCTTTCTGAAGCCCTAACTCCAGAAGGCGCCAACCGATTTTCACGGTTTTACATTCGGTGGAAAGATCTCGGCTCCGTTAGGTATTATATATAGCAAAGAAAATTCACGATAAAATTTCAAAATAAAAGCGGGAAAATTTTTTTTTCACATACAGCGCCATCCATAGCATGCGGGGCCTGATACATTGTTTGAGAGCTACTTTTTGTTCTCTGCTCAGTTAATTTCATGTTACAATCCTATTTTGTGTTCACTATAAAAATGTCAAAAAAGTCAACAAAATAAGTTATTCGTTTCCTAACATTTCAATTGGAAACCAATAAATCAATCACGTGTATTGTACAAATATTTATTCAATTTCAGCAGCAGGCATTTGTCTTTAAGGTGGTAACTTGAACTGTGTAAATTATGGGGATCGTGGGAGGTTAAATTCATCACTCCATAGTCCCAAAATGTCTATCGGCCGCCGCACAAGACATGCAATCCAGCAACAAGTGTATTCACTGAACTAAACCGAAGAAAGACAAAATATGGAATATTGATAAGAGAAAATGCCCGATTAAGACAACGCGTGAGCACAGGAAGATCATTGGTATCATACAATCGCTTGGCATTCCAAATTTAGATATTGCACCAATGACGACTATATGCCTATATTGCAATATGTTCAAAAGAGAAACAGCTGGATTGCGCTGCGCAAGTGGAAAAGTCAAACTGGATCCTTTACTTACACCACCACAACCACTAAAACCCTTGTTCGATGGAAGTGATCCTGATTCCTGCCATTTTCTTCAACACATCATTGAATACAATAACTTCTTTCGACTTTCTTTCTGCATGACTTCCTTTGGAGATAATATCATTCGAAAAGGCGGCTTCATGCCGACTGCCGACTTGCAAGGTAACAGACACAACACAAATAACCAATCACTCACACCCATACAATGAATTGCAACAAATATATCATTTGCATGGTTTAATTGTGCCAACACCAGATGAGCCGCATCAATTTCTGAAAATATATTTAATTTCGTCGATGGTGGATCAGCTGAAAGTGCGGTGCAATATACAGCGAAACACAACAGGAATTACGAATTATTGAACAGTTGCAAACATTTTTTCACGCTAATAATGCTGTGGGTAATATGTTCATAATAGCATTGGAACGAATGCCATCGGATACGTACAAATTTGTCATAAGAGCGGATTGTACCCCAACAAGTGAACAGTTGCGAAGATTTAATGCACCCACCGTTAATGATTTTGCTGCAATTATTGTTGGCGATCCAAACAAATCGCGAGACATTTTCGTTTAGCGAAGAAGTAATATCATGCATCGTGTAAACGAGACACATTGCTTTTACGATGCGTTACAATATCCAATCATTTATTGGCAAGCGCAAGACGGATATGACATCACGTTCAAGATGGTCGATCCAATTAAAGATACAATATTCACACATTAATTATATCACAATTTATTATTGGTTTCCATTATTAATTTACTTAACCCTGCATTTTCAGGCGTATTAACGAATAAAAATGTAAATCGCAATGACTTACTTTGCGTACTGTATGATGATTTGTATACATGAGGAGAATGTCATTCTAAAGTGCCGTCGGCTATTTCAGCAATTTGCTGTCGACAAAGTCAAAACCGAACGTTTAGCGTTTATCCGATTCAATTAGGCAAAGCTACGTTTTAAGGACTATATACACTTGAGTGATGCTATTCATTCAGATGGAGATGTTCAAAACATTGTGATTTTCGCCTGAGCTTTCCTATTAGTAGGACACGTTTTGTTTTTCCGGTTCACCTATATCTGTACCACTTCCACAATGAGTCACACTGAGTTGCTTATATGGACAAGTCCACGGTTGTGGCATTATTCTTATTAATCTGCGAGTGCAGAAAGTGCAAACAAAGTGATTTAGTTGAATGTGTCATTTATATTTTGTCACCGCGCCTGCTCTCTGGTAGCCTGCATGGCGATAGGCTGTTAAAGCTTAAGCTTTAAGCTTGATCAGCCGATACAGCTCTTGTGTGGACTACAAGTTTAGCCGCTTTTAGAACCTGCTCTGCAAATGTAATTTTGGTAATTCTTCACCTTTATCAAATTAAGTTTTAATTAATTGCTAGAAGATCTGGACAATCCATTGCCAAAAAAATCAATTGACTTCGACGCAATGGAGTCAATTGCAGACTTCGGCTCATCAGAACTGCGCGCTGGAACGCAAGTATATATACATAATGACGGGTCACGCGAATGCCCAGCCATCTCCGCCCCATGGGATCTCACAACCTGTACTACGACTAGTACGGCAACTTCAAGTATCTCCACAATGTCATCCCAGTATAATTCAACACCAACACTAAATGGTAGTGTGTGCTCTACAACAATTAGCAAGAGCCAAATCAATGCGTCGGTAAGCACCTTACCGATCTACACTGTTCACCTTAGAGGATGGCAAGACGTATCTTATAAAAGAGCCGGCTCCGCTCTTTCCCCCAAATTAATCCGTAAAAAGGAAGTCCATCAGGAGGACAATATTCGCAGAAATCGCTTCCAGGATTTCACTGACAATGATGACATGGAACCCTCAACCTCGCAAGCATCGATCGGTCGTGCCGAATAGAAGCATAGAGCCAACCAGAAGCCCGCAAGTATTGATACACCTGTTCCCAGTGGCCCCTCACTAACTAGCCGTCAATCTAAATTACCATGAATCACGATCCTCCGTCACTTCCGCAATAAGGGTACACTCTTTCACCACCACCAGCTACCTGAGGATCGGCCCCTCTGAATTGTCATGCGTAATATTCATCACGGTGTTCCATCGGAAGACATTACCGAATGCCTGCAGAAAGAAATTCACCACGTCCTCCGCATTTACACCCCTCATAACAAAGTAACGAAACTCCCACTGAACATGAGATTCATCGACCTCAAAAAAGACGAGAGTAATAACTTCCTAAAAAACATATCTGTCTGCAGGCATAAAATTAGCTGGGAGAAGACCGAGCCTATCCAATGCCTCAAGGGCCAGGAATATGGGCACACCAAGGAATACTGCACTCGACATCATATATGCAGGCAGTGTGGCAAGAATCAACGATCCTAAATGCTGCTATCATTGTGGCAACTCTCATGCAGCCATCTTTAAAGGTTGCAAAAAAAATAGCATCCTGGAACGCCAACGGGGCCTTCTCTAAGGTCAACGAGATTATTGCCTTTATAGAGCTCCATAACATCGACATCCTCATGTTGTCTGAGTCTGTTGCCTGGTCCCGTTTTAGAATTCCCGGCTTACCTACACTCACCCTACACTCTGCCAACTACCCCGATGGCAGGCAGCATGGAGGTGCGGCAATTATTATTAGATCCACAGTCTCCCAACCCTCCTTTACAGTCTCGGAAGGGCACCTACAAGCTGTCGGCATTAATCTGTCTGCTAACAGAGCCACACTCTGGCACTTTTCTCGCAACTCGGCTGGGAATACCTGGACTGGAACGCCAAGCATAGGTGGTGGGGCAACCACAGAATGTGTACCAGAGGCAGGGTTTTGTCCTCTGCTCTAGCAGAAGAGGGCATTGACATTGTAGCTACAGGCGAAGCTACCTGCTACCCCTACCGGGTGAGCGCCTCTCCCAGCGCCCTTGACTTTGGCATATCAAAAGGCTTCACACAGCAACAAATCCAGGTGAAAGCCCTCACTGAGCTTTTATCTGACCATCTCACGCTTCTCTTTGAACTAGGTGACGAGGCTCAAAACTTTCAGGGAACCCCTAAAAACTGCTGCCGCATGCGAACGTTGCTCTATTTAAAACACACATCGAAGATAATGTCGCGCTCAATTCACCTATCAACACTATCAATGAGCTCGATACTTATGTCGACTGCTTCACTGTTACTGTCATTGAGGCTGGATGACGGGCTACTCCCTTACCGCGCCAAGTAAGCCCGAAAATTGTTAGAAGACCAATACTAAATCCGGAGGCCAGAGCTCTTCTGAATCTCAAAAGACACCTCAGGAGGTATTGTATAGCAACAGCAGATCCTGCAACTAAGCAGTCCCTCTCAAGTGACAGAAACAGACTGCGTCGGATGCTTGCCAAAAACCGCCAGAAAAACCTCAACAGCCTACTTGAGGGAGCTGGCCCTGACAACAGCAGCGTCTCCTCAGTATCGAAGCTAATAAGAGGAATAAAGAGGCAACTGCTGTCAATTGCCCGTTTTGGAACACAGTGGCCTATGGCTCAAAACAGATTGTTACAATGCGAAGGCATTTGCTGAGCAAGTGGAAAACACTTTCATCCCATTCCGTTGGACGGACGACTTTTTGGATGTGCCTACTCAACCACCCCATCCCATAAAATATACTGCGCCGCAAAAAGTCACTCTGCAGTTAGAGAGCCTCCAACAGAAGAAGACACACGGACCCGATGGTATTGACAACCGTGCAGCCAAATACCTTCCACACAAAGGAGTTATTTTTTTTAAATTAATTTATTTATGTAACGATGGTTATCGATATGCGACGATCGATGGTCATCGCAAGGGGTGGCGTCGTGAGCGTGGGCAGAAGAGGAAGAGTCAGTCGAGAAAGAAAAGACCGAGTTGAAAGTTGGGAAGTAAGAAAAAGATCGTCAAGCCGAAAAGTCGTCGTGTCCGGAGTAAGGCAAAGTTGTGTAGTCGTCGTATGTCCGGAGATCAAGAAGTGTTGGCACGAGTCATCTTTTTATTAAAGACTAACTATTATAACCAAACTATTATAACCAAATATTATTAAGATAAACAATTGTGTAATCAATAAATATCCTACATTTGGGGGCTCGTCCGTATAAACAATAAAAAGTTGACCCATTTGTAAAGTGCAGAAAGTTGAACAGTTGTGGCACGTCAAAAGTGCCAAATATAAAGTTGTAAATAAAAAGTTGTGAAATTACGCAAGTTGGTTGGCGTCGGTTAGAAACTCCTAGAATCGTGGTGAATAGATTTGAGTTGATGTCAAGCAGCGAATACGAAAGCATGAGTGAGGAGGGGAAAAAGGGACAGCCGTCACACGGTCGGAGGCAAAGCGAGGAGACGAAAATGAAAATGCAGAAGAGCAGCGTCTATCAGAAGTGTGTGCAGACCAAATAAAAAAGATGCAAGCAGAAAGTAACAAAAATCTACAACAAATAATTCAGCTGCTTACTATTAAGATTCAAGCTGATGAAATTACCCAGAAAGAGCCGAAAGTAACTGCAGACAATTTTGCAAAAATTGTACCCGACTTCGATGGCGTCAACATCCCAGTGGAGATTTGGCTTGAAAATTTTGAGCAGAATGCAGATGCATATGAGCTTACGGAAAAACAACGATATGTGCAGGCACGAGGAAAAATGGTTAAAATAGCCAAGTTGTTTCTGGAGTCAGAGTTGGTGAGCACATATGAGCAACTTAAAAATGCCCTAATTGGCGAATTTAAGCGCGCATCGAAAAGTGCCGATGTACATGCAAAGTTGACGCACAGGAAGAAGAAGAGCGACGAAAGCATGCACGAATACATGCTAATAATGAAAAAAATTGCAGTACTTGGACAAGTCGATGTTGAGTCTATTATCGCTTATATAGTTGATGGGCTGGATATTAAAAGCGAATTCAAATTTGCATTGTACGGTTGCAAGTCATACAGCGAACTTTTGGAAAAATGTGAGTTGTACGAGAGCAAGTGTGTTATCGGAAAACCGCAAAAGCAATACAGTGGTGGCAGAAAAAATTTAACCGATGGAAAAAGTATTCGTTGCTACAACTGCGGATCTAATGAACACAGGAGAAAAGACTGCAAGGCAGAAACAAAATGTTTTAAATGTGCAGGCAGCGGTCATATATCTTCAAATTGTCCACAAGCTGTAAAAAGTGTTCAAATCGTAAAAGATACTAAGCGCTTAAAAGTAGTTTTGCTGAACGGTACAGAGGTCGCCTGCCTTGTGGACACAGAATCCGATGTGTCAATCGTATGTCAGTCTTTGTACAATAAACTTCAAAGTACTGTGATGCAGAAGTGTTATTCCGCTTTACGAGGCCTTGGAAACGTTAAGACGCAGCCGCTAGGTTCATTTATGGGCAGAGTACACGTTGACGGGATCGAAGTCATACAAAAGTTTGTTGTGATACCAAACAATCACATCGAGAACGACGCAATACTTGGCTTTGACTTTGCATCGCAGTTCTGCGTGACTTTGAATGACGGAGAATTCATCTTTACGAAGGCGTCAGCGCAGCCGGAATGCGCTGAATTAAAAGAGCTAAGTATGTAAATTAAGAAGATTATGATGGAAGGGGGACTACCCTTCTTAACTGCTGGCCTAGGGACTCAGTCAGTTTTATTTTAATAAAAGAATAACGGCCATTGCCGGAGTCGTTCTTATATGAGCTTGTGCTCTTTGTTCAATGAGGCTTCAAAACGAACTGAAATATAAAATGATTCTTAAAGCTAACAAAAGAATCGCAGCGGCCACACAAATATGCTGTGATTGCCGTCCGCGCACAAGTTTCCGGCCCAATGCCGGGTCAGCACTTTTGACGTTTTTATATCATATTTCGCACACTGAGCCAACTGTTCTAGTACGTTGGCTTGTGTTAACTACTCCCCCTTCAAGATTCCGGCCGTCCTCGGTTGTCCTAACTCAGCGATCATCCCGTTTAGTTGGATTGCAGATCTACGCGCTCCGATGAACCGTAGACAGGTGATGCCGATACAAATCATTGCACAACAAATCGCTGCTGCGATAAGTATTATGCGATGTGAATGGTTAGCATCAATTTCTCCCCCGAATTCTTTGATGAACTCCAAGTTACGTTCACTCAGCTGGTGAAGGTAGGGGAGACTCAGAATATCTCTGTTGGCGGTGATATTCAATGATGGGAAACTCGCTACCCCTGGAGCTCTTGTTTGGGCCTTGTCGTGATTTATGAAAGTGGTGGCGTTTATCACGACACGATCGTTGAAGGTGATGAGATGTGTGCCACGTAGGTAGACTTCTGTTCCGTTGTCCACCGTTACCCTGGCTGGCCGGTCATTGATGATGATGATTCCCTCACCCACGCGGGTAAGCGGGTGTAGGTCGCTTGGTTGCGACTCACAATGCGCTAGGACGCCTGCGTGTAGTTCCCTGGCGCATGAGCTTTCCGTTGATAATTGGCAAAAGGTAGCCCCCGGTGTTGGGGTGCAATCTTTGATTGTATGTTGTTACAGCCAACATTAAATTCTGTAACTCCATCATTAGTATTCTATTCCTAGCCAGCAGTGTCTCGTATAAATGGCCGGTGTCAATTTGGGTATTTTTATGAGTTTGTAGGATTTGATTTACAGTTGTTGTTAATTGGTTAATTCGATCTTGTATTCTAGTATTAATTCTGATTTGCCTATTGTTTGATTGTGTCAACTGCCACTCTGTGAATCTAATTCTTTCTAGATTGCCGGCATCCGGCGTCCCCGCTACTACCTTTAGCATTGAGCCTAGAAAATCTAAACTCCTTGCGATTCTATGGTGGGTTTTCAACGAATCCAGCGTATCTCGAAGGTGCGAGATATCCACTTCTAGCAATCTCCTCATATGAGACTGTGGAAACATCTCGTTCATGCTGCTTGTTTCTTCTATTATGCGCATGTATTCTGAAAGATTTGCCGAGTGGGTCACATACGCGAGCTCCTCCCACACCAGGATCTCTCCATCTATGATGGGGATATACCTTGTCTGTGAGTAGTTAGTGATGTGCGCTGACACCAATGCCAGTGAGAGGAGGATGAAAACTCTGCACCTGTGGAAATGTATTTTTTTAGTCGCTTTTTCTTGTTCGCTGAGGTTTATCCCATCACCAATTACTTTTATCTTAAAACTAAAACATCGGGCCTTTGGCAACGGACTTAATGTCTACTAAATGGAAGTTTGCCAAATGGCTGGTGATAATAAAAAAATTTAAAATTAAGCGAGAGAGTCATTTTAAGTTGTCCTTGTGGACCACCCTCCCTTCAATGAGGACCGTGGTCCCCAGGTCTGCTTGTATGGTTTTTTCCTCACACAAGGGAGTGAGTTTATTGCCAAGCCTTCTGTTAGTTTTGACCAAAACCTTTTCGCCCACTTCGAAGACTTTGTTTTGTCGAGAAGCATTCTCCCTAGACCTTAGCGCGTCCTGGGCCCTCTTAATTTTGTCAGCAATCCGTTCTTGTGTGCCGTCCGTGTATTCTTGTATTACGTCGACTGGCCTCTTATCGGTGACCGAATGGATTGATTTGTTATATCTGGTAGTGGCTACCAAGATTATTTCCACGGTATCACTTAAGCCCTTGTCAATTTTTAGGCACCTGGCGAGCTCCAGTAGAGTGCTGTGAAAACGCTCCACTTGCCCGTTTGATACACTGTGAAGGGGTGGCGCATTGGTGATGCTGACGCTGAAATGGTTGTCTAGCATGGCCGTGATCGTGTGCGATTTTAACGATGGTTCGTTGTCGCAGTAAATCACTTTGGCCTTTGGGAAGAAATTCATGACCTGTAACAAGGCCGGTTTCAAATCCTCAATTGTTCTTGACGGCACGTGCTGTACGACGGCGAATTTCGAAAACTTGTCAATGCAAGTGAGAAAATATTTTTTATCCGTCGAGAAAATGTCTATGTGTAGCATCTCTCCTATATGAGAGGGAATCGGTGACTCGCCAATCTCTTGTTTCTTCGGATGCCTATCATATTTGGCTTTCGCGCATGTTTTGCAGTTTTGGACAATTTCGTTGGCCAGTTTGGCCATTTTTGGGAAGTAGTACTCTGTGAGAACTTGTTTCACATTTTCCTGGGCCGACCGGTGGGCCCTATTGTGTTCTGCTAATATGATTTCCCTTCTTTCCTCGACCCCAAAAATGTCTGTAACACGGTTTTTGCAGTGCCAGAATTTTGTAGTCGGGAATCTCCGGACTAATTCGTCCTGTACCGTTGCTAGCGTGTGCAAATCGCAATGGAGGGCGTTTACGCCCCTGGGGACTATTGTATCCGCAAGGTCATTGAGCAATGACTCCCTATCGGTGAAGTTGATCGAATGTCGTTTCTTGTCTTTAAAGAGAACGAAAGAGCGTTTCAGCGGAAAGCGGGCCTCTTCAAGAACTAGTTGGTTCTGGAAGCAGTTTAGGGGCTTATCCGTTGTTTCTATGGTGTGAGTGAGGGAAATCTCACTGTGAATGGTCGCAACGCATGATTCCGCGTCCTGTTCTTCTATGGCATTAATTTGCTGCCTAGATAGGGCATCAGCAACTAAATTTTCTTTTCCCGGTTTATAGACTACCTTCGCACCCGTTTCCTCGATGCGACCCTTCCACCTTTTAATTTTCGCGTTAGGGTTAGAATCTGATACCGAGAATGACAATGGCTGATGATCGGTGAAGATAGTTATATCTTTCACCGCATATAAATAGTATCGCAGCTTGGCCAACGCCCAAACGATGGCTAATAATTCCCTTTCGTTTGTGGCGTAGTTCATTTCCCTATCCTTCAATGTCCTCGAGATCATTGTAATAGGACGGTTCTCTTGTGAAAGAACTGCGCCAATACCGTAGGACGAAGCATCCGTCGTTAGATGGAATGGCTTCTATAACATCTTCAGATGCCAAAATGTTCCGCAGTTTTTCAAAAGAATTTTTTTGCGCCTCATCGAATTGTACTTGGATGTGTCGCGACCTATGTCTGCTTACACTTCCATTTTCGCCCTTTAAGATATCGGAAATAGGCCTTGCTATGGCCGCAAAGTCCTTAATGAAGCGTCTGTAATAGCTCGCGAGACCTAGGAACGACCTAACCTCAAATACTGTTTTTGGTTCAGGGAACTCTTTTATGGCCCTGACCTTCTCTGGGTCGGTGGTAGTGCCATCGCTGGTGACTATAAAGCCGAGAAAGTTAACGCTTTTTTTAAAAAAACTTGACTTTTTTACTGAGACTCTCATATTTGCATCGCTTATGGTTTTTAAAACCCAATCCACGTGCTTGACATGAGCATCCTCATTTTCCGAGAAGATTATTACATCGTCGACGTAGACATAGCAAGTCTTGCCGATTTGTTCTCTGAGAATGTCATCAATGGCTCTCTGGAAGATGCTGGCAGCATTTCTCAAGCCAAAGGGAAGTCTCTTGAATTCGTACTTCCCTCCGTTTACGGAGAAGGAAGTTTTTTCGCGGTCATTTTCCGCTAAGACGATCTGGTGATACCCGGACTTGAGGTCCAGTGTCGTAAAGAATTTGGCCTTGCCCAAGTTGCCCAGTATCATGGAGATATCTGGCATCGGGTATTTGTCTGGGATAGTTCTTTCGTTTAGTTTACGAAAGTCTATGACCAATCGTCTATTCTGATTGCCGGCCTCGTCGGTTCCTTTTTTATCAACCACCCATATTGGGTTGTTATAAGGAGACACCGACTTCTGAATTATGCCATTTTTAAGCAGGTCTTGGATTTCGTTGTTGACGAAATCTGCTGCCCCCATTGGGTATGGATATAATTTTGCGTAAATGGGCTCTTCACTAGTCGTCCTTATCGTGGCCACTACCGATGTGTTATATGGCAGGGCCTCGTTGGGATCTGCGAAGGCGTTTTTTCGGCTCCTTAACATCCCCAGAAATGCCTTCTTCGCCAAGGGTGGTGCATCTGTGCACTCCACGTTAGTGAAGTTGACGTCGGTGCATTTATGGAATGAAATCTTTTCAACTTCCTTACCCCACTTGAGTTGGGCGGAAGCAAGGCGAAGTGTGTTAACAGATCGGCCCCGATTATCCCGTCGAATGTTGTAAGGTCTGGTAGAATGAAAAAGGTCGCTTTTAAATCAAAAATTGAGACGAAGCATTTTTTTGTAACGGTGGTGGTGCCGTGGATTGAGTGAATTTTGAAAGGGGAGTTCACCGGGCGGATATTCTTTAGCTCTTTGCGAGGTCGGATGAAATTTTTTGACGCGCCGGTGTCTAAAAGGAAATTCATTGGCACCCCCGCTACTCGTCGTCTGATGACGGGTAACAGGGATTTTCCCCTAAAAAATTGACGTAGTCAGAATCATACTCGGCAATGGCATCGTCGTCTATTTTCGATGCCGTTTTGGAGGCGGCGGCGGCATATGCTCCTGTGTTTTCTTCCGCATTCTGCATAATGAAGTTAATTTTTTGTTGTTTCCTCACAGCGCCTGTGCGCTCAGAGGTGGCTGGTCTTCTGTTCTGGTAGGCATTTGCCTGGGTCGTCTGCAGCAATTTAGAAAATGATGGATCGACCTCCATAGGCTCTGTTGTGCCGTTGCCTTTGTAATTTTTTGCACTTTGCGGGTCGGCGTGCACCTGTGCCTTATGCTGCCTACTAAAATATGGGTTTTTGGTGTTATAATGTTGTAGGTCACGGTGGTCGTACCTGTCAAGTTGACGACCCTGCGTTTTTGCAGCAGGTTTGCGATCTTTGTCTTCTTGACTTTTTGCAAAACTGGCTGCAAAAACGTACCTCTCGTGGTTAGATTCTACTTCTTGTGCTAAGGCCAAAGCTGACGGCATGTCTTTCGGCTTTGCCGCGAAAAGCACATCAGTGAGGTTACGTTTAAGTCCCGAGATGAAAATACGCAAGGCGTCCTCTCGGAACTTTTCGCACAATATTTTTGCCACCGATGGCTCGTGGGACATATGAGCTTTATCTGTGAGTAGGGTGAGTTTTTTCTCGACCTCATCATAATATTGTAACAGGGTCATGTTGTTCCCCTGTCTTAAAGTACTCATGTCCTGTTCAATGACATGCATTGGACGCTTGTCACCATAAGTGAAATCGAGCCGATTTATAATAGCATCGAAATTCAGTACAGTGCCAAACGAGGATAAAACGTTATTGGCCGCGCCCCTAACTTTGTTCCTAATAATTGTCACAGCCTCGTAATGGCGAGAGGTGCCGTTGAAATCTTTGAATATGCGATACGCAGCAATCGCCGCTTGTCGCCACGAAACATACGATTCCTGTGATCCCGAGAATTCAGGCAAATATTTAACGGCATCTAAAGTCATGCTACATGGGGAATTATTAGTTATGTCTATGGGCTCGTATGTTCTAATAACGGGGGCCCCTGCTGAGGTGGACGCGACATGTGTTGTTGCCAACTGGCTGGCCAGCTCTTGAATTTTCTGACGCATTTCATTTCGCGCGAGTTCATTTCTGGCAGCTTCGTCCGCCAAAGTATTGGCCACAATTGCCTGTATTACAGCTTTGAGCTGTTCTGGGTCGATCGCCATTTCAGGGGGATTCGCGGTTACGTATCTTAGAGGGGAAGTTTGATTTTTCGTTATCAGACTCTGAGTCTGTGGAGTACGGTCTATATTCCTATACCGTGAGAATGTGGGCTGCATGAGCAGTCCAATTCACTTGGGTATGCAAAAGCTGCCTGTGTGGGTAGCAGTTGACCAAAGACAAACAAAAACAAAAAAATAAAGACAAAGACTGCAGCGTCGAATGTCGCGCTTACATCGAACGGAAACAAAAAACAACAATAACAAATGAACGTATGCGCTGTTATGAAGAATAATTATATTATTTTGCTTTTATTCCCATTGACACGAGACCATGTTTCAGTGTACCTGCTGGTTATTAATTTATTTTGTTACTATGTTTTGTACTTTTTATTTAAAAAATGTACGTTTCTGTGCAGACTTAAAATGCATTTAGCATCGGTTCCCACTCACATAATTTTTTCTGGTGTATGTGTGTTTGTTTGATCACTAATTCCCTTCACTTTTCCCGCGCCGCTGTCGTAAATTTCGTAAATTTCTCGCTGTGTGGGCGGTGTTTGTGATGGTGGTGGTGGTGGGTGGTGGTTCCTACCACTAGTTGAGCGCCAATTAAGAAGATTATGATGGAAGAGGGAATACCCTTCTTAACTACTGGCCTAGGGACTCAGTCAGTTTTATTTTAATAAAAGAATAACGGCCATTGCCGGAGTCGTTCTCATATGAGCTTGTGCTCTTTATTCAATGAGGCTTCAAAACGAACTGAAATATAAAATGATTCTTAAAGCTAACAAAAGAATCGCAGCGGCCACACAAATATGCTGTGATTGCCGTCCGCGCACAAGTTTCCGGCCCAATGCCGGGTCAGCACTTTTGACGTTTTTATATCACATTTCGCACACTGAGCCAACTGTTCTAGTACGTTGGTAGTAACATAGATGCTTCTCCACAGTACAAGCCGATGATCGAGTCAATGATAGCAGAGTACAAGCCAGCCGAAAACAACGCTGAATGCCCGGTGTCGATGAAGATCGTGCTAGAGGAGCGTACAAAACCATTTCGTCATCAACCAAGCCGTCACTCAGCTGTGGAATCCGAGTCGATCAGAAAACAAGTTGACGCCTGGTTGCAGGATGGCATTGTGCGCAAATCTTCATCGAACTTTGCCAGTCGAGTCGTCGTGGTCAAGAAGAAGGATGGCACGGACAGAATCTGCGTTGACTTTCGTCAATTAAATAGTATGGTGCTTAAGGACTGCTTTCCAGTGCCACGCATGGATGATGTACTGGAACAGCTTCAGTCAGCAAATGTATTCGTAGTTATGGATCTGGAGAATAGTTTCCTCCACGTACCAATTGAGGAGTCCAGCCGCAAGTTTACAGCGTTACAGCACCAAGGAAGGGCTTTTTGAATTCAATCGAGCGCCGTATGGTTTTTGCAACTCGCCGGCCGTTTTGTCAGTTGCGTATTTGAAGACTTGATTACGCAGGACGTACTTCAGTTTTACATTGATGACATTATCATATACGCAAACACAAATGAGGAATGCATGTCAAAGTTGAAAGCAGTTCTAGATCAAGCAGCCAAGTTTAATCTAAAAATCAAATGGAGTAAGTGCCACTTTCTTAAGAACAGAATTGACTTTCTGGGCCACACCGTGGAAATGGGCAAGATTCGACCAGGACAAGAGAAGACGCAAGCTGTGCAGAGATTTAAATGTCCAAAGAAGATAAAAGGCGTCCAATCCTTTTTGGGGTTGACAGGATTTTTCCGCAAATTCATTCGAGGTTACGCTCAGATCGCTCGCCCGTTAACTAACTTGTTAAAAAAAGACGTGGTTTTCAAGATGGAGACAGAAGAACTAAACGCTATAAGCTGTCTAAAAAATTCATTGTCATCAGAACCTGTACTAAGCATATACTGTCGAGAGGCGCCAACTGAGCTACATACTGACGCGTCCAAGGATGGATTTGGTGCAGTATTGACACAGGAGTTTAACAAGCAGCAGCATCCAGTATTTTATTGGAGCAAAAAGACGTCGCAGAGCGATTCAAAGCGCAACAGCTACATTCTGGAGGTTAAAGCAGCGTATCTTGCCATGCAGAAGTTACGCTACTACCTGCTAGGCATACATTTCAAGTTGGTGACAGATTGCGCTGCTTTTTCACAAACAATAAGGAAAAAAGATGTGCCACGAGAAGTTGCGCAGTGGATTCTTGCTTTGCAGAACTTTAATTTCGAAGTTGAGCACCGCCCCGGCAGCAGGATGAAGCACGTTGACAGTTTCAGCCGATATCCACAAGATGTTTTGGCCATAACTTCAGAAGTTTCAGCTAGATTAAAAGTTGCCCAGGAAAAGGATCACTACATTAAAGCTATAGCAGAAATATTAAAATCGCAGCCGTATGAAAATTTTAAGCTGAAAGGTGGAATTGTATACAAAACCATGAACGGCAGTGACTTGTTGGTCATACCCAAAACAATGGAGCATGAAGTTATAGCGGATGCATACAGTGTTGGCCATTTTGCATTGCAAAAAACAATTCACACACAACAGCAGCAATTCTGGATACCACATATGGAACGAAAAGTAGCCCAGCTGATTAACAATTGCGTCAAGTGCATTATTGTCAACAAGAAGTTGGGAAAGCCAGAAGGATTTTTGAACTGCATTGAAAAGGGAGATAAGCCACTTCATACCCTCCACATCGATCACTTGGGGCCCATGGATTCAACGTCAAAGGGCTACAAATACATATTTGCAATCGTAGATGGATTTTCCAAATTCGTATGGCTTTTCACCACTAAGAGCACCGGCACCGAGGAGGTTGTAAAAAAGTTGGAGGAATGGTCAAATATTTTTGGTCAGCCGCTACGCATTGTCAGTGACAGGGGCGTGGCATTTACTTCAAACAGCTTTGAAGAATATACCAAGTCAAATGGTATTGAACACGTTTGGACAACAACAGGAGTTGCTCGCGGCATCGGTCAGATAGAGCGAGTCAACAGATGCATTCTTTCAATAGTCAGCAAGTTATCAATTGATGACACTTCAAAGTGGTACAAGCATGTATCCCAGGTGCAGAAAGAGATCAATTCCCATATTCATTGCTCCACAAAGAAGACGCCATTTCAAGTAATGTTTGGAGTAAACATGAGGAATAAGGTTAGTGACAATATACTAACTACTCTAGAACAAGAGCTGGTGACAGACTTCGACGCAGAGAGAGCTGAATTACGCAAGGAGGTAAAAACACATATTCAACAAGCGCAGCAAAAGTATAAAGACGGCTATGATCGCAAACGCAAGGGCGAGCGTACATATAAAGAAGGAGATCTGGTGGTTATTAAACGAACTCAGTTTGTAAATGGCAAAAAACTAGCTAGCAGTTTTCTCGGGCCATATGAAATAACTAAGGTAAAAAGAAACGGCCGTTACGCTGTACGGAAAGCAGCTCAGGTGGAAGGTCCTACAATAACTGCAACATGTTCAGAGAATATGAAGCTATGGAAATACGCGTCTACAAGTGAGGATCTGGGTCAGACGACAGTGATCAGGATGGCCGAATGTAACGATGGTTATCGATATGCGACGATCGATGGTCATCGCAAGGGGTGGCGTCGTGAGCGTGGGCAGAGGAGGAGTGAGTCGAGAAAGAAAAGACCGAGTTGAAAGTTGAAAAGTAAGAAAAAGATCGTCAAGCCGAAAAGTCGTCGTGTCCGGAGTAAGGCAAAGTTGTGTAGTCGTGGTATGTCCGGAGATCAAGAAGTGTTGGCACGAGTCATCTTTTTATTAAAGACTAACTATTATAACCAAACTATTATAACCAAACTATTATAACCAAATATTATTAAGATAAACAATTGTGTAATCAATAAATATCCTACATTTATTTATTGAATCTTCTTTTGGTATATGGTATAGAGACTAACAATAAGTTTACAAATCTTAATCTACTCACTTAACTATAAATTATAATAAATGGCCCTAGGTCTTGGCATCTGGGTAGGTGAATCGTTACGTTGGAGGCGCGTGTGATTATTCACTTCTATAAGAGATTTGGCCAATTGATTTGGATGCGTTGCAAGTCGCTTTAAGTATTTAGCCTTCTGCTGGCCAATTTAAGTTTTTACAACTGGAATCCGTAGGTCCTGGTGGATGTTCCGGTTCCGGATGTACCAAGGCGCACTAGTTATTGTTCGCAGGATTTTTGATTGTACTCGTTGTATTATTTCAATGTTGCTATTGAATGCATTGCCCCATAGTTGACCATCCATATGTCCATATTGGTTTTATAACTGTGTATACAACAACAGCACCTTGTAGTCCAAACTTAGTGGAGAGCGTGAGTTGATAAGCCAGTGAAATCTACTGGCTTTCAGCTTCAAATGCGTTTTCTTGGCTTCAATGTGCTTACGCCAAGTTAATCTTCTGTCTATATGGACTCCGAGGTAAATGGCTGAATCACTTCGTGGAATTTGGACGTTATTTAGAGTTAATGAGGGACAGCAACGCCTATTAAGCGTAAATGTGACATGTTTGCATTTCTGCTCGTTGATTGCAATAGGCCAGTTAGCCAGCCAATTCTCCACAGCAGTTAGGTGACCAGCCAGGTGCACTGATGCTTGCAGAGGGCTTTTCGATCGGCTGAGGATTGCGGTGTCATCAGCAAAAGTTGATAGTGTTGTTCGAACACTTGTAGGGATGTCAGCTGTGTATAGGAGATACAGTGTCGGACCAAGAACGCTACCCTGAGGGACTCCCGCTTCGATGACATAGTCCTCGGAGGTATTCACATTGCACCTTACAGCAAATTTTCTTTTGAAAAGATAGGATTCAAGCAGCTTGTGTATATTTGGTAGAAGAAGTGTTTTTATTTTATACATGAGGCCCTCCAACCACACTCGGTCGAATGCTTGGGCGACGTCGAGGAATACGGCTGTGCAATATTCCTTGTGCTCAAAAGAAGTTCTGATATCTGTTGTTATTCTGTTCACTTGTTCAATTGTTCCATGATTCCAAATTGATGCGATGGAACTGTGTTACGAGTTTGCAGATGTGTTTGTATTCGAATGATGAGTAATTTTTCAAAGACATTGAACAATGTGCTGATATGTCGTACAGCACAGTTTGGTAGCTCCATAATCATTTTTGAAGATATAAGGTCATGGCCAGGCGCTTTTTTTGGATTCAGTTGTTCTTTGATAACTTTTTCAATTTCGTTCGGAGGAAAATTCAGTGGATCAGTATGTTGTCCATCGGAGACGTGCGGTAGCGTAAAGCCATTTCTTGGTGGGTTCGGCTGAAACACCTTTTGTACATGAGCAGCAAATACATTTGCTATTTCTGCATCACTACGGGCGCATTTTCCAGTGTTATCCCGAATAGGCATCCATAGACTTCCATAGGCATACTTAGGCATAGATTTGCTTTCCACAATGACTGCCTTGTGTTTGTCGGCGATAGTTTTTAAATATACCGGCGATGCTCTTTATTCTTCTCATTCTTAAGAGCTTTCGTTAGCGCGCGTGTTGCCGTCTTCAGCCGTTGCTTTGTGGCTGATGATCTGTGGGTTTGCCACTCTCGTCGGAGACGTCGTTTTTCTAGCACTAAGTTCTTCATTTGCCTGTTCGTAGTCCCATATCTTAAGTGTTGCGTAGAAGTCATTTGAGGTGTTGCAGCACTAGCAGCTTTTGTTATTATCGACTCAAATGTTTTTACAGAACTTTCAATATCTGAATTTGTGTCTAGCATTGGATTGAGTTCTAAGTGTGTGCTTTTTTTTTCTTTAACTATTTATTAAGGCATACAGGGTATCTTTATACCCCTTGGTGACCTTGGCATCTATTAATACTGCCCGAGAGGTTCGCCGGCTAAGTGTGCTTAGCGTTAACATTATAACTAAATTTAAACTTACAAACTAACTATTTACAAAACACAAAAACAAAAATATAAAAGAAAAAAAGACGATGGGGAGTATATCGTTTGGCTTATCATCATCTTGCTGTGCGTGTTGTTGGCAGCCGGTCAATTAGGTCTCTAGGAAGTCGCCTATTGAGCCTCGTTTGTGGGCGAAGTCTGGTGAGACCCTTAGCGAGTCGGTGGCGATGGCGCTCCAGTCGGTCGTTGTAGCGGCTGGAGTGGAAATTTATGGTCTCAAAGACCGTGAGCAGTTTTAGGTCACTGTGGAGGGTGGTGTTCCTCACATACCACTCGCAGCCAGTGATCGTCCTCGCCATTTTATTTTGGATGCTCTGGATCCTGCGAATCTGGCTGTCACACGCCAGGCCCCAAATTTAGCACGCATACCTCCAAATAGGAGCTATGATTTGGCTCTATATGGTCAACTTATGTCTTAGCGACAGTTTGCTATGCGGGCCCATGAGCCAGTAGTGCTTTGCCGCCGCGGCCCGTATGCGTATTCTCAATACAATCAATTGCTTCGCGAAAGTAAGCCGGCGGTCGAGTATGACTCCCAGGTATTTGGCTGAGTCAACCTGTTCCACAGGGGTGTCGTCAATGAGCACTGCTGGTGGCGTTCTCCGTTTGAGGGTGTAGCAAACATTCGTGGACTTGTTGCCATTTGTACCAATATTCCATCTCCTAGCCCAGTCGGAAAATCTTGTTGCGTAGTTCTGGATACCTTTGGCGGCCTCCTGCTCGCACCTGGACCTGTACGTTATGCACACGTCGTCGGCAAATGTGGCCAGCATTGACGTTCCGTACTCATTGTCAGCCGGGCGCGGCATGTCATGGCTATAAAAGCAGTGTAGTAGCGGGCCTAGGACGCTTCCCTGAGGTACTCCAGCTGCCGCATTATACTCAGTTGAGAGCGCAGAGTGGAACCGGACCGCAAATCTCCTATTCCTGAGGTACGACGCCAGGAGACTGTAGTAAGGCGCGGGCAGGGTATTCTTGATTTTTAGCAGCAGACCAGGATGCCACACACGATCAAACGCCTCCCGGACATCGAGGAAAAGAGCGTTGCAGTATTCGTCGCAGTCGAAGGCCGTTAAAATTTGCTCGACCACTCGATGCAGTTGCTCCACCGTGCAGTGACCAGCACGGAATCCGAATTGGTTCTGGCATTATTCTCTGGGCATCTATAGATCTGACTATCCGGGCGGCAATCAGTCTCTCAAACACCTTTGAGATCGACGGGAGGAGACTGATCGGCCGGTAGGATCCAGGGTCCTTCTCCGGCTTGCCAACTTTATGAATCATAGAGATGATTCCCAGCTTCCATTGGGGAGGAAAGTACTGCAGCCTCACAATGGCATTGAAAAGCGTCGCTAAGTAGACGGTCGCTCTGCTCGGTAGGGCCTTTAGAGTGGCGTTACATATTCCATCATGGCCTGGTGCTTTTTTAGAATTTTGCTGGGCGATAACATCAGCTATTTCAGCGGGATCGAAAGGTTGGATCGGCATGTCCATTTGGAGAGCTTGAGACAGTTGATCGTGAGTCTCTTCAACCTGCTGCGGACTGGCGAGGTTAAAAGGTTGGAACCGCTCGGCGAGGTGGGCGGCAAACGCATCTGCTTGCTCCAAATCTGTTCGGCACCATGCCCCGTTGCTGTTCATCAGTGGTGCTTTCCTTGGGCAACGTGTTTTGATCGCACGTGTGGCCTTCCAGAGCGAGTGCTTCGCGTCGGCTTCGGTACCCGTATTGGCTAACCTGTCGTCGAACCATGCAGCTTTGTGTTCCATCAGTGCACGATGTAGGATAGACTTCGCCCTGTAAAAATCAGCTTTGTCCAGCGGGTGGCGCGATCTCATCCATCTGGAACGTAGACGCCTCTTCTCTGTAATGAGCATCAGAATCTCTCTGGGGACCGGTATTCTGGCTGCTGCGGGTCTCCGTCCTGGGGTGTGGGTGGCCAATCTAGCTGCTACTTGGATGTTGTGGGTGAGAGAGTCGATTGCAACTTCAATGTCCCGCTCGGAGTTCAGCGCCATTTAAAGGTTCAGTGACGACTCGAGGTGCTCTTGAAAACGTTCTATGTTAGTGCGCCTACTGATAAGCCGCTCGACTTTGGGATAGGCTGTGGCTGTTGTATCCAATGTGATGATGAGAAGTAAGTGGTCAGAGCTTAGCTCGGCAAACGATCGGATATCTGAGTGTATACCCAGGATACCTCTTCTCAGCGCAAAATCGATGTAGCCTGGGGACCCTCTACTACCAAACGGGAACCTTGTGGGGCCACCTGTTGCTAGCGAGCAAGAAGTTTAACACGGACTTGAGACCGAGCCCGACTTCGCCGCAACGACCTTCCGACCCAGCGCTGATCATTAGGTCTTTTTTTCCAGACCATATTTGTCACATAGCAGTTTGTCATCGGATCTACTAAAGGTCACCTCAGTCTATTTGCAAGGTCTGGATATAATACCACTCTGTGTGAAGAAAGGCACCATGTCATTTTGCAAACCTTTTCTAATACTTTTCTCTTTGGCTCTGAACACTTCGATCTTCCCTTGTAGAAGAAATCTTTTATGGCATCTCTACATTTAAAAGTGGAAAAATTCGATGCTTCCAATCTTTAAATTGTCATTAATTTTAAAGCTTTTGAAAATTTTTGTCACCCCACATTTACAACACCACTGCAGTTCAAGTATTTCTCCATTCCAATTTAGTTTAATACATCGTCACTCCGCCACCACAAATCTTTTGAAACTTTATTACAGATGGCTTCGAAATGGCCTTTAAACAGATGTCATCTACACGGGCTGCAGCAAATTTATGCCAAATGTAAACTTTAGTCTGATTTGCACAATTTCCAAAAATAGTGTTCTAACAATTCCTTAAAACTAAATGGGTCAAAATACAATCTTATGTCTTTTTATCCTTCGAGCACTCACCAGGCCACAAACTTTCTCTACGGGATTTCGTTAGAAAGATTAACTCAGGTTAATGATCTTGATGTCCTACTAGATTTGAAATGGCTTATAAATTCAAGGGTGTGCTTGGCTTCATTAAATGATGGTATAGGGAATATACCAAATAATTAATCCAAGCTTAGCTTCATTAAATGATGGTATTGGGAATATGGCCTTGCGGACGCATGACCCGTACTCCAGGCCAAGATATATATATATGAACTTTTAGTTATATAAGGGTAATTAAAATCCTAAGACCATCGTCAAAACATGATCGGAAAAGAATAAATTATTTGACAAATGATATGCAAATGAAAAAATACATTTCAGCCAGGGACCAACGCGCTCTCAGTAAGGCTTATTCCAACATATGTAGTTTCCCGAATGTAAACTTTGGCAATGAATTCTTTCTAAACGACGGTTTGAAAATAACAAATTCGTACAAGAACATTACCCGAGTACAGTTCGCAAAATAGGCTTTTAAGCTTGTGCAGAAGTCCTTCATGCCACACTCTGTCGAAAGCCTGCTGGATGTCCAGAAAATCTCCAACGACGTACTCCTTTCCATGGAAACCTTCCAGTAAAAACTTCACTACGCGGTGTAGCTGTTCAGGGGTGCCATGCCCGAGTCTAAAACCAAACTGAAACTTTGAAATAGCTTTCTAGACCTCTCCGGAGTCGATCAATCTTCTCAGGATGCATCCTTGTTGTTGCGAAGGGATTTGATATCATCTTTTCATTCCGTGAGTTTAATAGGCCTTACAGGAAGTGCCATCTGCAAAGGGGATTCTAGGGATTCAGCAACCAGTTGTACTCGTCCTTTTTATACCCTGTACCCATTAAAAATGGGTGAAAAGGGTATCATAATATCGTGCAAATGTATGTAACAGGCAGAAGGAAGCATCTCCGACACCATAAAGTATATATATTCTTGATCAGCATCAACAGCCGAGTCGATAAGCCATGTCCGTCTGTCCGTCCGTCCGTCTGTCCGTCTGTACAAGAGCCACAGACATGTGCCATATATCATTGGATAGGTAATTAACATACGCAGTCTTTCGGACGACGGATTGGCTATGGTCTTGGAGGTTGATGGCCAAGTGGTTAGGGTGGTTGTCCAGTATTTTTGTGTATCTGTCGCTGAGACGGGTGATCTCCTTTGCTACCCATGGAATTCCAATCTCTTTATGGATTATTGAGTTGTCGTGGTACGGATGGGCGTTAGAAACTGTTCTCAGGCATATATTCTGAAACCGCTGGATTCTGATGCGGTTAGAACAGCTTGCCGTGAAGCGATCAGTGGCAAGTGATCGGAAGATAGGTCATACTCTTCGCGTACTGATAGTATACTGTTAGCTATACCTTTGTACAAGAAGAAGTCGATACATGAAGGTACATTCCTCGTGTTATACGGGTAGTGAGTGGGTCTGCCTGTAGCCAGAACTTGAGTTGAGCCGCCGGAAATAACATCGTGAGGTGCTGAGCCTCGAGCATTCGCTCTTATACTACCCCAGAGGCGATGCTTAGCGTTAAAATCACCTCCAATGATAAACTTTTGACCATGTTGACCAAGGAGATTATCAAACTCAGAGGAATTCCAAGGTAGGCCGGGAGGAAGGTACACAGCTGACACTGTAATTTCGCCCAAATTAGTGGAAATTTTTACCGTCACCATTTGTAGGTGATTCGTTGTGATCGAATGCAGGTGATAGTGTACTAATCCCTGCCTGATTAAGATACAAGCTCCTCCTCTGGGTCGACCTCCTGGGTGATCTGCTCTATAGCAGCTGTAACTTATCATATTGAGGTAGGATCCGTCGTGTAGGAGTGTCTCTGAAATAAGCATAACATTAATTTCGTGCTTGCTGAGAAACACCTTAAGCTCATTAGCATTTTGGATAATGCTACGAGCTTTCCAGGTTCCAAGGCGCAGTTCACAAGCCATTACTTGCGCTGCGTCAACGACTTAGAACCTCTGAGCTGTTTGATCTCCTCAAGTAGCTCAGCGATGGCTTTTTGTAGAACAGCAATGGTCTGCTGCATTGAGATGATAATTTGTGCGAGGGAGCCATCAATTACCGCTTGGTTAGAATGTTGTGGTTCGCGTGCGTTTGTTACAGGAACAAACGCAGCATCCGGAAACGTCTGGTATGTTGTTGGGAGTATTTTTCGTCAGGTCGTGTGCTCTGTTGTCCAGGTCTAGTCGCATCTGCACACGATTGAGGATGGAATAGCTTGTTGCTTGATGTTGCGCATAGGCTGTGGATGTTCTACGAGGGTCATGGGAGTAATGTTGATTCCAGTTTTTCGGGTTTTGAGTCTCTGGACGTAGGTCCTTACCTGGCATTGACTGGAACCAGTCCAATGAGGCAAACTGCATCTACTACATCTGGGCTCCTTAGGGCAATAGTTTTTGGTGTGATCAAAACCAAAACATCGGTAACATTGACGCAAACTAACATTTTTTCTCGGCAGTTCCACTCTGACTCTTTGACGGCCAACTTTATTTATTTTTAGAGCTTCTCTGTTATTAATAGCCTTCTTGATGTCTATAAACCAGACGTTCTGGCCAGAAGCCTTGTCTGGAACCGGATCAGAGGAGTCAACATTCTGTGACTTCACCTTTGGATTATAGGTATTAACCACAGCGTAACCTTGGGAGGTGAACGCATTTTAAATTGCAAGTTGCCATTACACGCGATCTTGAGCTCATATGAGTCAGACGATACCGCCGAGGCAAGAAGCCTTTCTAAGGCAGGTACGTCGCTGACAGCAAGTACTGTTATTTGGCTAGGCTTTGGTAACTTCTTTGTCACTTTGAGTAAGACCTGAGATTTCCTCCATTTTGGAATAATTTAATAGCCGTCGTCTGGTCTTGTTAAGCTCATCAATGATTATTACAATGATTATTATTACTTTTTTTTTACGTGTTTTGATTTTGGTTACGCTCACAAACAAAACAAAAGCAGAAGAGGTTTTCTGATAAGCAAGAGTTTTAATTTTTTCCAGATAGATACATCACTTTTAGAAGGGACCTCTACTCGACCGCTAAAAAGATGAGGAAGAGGCCTAATTTTTGCGGACTCCTATTTCAATGAAGTTGTGAAGTTCCCAAATTATGGTGATTTTGAATTCCTCTGTGTTAAAATCAATTTGTCTACCAAGCACACCCTTGGATTTATTAGCCATTGTAGAAATGTATTGGGAATATACCATCAATTTGTGAAGCCAAGCACACCCTTGGATTTCTAAGCCATTGTAAAAATATGGTCTGCAAAATTTAAATTTCAAATCTAGTAAGACAATCAAAGAGTGCAGATGTGCTTGCGGATCGACAGCAAGTTTCTTATCGTGCTTTAACTCCCACTATTCTGAAACTGTCACATAGTGTCTGTTTGTTTCAACCTGCTAGCCTAACGGTTTGCTACAAACTCTAACGCACATTCCAGAGTGCGTGTCATCTGCTGTCTAACAAATTTTTTCACTGTAGAAGCTGTGTACAACTCATCCTAGAGCATGGATTGGCAGGCCCCCACGCGGTCCACCAAGCTTGGCAAAACAACGCCCTGCAGTAAGGCTCTCCAAGCTAGTTAGTGCAGCTCCAGCAGCGAATCAAGCTCGAGTTCTTCTTACTCGGAGCCCGGGGAGATCAAGCGTAAGCCCGCGCGTAAATGCAAGGAGATGAGCCTGAAGTTAAGTAAGCTGGCAAACAGCTCCTTTGCCCTCCTCTCAAGCAAAGAAGATGACGACGAACATGACGAACCCAAACCTGATGCAGAGGCAGTGGCAACCAAAACAGCAGAGAAACCGAACCCGACCCCGAAGACCCTCAAGCCTCCCCCGATCTATATCCCAGACGTGACCACTTACCGCGCTTGTCAAGATGACAACGACTCTCGTGATTACCAAAAAGGATTTCTCGTACAAAACGGAGAGAAACAACAACGTACAGACAAGGAGTCCTACACAGCCCTAATCCAGCAGCTCGTGGCACATAATAAAAGGCACATTCCAACCAAAGGCGGTCTTCACCACACCACGGACCAGACAGAAATTAAGGAAGAACTCCACAAATACAGCCATACTGTGAGGGATCTGCACAATTCCATTGGCAGTAAATCCAAACAACCACTGGGGATCTTTTTTGTTAATCTCGAACCAGTGAGCAACAACAGAGATTTTTAAAACGCACTTCAAGGAAACCAAGCGATACGGCAAACGAATCCCCAACAAACCCCTCAAACCCAAATGCAAAACGCTCTATTAGTACCTGCAGTGGAAAAGTCCGAACTGCCATTCCACTGGAGAACACACTGGCCTACCGATCCATCAAAGCAGCCGGATCTTCTGGACTTTGCCGTTTCCAAGGGCAGAGGACACTCTAAGATAACATGCTCAAGCTACGTTAAACTGCTTTCCGATCACAGTGCAGTAAACTTGCACCTAAACATTCCCGTCCTCAAAAGAAACCCTGCCTAGAAGACTTACTTTACAAACACAAAGATGCCCCCATTTTTACGTTCTAAATGCCTCCCTGAAACTAGATCCCCCTCTTTACGAATGCTCCTCGGCCGACTACCCTGGGAACACCTGAAAGAGACGTGCACTTGTGGTCTCCTGATATCGCGGCCTTCCTAGCTGAAAAAAGGCCCCCTTAGAAGAGGCAGTTTTTATCATAAAAAATTTGTGTAATGGAATTTTATAGCATCTGCGCTACAAAATCATGTAATAAGCCGATTTCCGCGTCCCAGCTTAGCATCCCCTGATGACTGTGTGAAAACGTAGTACATACTAAATGTGCCGATTTTACCGCATCTGTTTCGGATGTAAGTTCACGAAATGCTGGCTTCCACTTTTGCTGCAGTGGATGTCGCGGGGTTCAAAAACAGATGCGAACGTTCATGCGGCAAACTTAAAACGGTTTCACAGAGTTGCTTGATGGCTCCTGTAAAATCATCGACCAACTCTCTGCGCTTGAGCCTCCAACTGCTAAATGAGTCTTCAAAGCGTACAAAAACCACTGTTATGGACGCCGTATGTACCGATATCGCTTTTCAGCCTGATCAGCCAACGACCATGCAGCCGCTCATAACATTTATTGTACTACCTGAAGAGCCGGAGTCGGAAACACAAATTTGGTTAATGAATTTGTCTCCATAATTAAGCATAACTCGTCTGAGTTATCTTCCAGGGCATCAGGTTATTCCTCCGGCACGAGTAGAGTTGACCCCGGAGTCCTTATCTCTGTGGAACCGAACTTTGCTTCTGAAGAGGTTAATTTACCGAATCTTGGTGATCTAGAATTCCTATGTGTACAAATCACTATGTCGCTTCAATCACTGTTCATCACATGCGTACCGCCTTTTTCAGAACTGCCTACATACTAGCACAACTTATCTGCCATTCAGCTGGTTTCTAATCGCATGTCCGAGAGTGACCTCCTAGTGACTCTTGGAAACTTCAATTTACGTGAACTTATATGGTCAAACAACGAGAATTCACCATCTTTATCATTTTCAACACACCATGATTTTAAGGAGGATATGTTCGACATATTCCTTGTTCAAATAAACCACGGAAAGCATTCTTTAAGTCGGCTTCAAGATCTATGTTTCGTTTCTGATCCTGATGAAATTACCCTTTCCAGAGTCATGCCACTTTTTACCCCAGAAGATCCTTACCACCCAACGCTTGAGGTCTCCATTGAAACCCTTACTGCTAGCAATCTTAAGTCGCACCATGTAGTTTATAAAACTCTCTGCTTTCGTAAGGTTAATTTCAGAGACTAAGCAATTTAATGAATACATTCGATTGGTCCAATCTCTGAATGCACCGCTATTAATATCGCTTTAGAAACATTCGACAAAACACTTAAAGCTTTCTTCGACTCTTGCGTGCCATGGAAGTATTCATCCACCTCAACTGACCCTCCTTGGCTTACAAGGAGCCTTAAAAACTTAAAACACATTAAAAACAGACTCCTTAAGAGATATAAGAAAACTGGCTGCAATGTAACTTTTTAAGATTCTTAGTAGCTCGGTCAAACTCCACCGTGCATAACGCTGAGTGTTATAAGAATTATGTATACCTCAGTCGGATCCAGCAGGTTTTATAATTGTGTGAACACTAAGCGTAAGCATGTACCATCTCCCCCCCCCCCCTAATTTCGTTTGAAAATGTATCTGCGACTATTGATCAGGGCATTGCCGAGCTATGCGCAACTTTTTTAAACAACGTACTCATTTCCTACAATTATGGAACAGCCTTATTCATACAACATTCAATCAGCAAATCTTATTTTTAGCCCAACTTTCTCCGAAAGCAGTGTGTTATTGGATCTTCGGAAGGTACAAGCAGTCTATTCGCCAGATCCTAATGGTGTGCCAGGCTTTATACTGAAAAACTGCACTAAGCCATTGTGCAGACCTCTTCTAAAACTGTTCTTTTTACCTCTGGAAACTTCGCAGTGCTGTCCCAAGAGGGACGTCCAATCACAATGATCTCTAGGACATTAAGTGAAAAAAACGTTAACTATGCTACCAACAAAAGGGAACTATTAGCCATGGTCTGGGCGCTAGCCAAGTTGCGGCACTACCTTTATGCGGTTAAAGAAATAAACATCTTTACCGATCACCAACTATTGACATTTGCAGTGTCGAAATCCAATCCGAACGCCAAGATCAAGAGGTGGAAAGCCCGCATCGATGAGTCCGGCGCACGAATTTTCTACAAGCCCGACAAAGATACGTCTTCGTTGTTTGACGTGAACAAATCGAATGTTTATTGAAAGTCATTGTTGTGCTGCTCACAGGCAGCTCTTATATATATGTGTGTGTTAGTGCTGCTCATAGTCCCGTAGTAGGCGTAGTACAGGAAGTCTGTAGGGGAACGTTGAAAGTGGTAACTTAGTTCCGCCAGTAGATCCTCTGTCCTTGTCTCGCATACTTCTGTGAGTTGTGTGTGTTGGTGCTTCTCAGAGTCCTGGTTGATCGCATAGGCGTAATACAGGAAGTCTGCAGGGGAACGCTGAAAGCGGTAACTCACTCCCCTTGGAAACGCACTTTTATACTGTTTGGAAATAAGAAGCGACACTCAATCAATTTCTCGTGCAAACAGTCTTTGCTTGAGGAACTTGTCAACACCATTATTCCTAATGGTGTAAATGCCTTTCTCTCTTCACACGCTGGCACTAATCCAGGATGATGTGGTTCGAAAATTTCCAGCCACAAAGTTCTGGCATTGTAAAAATAGGCTAGCCGACATTTGGCGGTCGGGGAAAAAAAGAAATCCTCACCGGGGAGCACAACAGACCTCACAGGTCGGACCAAGAAAACGTGAAGCAGGTATTCTTCGAATACTACTTCCCAAAGATGACAAAATTGGCGAGCGACATAGCCGCTAATTGCAAAACTTGCGCTTGTGGAACGTTGGTTGAACTTGCTGGACGTCTAAAATTTGACAAAGGCATAAGTGACACGGTGGAATTGATCTTGCTGGCCCCCGCCAGATATAACAAATCTACATATTCACTCTGTCATTGATAAGAAACCAGCCGAGGTTATGCGGGCGAACCTGGACGATCCACAACATGACGTCCAGAAAAAAATAAAAAACGCCCAAGATAAGACCAGAAACCGGGAGAACGCTTCTCGACAACATGTCCGACGACTACGCTATAAACGCTGGAGTTCCCCAAGGTACCAACGCTGTACGTCCTTTATACAGCAGACATACCCACAAGCAGACTTCTGCTTGACTACGCTGCCGATGACACAGCGTTTTTAAGTCGATCCAAATGCCCAGTAAAAGCAAACAAATCGACTCTCTTCTCACTTAGTGGCCGTGGAGAAGTTGCTATCTGACTGGCGAATCAAAATAAACGAACAAAAATGTGAGAACGGAACATTTACATTCAATCGGCAAGACTGCTTTCAACGACACCGTAATAACGAAAGCAAATAAGGTGACGTATCTCCACTGGCTTATTAACTCTCGGTCACCCCTCTATCTGGACTACAGGGTCCTACTCTACAACTCCGTACTACAACCAATTTGGACGTACGGCTCCCAACTTTTGGGAAGTGCCAGCAGTAGTAAAATTGAGATCGTGCAAAGGGCCCAATCAAAGATACTAAGAACAATCACTGGAGCACTATTATATATCCGAAATGAAAATATACAAAGAGACCTTAATATCAGATCCGTCAAAGATGAAATAACCTATAACCAACAAAAGTACATGAGCAAAAGTACATGCAAAAAGTTTTTTTTTTTTTTATTTTTATTTATTAAGGCATACAGAGTATCTTTAAACCCCTTGGTGACCTTGGCATCTATTAATACTGCCACAGAGGCTCGCCGGCTAAGTGTGCTTAGCGTTAACATTATAACTAAATTTAAACTTACAAACTAACTATTTACAGAACACAATAACTAAAATATAAAAGAAAGGAAGACGATGGGGAGTATATCGTTTGGCTTATCTTCGTCTTGCTGTGCGTCTTGTTGGGAGCCGGTCAATTAGGTCTCTAGGAAGTCGCCTATTGAGCCTCGTTTGTGGGCGAGGTCTGGTGAGACCCTTAGCGAGTCGGTTGCGATGGCGCTCCAGTCGGTCGTTGTAGCGGCTGGAGTGGAAATTTATGGTCTCAAAGACCGTCGGCAGCTTTAGGTCACTGTGGAGGGTGGTGTTCCTCACATACCACTCGCAGCAAGTGATCGTCCTCGCCATTTTATTTTGGATGCTCTGGATTCTGCGTATCTGGCTGTCACACGCCAGGCCCCAAATTTGGCACGCATACCTCCAAATAGGAGCTATGATTTGGCTCTATATGGTCAACTTATGTCTTAGCCACAGTTTGCTATGCGGGCCCATGAGCCAGTAGTGCCTTGATGCCGCGGCCCGTATGCGTATTCTCAATTAAGTGTGTGCTGACATATTTTTTATACTTTAACCAGTTTATGGCTGACGTTGTAAGATGACGTGGCCTTTCTTTAATTTCTGGCTGCCGAAAAATGTTGAAGAGTACGGGTGAGTGGTCAGATGAGAGATCTTCAAGTGTTACAGCGCTAAGAAGCACTGTGGGAATTTTTCTTAAAATCGCAAAATCAATCAGATCTGGTCGTTTTCGGGGGTCTGAAGGCCAGTATGTGGGTTTCCCAGGTGATAGACAGTTCAACCTATTTATCGGATTGATAATTGCAGTTTATACCTGTTTACATTTGGGGTTTACTAAACGGGATCCCCACTGTGTATGTTTGGCGTTGTAGTCGCCTGCAGCAAAAAATTGATCCCCAAGGGTGCAAAAGAATTCCATAAATTGATTGTCAGTAATTGAGAAACGGGGCGGACAGTAGACGGCGGCCATAGTTATATTACCGCCATTACAATGGACCACCCCAGATGTAGCTTGTAGGTAGTTTTTCTGAAAACGATTAAGGAAGTTATGTTTAATGCGACTACTGATCAAGATGCCGGTTCCTCCATGTGCTTTTCCATCGGGGTGATTAGTGGCGTAGAACACGTAGCCATTTATTTGAAAATTGTACTTGCTGGTTAGATGGGTCTATGAGAGCAACATAATATCTTTCAAGAACCTAGCGAAATCAAGTTTGTGGCGGGAGACCATTCTCATTCCATAAACATATACGAACGGAGGTCATTTTTTTTTTATTTTATATGTTGAGATGCAAGTACTTGCACTAAGGCACGCGTAAGATCCTGCATTGTTGTTCTCATGAACGACATAAATTCTGTCATCGTTGCTTGGAATGATAACATAATTTTTTCGATGGCACTTGTGGGTTGTTGCAGGTCGTCTGGCATGGCTCGAGGTTGCGGCGCTTTTGAGAAAGCTGTTGTTAACGCAGGACCTTCCGTTCCCGATTTTAGGGCACTGGCAAATGAAACATCCGATATGGTGCTTACTGGAGGAAGGGATGACATTTTGGCGTTGGAGAAGAACGTGTCAGGAAACGATTGGGAGGGTACTATACATTTTTGTGTGTTATTAGTAGTAAGAAGCAATTCGTTTGTTTATGCGACTTTTAAGATCTTTGTAGACAGGGCATCCCCGGTAATTAGCTGTGTGGTTTTCACTACATTTGCCACATTTTTTTTGATTTTGGATCAAGATTATAAGCCGGATAAGTGCCAGATTCGTGCAGATCCCCGCAGGTGACGCAAACGGAAGGAAGGGTACATTATGTCTTGGTGTGGCCATATTCTTGGCAGTTGGAGCATTGTGCTGGACCATTACGCTTTTGAAGTTCTTCTACAGTAACTTTACGGTGTAATAAGAATTTGAGATTGTAAATTGGGTGCACTTCATTTCTCTTTAGTGTTTGGATAGTTGGATCTAGCTCGACCTTGAAGAGCAGTTGTGGCTTCTTATCTTTAAGAATATTAATAACTGATTTAACGTTAAAGCCCTTTTCGTGAAGTCCATTCGCAACTTAATTAGGTGTGACATCAGGCTCAATGCCTTTTAGTACCACTTGCAGTCCTTTACTGCTTTTGAATTGATACGTATAATATTTTTTTGCCGTTTTCGTTTAAGAACTTCGAAACCGCATGAAACTGGTCTTCGGTTTTAACTTGGAGCTTAGTTTCTTGAATTTTTCCTCTTCTTAGAGGTATAACTTGAAAATTATTATTTTCGATAAGCTGAACTATTTTATTAATCAGTGCGTTTGTAGTAATCTCTCGGATGTATATTGGTGGAGGCTTTGGTTTTTGAGATACACTATCTGTCGTTTTATTAGCTTCCTCGCTTCCGTTTTCTGCTTACAGTGCAAACATGTTTTTATTGTTGATAGTAGTAGTTTTTGTTTCGCTACCACAATTTATTTTGGCTCTGTTACCTGTTGTGCGTTGCGGACTCCGTTTACGTTTTACAAAAACGTAGCGATCCATACCAGGTCTGCATGACCGAATTCGGGCGGCCTCTTGGATTGCTCTTTGACTTATCTAAATCGGTAATTGTAGCTGTTAGTTGTTTTGCTTGAAATGCAAAAGTCGGTGAGGACGTTGACAGAATCGTTTGAGTTGAAGAGACTGTTGCGGTTGTTGTTGTTGTTGATGCGATTGCAGTTGTAAGAGACGCAACCGTGCTGGTTGTTACTGTAGCTTGGCTTAAGAGAGTAGGCTTTCCTACAATGGTTAACGGAGTATGTAAGTAATTTGTTGTTGATTGCGGCATTGGGGAAGCGCACTCTTCGCTCCAAGATTTTGGAACTGCGCTTGGCAACGACGGAGAGGAAGAGTGCGCTCTCTGGTCTTGGGAGGGCGTTTCCCTAGAAACGAATGAGAAATACGCGTTGTTTTTGATTGAAGAGAGCCGACGCTCGTCTTGTTTACGTTGACGTTGCTCTCGAATTTCGTTTTGCATTTTTACATTTTGTGTGTTCATATTTTACTAAATACAATTCGTATAAATTAAAATAGGTATTGATTTTAGATGATAGCTTAGTTAAATTTTTAACCAACTAATCATCACAAAAGCGTCTTTTCGCACTACTTTTTTTAATTACAATACACTTATTTCACTGATTTTGTGATTTATTTATTTTTTGATTATACATTAGTTGGAGAGCAGCACGAAACACGTCTGCACTCGCCGACATTTGACCTCGATTTGACAAAAGGAGTTATGGCATTAGTCAAAAATTTATAACGCTATGCAGACTAGTGCACTTCCCTAACCAATGGAAGCGTGCGATGATCGTTATGATACTCAAACCCGGCAGACCTCCAACGCAGATAGACTCGCACCGCCCAATAAGTTTACTTCAAAACTTTTCAAAGGTCATTGAACGCATTCTGATGAAGCGATTGATGGATCTATCGCAGGTATACATACCCAAACATTAATTTGGCTTCTGGAAATCACAAGGTTGCCCGGAACAAGTCCACCGTCTAGTCAATCGCATAACACGCGGCCTTGAATCCAAGCTCTACACGGTGGCAGTCTTCCTCGATGTCAAACAAGCATTTGATAAGGTATGGCACGAGGGACTCCTATATAAAGTTAAGGCCTATAATATTCTGAGATTCTTCATCATCGATCGGGCCTTCGAGTTGCCAGTGAGACACTCTCGATCGAGAATGCTTGCCATGAACGCAGGAGTTTCTTAAAAAAGTGTACTCGGACCCTTTTTGTACACCCACTACACAGCAGATATGCCAGTTCCGTCCCCCAGTGCTCCCTCGGCTGAGGTACTAGTGGCTACATACGCCGACGACACAGCCGTACTGGCGTCTCACATGTCTCTGCAAACGGCCTCGAATGCAGTACAGGAATGGCTGCATGCCATTGTAGCCTGGGCAGCCAAGTGGAATACAGCTAACAATTGTGCTAAGCTACGTCTCCAACCACGCTATCCTAAGGAATCTCCGGATTTTTCTGATTGGTGATCAGATCAGCCTCCACAGCAGCCGATACGCGGAGAAATAAGCGACACACCCAAACTCTCTAGCAAGTAATCTCGCCAATGCTCTCCGCCTCCGACGTCTGAAGAGGATCCACCCTTCTGATCTCCCTACCCGCATAATATCATAAGATTCCAAATTCCCGCCAAACTGTTAAATATAAGTTAGTTAAGTATTTATGTAGTAAAATATAATTCTCCATCTCCCTCGTCCGGGTATTTTCTGAAGGCTTTGAATTGATTTCAACACAATTAAAAAAAAAAAGAATATTAGACATCTGACGATTTTCCCATTATCTTATATCTTATATCGTCTCAAGATGCTATGATGTGCGTGCGAAATTATGGAACTCCGGATTAAGTCATTACGCTCACATGCAATTCGAAGTGGACGGATATTAAACGTGAGTTAGAACCGGGCCAAAAACCGCAAGATCGCCGTGACATAATCGCCAGAGTACTTTCCTAAGTATCAAGTTTTTGGTGACACACGTTCTTATATGTATTCGGTGGAATGGCAGAAGCGTAGACTACCGCATACATATATCCTAATTTGGTTGCTGAATAAATGACATTCAAATGAAGTAGATGACATCATATCAGCTGAAATTCCTGATCCAGTCACTAACCCCCATCTACACGACATTGTGACGATACAAATGGTGCATGGACCGTGGGGTGCATTGAATCCATTATCGCCTTGCATGGCTGATGATAAGTATACAAAACGATATCCGCAACCGTTAGATCCTGAAATAGTCACAGGAAACGATGGATATCCATTTTATAGAAGGCGTTCAAATGAAGATCACTCGAATTATCAAAGTGAAGGTTCAAAAACAAGAGATTGCGATCGGAAATAAAATCATTGTACCATATTGCTCGCTGCTATCACGAATTTTCGAAACACGTGCAAACGTTGAGAGTTGTCATTCGCCCAAATCAATCAAATATTTGTGCAAGTACATCACAAAAGGCAGCGACATGGCTGTGCTTGGTATTGCGTCGAAAAAATGCGAATGGCGACATCAACTTCCAAATGGGCAGATACGTCTGTACTAATGAAGCACTGTGGTAATTGTTTTCATTTCAAATTCGTGAATGATATCCCACAGTTGTACATTTAACTGTGCATTTGGAAAATGAGGCTAATGCGGAACAAAGAGCTGGAAGACCACCATCGACAACATTGACTAGCTTCTTTGCAATTTATGAAGCAGATCCATTCGCAGCGACGCAGATATACGTTGAAATGCCCAAGTATTATACTTGGAATCAATCAACAAAGAAATTCCAACGTCGCAAACAAGGAACCCCAGTTCCAGACTGGCCACAGGTGTTTTCCACTGATGCACTAGGTCGCATGTATACTTTCCATCCTAGACATGATGAATGTTTTTATTTGTGACTGCTGCTGGTAAATGTACGTGGATCAAAATCATTTGCGCATTTGAAAACTGTGAATGACCACCAATGCCAAACATATCGAGCAGCATGTCAACTTTTGGATTTGCTGGAGAACGATTATCATTGGGTTTTAACACTTGCGAATTCAGTTGTTTCATCAAATGCGTACCAAATACGAACGCTGTTCGCAATTATCATCACCACCTACACAACCAATTCAGTTATGGAAAAAATACAAAGACGACATATGTGAAGATGTCTTGCATCGCTTGCACATTCAAACGAATAATTCTGGCATCAAAATAACCAAAGAAACCTGCAATGAAGAATTGATTCTGATAGGGGATCAATGCTTGACTATTGTAAACAAGCTACTGCTTGAAGTAGAAACGATTGCGCCAAATCGATTGATGCACGATGCACTCAACCAAGAATTAAATCGAGAGCTGCAATATAATATTGATACATTGCAGTTGATACATTAAGTTCGTTCGAAATAATGTTCCGTTGCTGAATAAACAGCAAAACAAATTATACGAAACTTTAATGCAAGCGGTGGGCAATAATACTGGTAGTCTATTCTTCCTAGACGCACCTGGAGGAACAAGGAAACCATTTGCCATTTCATTGATCTTGGCCACTATTCGATCAAGATGTGACACAGCTTTGGCTTTAGCAACAATTGGAATTGGGGTGACTCTTCTCGATAGCGGTCGTACTGCACATTCTGAGCTTAAGTTGACACACAATTTAAGCACAATTGATACTCCAACTTGCAATATTTCGCTATCCAGTGCAATGGGAAAATTTTTGATGCAATGCAAGCTCGTTATTTGGAAGGAATGCACAATGGCACATAAGAAATCACTTAAAGAACTTAACTTCACACTGAAGGATCTTCGGCGAAATAACATCTTTGGCGGCTTGATGATATTGTTGGCAGGCAATTTCAGAATAATGATGTAAACGCTCTAAATTTCACTATTCAATCAAAAATTGATGGCGATTTGGTGACATACAATTTCGTTGATTCCGTAGCAAATCCAGATGATGTATTAATTTATCCAACTGAGTTTTTGAACTCTCTGGAGTTACCAGAATTTCCGCCTCACAACTTGCAACTCAAAGCTGGTACAGTTATAATGATATGGCGTAATTTGAATTCACCGCGACCTTGCAACGGTACTCGACTTTCGGTAAAAAGACTTAAGCCGAATTTGATTGAGGCAACCATTAATTATTAACGGAAAGTACGCATGTGAAAATGTATGTATTCCTTGAATACCAATGATTCCGACTGATCTTCCGTGTGACTTTAAACGATTGCAATTTTAAGTTCGCATTGCGTTCTCAATGGCAATTAACAAGTCTCAGGGCCAATCGCTTAGAGTTTGCGGGATAAATTTAGAAAATCATTGCTTCTCACATGGGCAGGTATACGTTGCGTTTTCAAAAGTTGGGAAACCATCCGCTTTGTTTTGTGTTAACGTCGGACCGAAAAACACAAAATGTGGTTTACGAAAGATGAATGAAACGAATAATTTTCGGACACATATAACGCATCGATTCAGTATTTACTTTGGATTCACTTTTATTTACTTAGCAAAGTTTAACTAAATAACAATTCATTTTTGGAATCGATATAATTTCATTACTGTTATGAAATGAAATAAAATTTTTCCTTTTCAAATATATAACACAAAATATTGTTCTTCATCTTTTAATCACCAAACGAAATGTAACATAAAACAAAGCCATCTGGTGGTGAAACGGAGTTTGCCGGTTTTTCTAGTAGACATATAAAAAATTTAGAACTTAAATTCATTTTTATTTGGCACATTTTAAGAGAATTTATTTCGTGAAGAGACTGGGACTTAGTAATTAAATCAAAAGAAAAACATCTCGACGAGGTTAATATGTGGTGTCAAGCCACACGAATACCCAAAATATCTGATATTTATTTGGGCGAGGAACAAACCGCATATACAAAATAAAATATAAAAACTTCAATACTTTTTTGTGGGTATGAAGTTATAGGTTTATGATTTTAAAGATCTTGTTTAATTTTTTAATTAAAGATATTTCGCATTGAAATTTTGGGATGGTTGATGTTGATGGTTGACGTGTGTTTGGAAATCAAATCAAATTAAAGATATGGTAAGAAGATTCTTTTGTTTAGTATCTTGGACTACTCCGCTAGTAGGGGTTTGCACTTTTATTTATTCATTTCTCTCTAATGTTGGGACGAAAATTATCTAATTATAACAGTACCTTTTATTTTGCGTATCATTTATTCAGATTGGACTAACGGAACAATTTGATTCTTCGGCCATATATGGTAGCATCTACGCGCAGCGTGGGATTCGTTACCTTCGTCGCCTACCGCCCATATTGAATCCGCTGCTGAAGTTCGATTTGCATTGGTTCACGAGTTTATGCAGACTAAGTGGCCAAGCAGGCTTAAGGAAAAGAAGCTTTTAAGATTATATCATACAAAATAAAACCTACATAGAAACTTATTTAACTGCATATGGTATTCAATTTAACTTACATGATAACCACGTATTATTTAACATAAGAAAGTCAGCATTCTATTTTTATTTTTCTGATATTATTCATTTCATAAAAAATATTTTCTTTTTATTATTTTTTCATTACATACACAAAAATGCCGCCGAATTCTTTAATAATGATGTTTGCATAGTAAGCATAACGCAACATGAATACATGTTTGCATGTTCATTATAATTCCTCCAATATTTTCATTTAAATTAATTCAAATTAAATTCAGTTCAAAATTCAGATTATATTATTCAAATCATATAAATCTTTTTGTATTTTAGATTTTTTATGGCTGACATTTTTTTAGAATTTTTTTAAACACACATTCTTATATACTTTTTAATATATATTTTTAGAAAGGTATAATATGTACAAAACTCCATATATGTATGAATATTTTTAAATAAACATTTTTTAAATAGCAGTATCCAATCCTTTATCAAAGGAGAGCAATATATTTGTATTTAGATTTTAAAGAATTCCGTTAGCTTCATATTTTATAACCGGCGTTTAAAAATTCATGTTATTTTTACAGTAACTTTCACCACTCTCTAGGCTGTCGAAAAACAACTGCCAATGGCGGGCATGCGCACAAAAAAAATTCAATTTGAAGATGTAAATAAAAAAGATTCGTGTTTTAATTTTAAACTGCACAGATATTTTTCACCCTAAAATACTTAAATAATGATCAACGCTGCCAATTTAAAATAAGATATTGTGCCATGTGTCACAGAAGAATTTACACAACTTTAAAATCTGCAGCCAAAAATACGATGAACAATATTTCAAATTATTTTAATTTTATGAAAACAAATAAATGGGATTGAATAATGGGAAGGTGGAGATGGCTAGTTAGTTCCTATTTTTTCACTGTTTTTTTGCCAATGATGAGGTTGGCATCAGCAAGCTCATGGTAGCGAAGCGTGTAAATGTCACTTATTTAGACAGTCTGCAACGGTCTCGAATGTAAATTTAGTTGGTGTTTTATAGTATATACCCTTTTTACACTGACTATACCGAGAATCGAGACCAAAAAGGAAACTTTATTATTTTTAAACGGTGAAACTTATTTTTTTTAAGATTCCCAAAACTTGGGTGGTCCAGTGTGTAAAGTTAACGGCGCGATTACAACAGATGTTTTTTATAAAATATAGAAGCCATAAGGTCTTGCGGTTCCGAAAAACCAACTTACGCCAAAATACAAATTTGACGGACTTTTTAGTGGTAATTTGACGATATTTTCCTTATGCAACTCTTAATTTTTCTTTTTGTTCATAAACGAATTATCTTTCACCAAAAATATGAAATGAAAATCGATGTTTCACATACGTATGTTGAATTTTCCAACTTTTTCACTCGGATGAACTTACTGCAAAGAGTCTATAGGAAGGGGCTATTACAAAAGGCATAATTCGATAAAGGCAGCCGTTAGTTTTTTTGAATTTTGTGCATACTTGAAACTAGAGAATACTTGAGTAGATTTTTGCCGCAACTTGAGCTTGAGCAATTTGAACTGTTAAGATAAAATAAGCTTAGAGTAGGTTTGTCTAAAACTAATTTTATTAAACTAATAATATGACCTTTTATAACTGAATAATTAAAATGCTTTTTTTATACAACATTATTACTTTTTATTTGAGTTTATTATATTATATTATAAATTTATATTTTGTAACTTACGATTAAATTAAATACCTTGAAATTCTCCCGTCCGCTGAACAGGTATTCGGCCGTCGTCTAATGACCATGTGTCTTTCATAATGTGTGGGGATGCAAACTTCAATTTGTTCCGATTTTGCAACTTTTGCAGGTATTTTTTGCGCTGCTCCGTTGCACAACATACAGCCTACCTCCCGCTCAACCTACCGATTGGCACAAATCAAGGGGATAGATCCGAAAGAATATTGTACAGACAGGGTTAAGAGGAAGAAGAGTGTGTTTGTTGCTCTGAAAGGTAGATGAGAATTTTGGATTTCATATAAGCGGAATTGAAGTAATGGATAAATCACAGGATTTATAGTCCGTCTTTTAAGAATGTTAAATTTTTGGCGTGTTAGTACGTACTGGCTGTCAACATTACCATTGATAAGTATATTTGAGAAATCGGCAACCAGCATTTTCCTACGATTTGTTAGATATGATAAGTGAATTACTAAGTCCGCTAAGATGTATAGGAAGGTAAAGATTTTCATTCCATAAAGTCCCCTAAGAGCAAACATCAAGATATTCTTCTGAACAGATTCGATGCGATCATGATCAACCCCATACTGAGGGCTCCAGACGCAGGACCCGTACTCCAGAATTGGACGTACTAAAGATACGTATAAGGTTTTAGTTATATAGGGGTCATTGAATTCCTTAGTCCATCTTTTAATGAAGCCAAGCACACCCTTGGCTTTACTAACCATTGTAGAAATATGGTCGGAAAATTTAAGTTTAAAGTCTAATAGGACACAAAGATCGTTAACCTGGGGTATTCTTTTTAAGTTTCCTTGGGGGACTAACGATGTAGCTCTAACAAGGCGAGAGTTTACATCTTTAAAAAGGACACGGGTTCTCCCAGCTAAGTAGCTTGAAATCCACATCAGAAGGTCTGAGGCAAATCCTAAAATATTAAGTTTACTCAAAAGGAGTGAGTGGTTGACAGAGTTAATCACTGGAATTCAGCTTAAATTGATTCATATCTTGCTTCGGTTCGGTTTTCACCTGGACGCTATATAGATCCTTGCGAGTTGCATTTTTGCGTGAGAGTTCTTCCAGGTGATAGTTTCCTGCAATGTATTATATGGCGAAACTCTAGGCTGAATTTAGGTGTTTTCGCTTAAGTTCGTATCCTTTCGGGGCATGCATCAGCTGGCTCAGCACGAATGGGCCAGCCGTCCGACCGCTGCGAAACTATGAAGGAACAACATGATAACGAAAGGGAGTCTTATCTTTTAACGATGGCGTTTAGCTCAATAACTCTTTCTTGTCAACGTTTAAGTTAGCCAACTTCGTACCAGCTCTATAATAGGTTTATATTTATTCATTTCGCCACGAGGGTATTTCCATAGAGATCTCTTGGGCGTTTCCGCTCCAAGTGGTGCGTTTCTGGTTTAGTGGTCCATGACATAGTCATGGTGAAGGGTGAAAACTCGCCCAGCATGAAGTGGAACAGATTCCAGGGTGCCAAGAAATCCGCCAAATAGCCCTATTAAAGACTGCTATGGGTGCTGGGACTGCTGCCCCTCAAGATTTTTATGGAAGGCCCATCCTTCAACGGAGGGCAGAAAACCTCGTAACCCTATAGAAACAGAGAGGCCACTCGAATTATACACGGCACCGAATCACCATGGAGGACGACATTTCGAATAAGCAAAAATACAACGAGTTTTACTCAGCAACCACAGAAAAATACATAAAAACAAATGATGTTCGCTAAGTGTAGTTGGAAGCGTTGGCCCGTTAGCAGTGGAATTTTCTTCTCTCCTTCCGCCTATGTATTAAGTATGTTGCATTAGGCAATTATGCAAATATGCATTTATACAAATGCATTTTTAGTTTATTTTATCAATAGGTGTATTTGGTTATCATAAGACTATATTTCCGCGCTTCGGCTAGCCGTCGTATGTAAAGGAAAACCTTATGTTAAATAAATTAGGCATAAATTAAGGTTTGATGGGTATTGTATATTGGATCCAATTTTCATTAAAGACTATAAAAAAGCCTTCATGGCAGAACACTACCCAAAAAGTTTCACTACCAAAAAAGCGAACTAAACGGAAAGGTAGAGGATCTTTTGGATTTAAGATACATATTCTTTAGCCCGTACAGCTACCCAATAATGATGGTCAGAAAGAAAACGAGTCAGTGGAAGATGTGCATCGATTTTAGGCGGATCTTCGCGAAGTCCATTCAGTATGCGTATCCAATAACCAGAAAAAACAGTCTCCTAAAACAACTCCTGGAGGCAAAATACTTCAGGAATCTAGATTTAAATAAGGGATATTGCGAAGTTGCACTGGAGGAAGGGATCAATAAGTATATGGCAGGTACTTTTCCTGGCAAAGAGCCCTACCACTGGAAGAAAATGCCGTTTCGCCATTTGACGTTCAAGAGTACCTTGGACTACGTTATATGCACCGATATGTCACTGCATGGATTTGTGTATCAAGATGACATAATCGTCATCATCGGTCAAATACATCGGTTTTTCTGTTCCAAATGTTAAGGACAATTAAGTTATGGACAAACACAGACAACGGTCATTTTTTTAGAAACTAGCTGCTTTCCTCGGATATCGGAATGCAGATGGGGAAAACGGGATGAATCCGAAAAGAGTAGTGGTTAATGCAGAGATACAGGCACCGACCAGCCTCAAAAGACTACGAAAGTTCGTGGCTTCGTGGTATCATCGTTTTAGCCCAGATTTCGTAGAAATCTAAAGCCGCCAGTGAACATGGCGTGGGAGCAGTTCTTAAGCAAGACTCGGAGAGTAGCGAGATATTCAGTGCCTACGCAAGCCGGACACTTGTCGGGACGGAGAAGAATGGGCCAGTTATACAGTATAAAAAAAATATGTTGGAATATGGAAAACACAACGCAGAATATCTTCAACCAATCTTAAGAAGTGGAGCCCGAAGACGGAAGGTAGAGCAGTGGTTAGCCGTTAGCGAACATCCCGAATGAAATAAGATGTTTTAAACAAAATACAGCCACATGGGTAGACTAAAAGAAAGGAAGGCAAAGTTTATAAAAATTATTTATAAAAATATAAATTTCCACAGAAGAATAAGGAACAAAAATTCCGGCTTAAAAATTTAATTACACAAAAAAAGAGAAAATAATTCGCTTTAAAATACATATTATGGTATGTACCCTTAGTGGGAGCTTATTTTACCAATAGCGCAATTAAAATATCATGGTGATACGAGAATACTTAAAGTGAAAAATCGATACATCAAATCCAAGTTTTAGGTACGAACATGTACCTCCTACTCACTAATGGCGACCATGACACGACTTACCTTCTACAGGAGTTAAATGACAAATTTTTTTTTCCTCCAGGGGGACCGCAATACCACATGAACAGGATTTAAGTGAGTAAAATAGGCGGTGGAATGAGCAATCAAGGTGGTCTGAAAACCAAAACTTCTAAAAGAATAGCTCAAACTAAATGGCTACTATATTCTTATTCGCCTCCGCCACCATCGTCAACAGCTCAAAAGCTGAAAGTTGAGCTTCATCATTTAATGATTATACAAAAAAAAGTCCCTAATACCGCCACTTACGCAGCGCAAATAAACTGCATCAAGAAACCAAAACTGATTGAGCACCCGTGACTCAGAGGCTCCCTTCTCAGTGCATTCTGGCGCGAAGCCCACACAAGCAAGCTGAGGAAAGATAGAGTCTGAGAGAAAACCAGCACCGACGCCACGACACCCGGAGACGAGGGCACTACGAAGTGTGCACGATATTAAATATTAGTATTAATTCATATTTTGTATTTATATAAGTTATACTTAGACAAGCACGGAACTATTTCTCCCCGATTAGTAGCGGTACAGAAAACTCGACAGGACATTTTTTAATAATTAATTAACTAAGTCCAGCTTAGATTATCCGTCAAAACTAATAATATATTTGGCATATTCAGTGGAATTACCAGTGGCCGACATGAGACTTATATATACAAATAATGAATACTACCGCAAATGTAAAATATAAAATATGGTAGATGCAGACATGCTCCAGGCAAGCAACGCGATTGTTAAAAAATAGAATGGCAAACGTTTACCAAAAAGGTAAGACGGCCACTCAGTTGAGCAACAAAATCGAATAAATGCAGACCATGAGAAATTTTCAGTAGGGAGTAGGCCATATCCACAACTATTAAAAGTTGTGAACTCCTATGTTTACACAATTTGGAACAATTACGGAAGCAGGTTGATGTAAAACCATTAATGATGCCGTTATGATGTCGTTAAAGTAAAAAATAAATACTCAGGCAACATGAAAAATCACAAATTAGCCTTTAGTGTCCGAATACAACAACCTATTATTATTGTTCTATTATTGTTTCTTCCCAAGAAATTAGTGCCAGGTACCGAAAAGAAAAGGTGGCGTTGAGTAATTGATTATCGCCAATTCAATAAATTTCAACGAGCAATTGCTCTTGTTGATTCATGCGATTAACCTTCGATCTAAAAATCTTTTTAAATTCCTTAAATGAATGAAGACATTAGCATTTACGGGACTGAAACCATCCTGTGTAACTTTATATGGTCGGTCTAATAGTATGTACTAAAAAAGCAAATGCTAAATAATTAAACTGATGTATTAAAACTAAACCCTGACAAATTTGCATTCTTCATGATCGAATTCGCTTTTCTGAATTACAAATGCGCCAATAAGGGTATTTCGCCAAACGACAAGAAGTATGATGTCATAGAGAAATAGAAAACAGGAATATCCACAGAAGCTGATAGTCCGAGGCGATTCATTTCATTCTTAACCTTTTACCTTTACCTTTATGGACATATTTCGTTCCCATAGTATCACAAGGAAAAATGTTAAATTTAAATGGACACATTGTTAAAAATCTTCGACTACAATCTAATAACCCCTACACTGCCTTAATATTTTGATTTTTATACAGATTTCTGTATAACAAGTAACTCAGGAGCATAATGGATTGCAAATTTCAGACGCATAGTATTGGAAGCGTTCACTAAAGGGGAATCAAATAAAAGCAGGGCAGAACACGAGGTATATCCAATACATTTGGCGATAAATTATTTCGGAATATATATTACATTTGGAAACAATTTCTTAGTTAGAAAAGATTATCAATTCGCATTTCGATACTCGAACAGTGCGGACGTGTTTATTTTCTGTACTCCGAAAATATACAAAATACTCCAAGTGAAAGTAAATAACTACCAACAATTTACCACACAAATTTTGCGAAAGACGCTCATAGCAATTTAAAATCGCTCCTTAAATATGCTGAAACGGTATCAACAGTCGAATCATCATTGAGAACTGATCCCTTGTTCGATTTTATTTTCATTAAATTTTTTCCGACAAAACAAAAAAAAAAAAGTTTTTGGCAAAATAATCAAACCTTTTTATTTTATCGAGGAAATTAAAAAAATAGAGGTGCTTCAAGAGAAGTATGGTCGATCGATTCCGGGATGTCGGAAGTCGCTGGGCTATAGCGGAGTTACGAGAGGTACCACGAACAGGATGCTCCTTTCAGAGCATGCCCCCGCCTAGCACAACTGGCAGGGAGCCTTTTATGGTTAGCAGCCCAAGCCAATTAAACAACCCTAACCAGATAACAGTTGCAAATAGTCGCCTATTACCGCAAATTGAAAAAAATAGTAGTACGCCTACATTCCAGCCGGCTTCAGTCTCTTGGCAAAAAGTTTCATCCAAGAAGAGAAGCCTACCAACCTCACCGAAAAGTTCGAAAAAAAGAGCCCATGTAATTGAACTTAGAAAACATCTCGCTTTAAATAAATTTGCTGCTCTTGCAAACCTAGATGACTGTCGAGAAGGCGAAATTAGCATGGACATTCACCAGGTCGAGACCGTTGCTGAAGAAGAAACTGGACAAGCAAAAATTCCAGTGGCAAAAAAGTCACCTAAACCTAGCCACATAACAGTACTTGCTATCAGCGACGTACCTGCCTTAGAAAGACTTCTCGACTCGGCGGTATCGTCTGACTCATATGAGCTCAAGATCGCTCGTAATGGCAACTTGCGCATATACCCCCGTGACGCTGACGCCCACAGAGCTATCACTAAACAAGTAAGGGAGCAGCAGTCGAGTTTCCCGACTGCAAAATACCCTGTACCCTTAGACATGCTTAAAATTTATTTATTTGGTATCAATAAATAAATGAAACAATATTCTATTAAAAAAGAAAATAAGTTTCGTGTGTCATAAAGCCATACACATTCTGCTGTCAACGTCGCAGTCGGCGTCGCGCAATGCGTATTTTGATGCGCTTCTGCTTCCCTTGCCATAGATTTTGCATGTGGCATACCTTCCGTGTTTCTTATCCGATTTAGTTCAAATTAAAAAATTAGATAGCTTTTATAAGCACCAACGCATATGCCGAATTGCACAGCATTAGGTTAATAATTGTGGGCGTGGCAGTTTATTGCGATTTGCGGGGTAGCGAGGGGTGATAAAAAAAAAAAACAACAAACTTGTACTGCGCATGTTAATTACCTATCCAACGATATATGGCACATGTCTGTAGCTCTTGTAGTTTCTGAGATCTAGGCGTTGATACGGACAGACAGACGGACAGACGGACGGACAGACGGACATGGCTATATCGACTCGGCTGTTGATGCTGATCAAGAATATATATACTTTATGGGGTCGGAGATGCTTCCTTCTGCCTGTTACATAAATTTGCACCATATTATGATACCCTTTTCACAGTACAGGGTCACGGTACAGGGTATAAAAATTATCAGAAGTTCATCTCCAATACACTCACTTCTGCCTCCCGGAAGACAGAGCCTACCGGGTTGTGGTGTGCAACTTGGCTGCTTGTACCCCAATTGAGCAAATTTTAAATGCGTTCACCTCCAAAGGTCACGCTGTGGTTAATACCTATAATCCAAAGGTGAAGTCACAGACAAGTTTATAGACATCAAGAAGGCTATTAATAACAGAGAAGCTCTAAAAATAAATAAAGTTGGCCGTCAAAGAGTCAGAATGGAACTACCGAGAAAAAATGTTAGTTTGCGTCAATGTTACCGATGTTTTGGTTTTGATCACACCAAAAACTATTGCACTAAGGAGCCCAGATGTAGTAGATGCAGTTTACCTCATTGGACTGGTTCCAGTCAATGCCAGGCAAGAACCTATGACGACCTGGAGTACGTTAATTGCCAAGGCAAACATGAGGCAACTCACAAGGGCTGCAGAATTTACGTCCAGAGACTCAAAAGCCGAAAAACTGGAATCAACATTATTCCCATGACCCTCGTAGAACAACCTCGCACAAATTATCATCTCAATGCAGCAGACCATTGCTGCTCTACAAAAAGCCATCGCTGAGCTACTTGAGGAGATCAAACAGCTCAGAGGTTCTAAGTCGTTGACGCAGCGCAAGTAATGGCTTGTGAACTGCGCCTTGGAACCTGGAAAGCTCGTAGCATTATCCCAAATGCTAATGAGCTTAAGGTGTTTCTCAGCAAGCACGAAATTGATGTTATGCTTATTTCAGAGACACTCCTACACGACGGATCCTACCTCAATATGATAGGTTACAGCTGATATAGAGCAGATCACCCAGGAGGTCGAGCCAGAGATGGAGCTTGTATCCTAATCAGGCAGGAATTAGTACACTATCCCCTGCATTCGATCACAACGAATCACCTACAAATGGCGACGGTAAAAATTTCCACTAATTTGGGCGAAATTACGGTGTCAGCTGTGTACCTTCCTCCCGGCCTACCTTGGAATTCCTCTGAGTTTAAGAATCTCCTTGGTCAACATGGTCAAAAGTTTATCATTGGAGGTGATTTTAACGCTAAGCATCGCCTCTGGGGTAGTATAAGAGCGAATGCTCGAGGCTCAGCACCTCACGATGTTATTTCCGGCGGCTCAACTCAAGTTCTGGCTACAGGCAGACCCACTCACTACCCGTATAACACGAGGAATGTACCTTCATGTATCGACTTCTTCTTGTACAAAGGTATAGCTAACAGTCTACTATCAGTACGCGAAGAGTATGATCTATCTTCCGATCACTTGCCGCTGATCGCTTCACTAACAACGTCACCTCATAGCACCGGCCCCATTAGGATGCTCGTTCCACCTGGTGCGAATATAAGGCTGTTTCAGTGCGAACTTAACAATGCCTTTAACCTCAATACAGAGATAAATATAGCAGACGATATCGAGAAAGCGGTTGAAACTTTTATGAAGAAGATCAAAGATGCAGCTCAAATTGCAGCTCCTGGCGGCGCAGTTCACCTACGCAACGTGCATAGCAGCGTCGCTCTCTCTTCGGAAGCAGTCGGACTCTTAACTCTCAAGAAACGTCTTCGGCGTGAGTTCATCAGGACCAATGATCAATAATTGACAGATTGTACCGAAGGATATCAAATCGGGTGAGAAAAGTACTGGCCAACCTGAAAAGAGAAGCAACTGACGCGTTCCTCGGGAAAGCTACTGCCGATGAAAACTCATAATTCGCGCTCTGGAAGCTCACGAAGAGATTCAAGAGACAAGTTGCTCCAAAGTTTCCAGTTCGTAACCTAGATGGCACTTGGGCAAAATCACCTGAGGACAGAGCTGAAGCGTTTGCCAGAAACCTGGACGAAAGATTCCAGCCGTTCGAGACAGCATCGCCAAGACGAAAACAACTGGTTGCTGAATCCCTAGAAGCCCCATTGAAGATGGCTCTTCCTGTAAAGCCTATTAAACTCACGGAATTGGAAGATGATATCAAATCCCTTCGCAACAACAAGGCTCCTGGTGAGGATCACATTGACAACCGCTCTATTAAGCTGATGCCCCACAGAGCTTTGTTATTCCTTGTACTGATTTTAAACTCTGCTTCCCAAGCGCCTGGAAGAAGGCGAATATTATTATGCTCCATAAAAATGGGAAGCCAGCAGAGGACTTAGACTCCTATCGTCCAAAAAGCTGCTTCCAGCATTTGGCAAATTACTTGAGAGGTGCATCCTGAGAAGATTACTTGAATCCCGAAAGGTCCAAAAAGCTATTCCGAAGTTTCAGTTTGGTTTTAGACTCAGGCATGGCACACCTGAACAGCTACACCGCGTAGTGAAGTTTGTGCTGGAAGGTTTCCATGGAAAGGAGTACGTCGTTGGAGCTTTTCTGGACATCCAGCAGGCTTTCGACAGAGTGTGGCATGAAGGACTTTTGTACAAGCTTAAAAGCCTACTAAATCCTCAACTCTTTTTTATATTAAAAAGCTTCCTACACGGGCGATCCTTTAAAGTAGTACAGGACGGACTGTCCTCCCAAACAAAAAGAGTCAGAGCAGGTGTACCCCAGGGAAGTGTGTTAGGTCCAACACTATATAGCCTGTATACGCACGACATGCCCTCAGCTGACAGAATGTCGCTTACAGATCCCAATTACCTGCTAGTTGCCACCTTTGCTGATGACACTGCAGTCCTGGCCAGAGATACTTGCGTCTATACAGCCACCGATACGTTTCAGCTTTACCTAAAATAAATTGAGAACTGGACCCTACGCTGTAACATCGCAGTCAATCCGGAAAAGTGTGTCTCCGTGACGGACACCCTGAGAAAAGACACATCACCAGGTTTCTGCATGGAGAGCTCCTCACACAATCGAACGCCCACAAATGCCTCGGTGTCACTCTGGATAAGCGACTTACATTTCAACGCCATGTAACGGATGTAACTCGGCGGCTCAAAACAAAGGCGAACAGCATGGCTTGGCTCTTTAGGCCTGGAAACAAACTTTCAATTTCAAACAAGGCCAAAATTTATAAGGTTGTCTTGGCTCCTATTTGGAAATATGGCATCCAAGTATATGGCATCGCCGCAAAGTCGCACCTCAACAAAATTCGTGTGGCGCAGTCGCAAATCTTGCGTAAATTATCTGGAGCGGCTTGGTACATCCGCAACAAAGACATTGAAACGGAGCTGAAGGTACCAAGGATTGGCGATGTCATAAACAAGCAAGCAAGCAACCACGTACGTAAATAAATTGGGAAACCACCCTAACCAGTTGGCTCGAAAACTCTTGAAGAGGAGACAAGTAATGGGACTGAGGGCGAGAAGGAGGCTCCTGCGCATTCACCCAACAGATCTGCCAAGAAGATATATAAAATAATTAATTAAATTAAATAATGCCTCTAGACTCCTTAATTAGGTTTAGGTATGTAAATATGTAAACACTCGATAGAAATTATGAATCTCTGTAGTAGAAGTTACTATAAATAGTAACAGTAGACTGCAATGTAAATAAATACAATTTTAATAAAAAAAAAAAAAAAAAAATAAGAAACGGTATCAACCGTACGCACGGTGGCTACTGCAACGCTCGTTTCTGCTGAACCAGCAACAATGCCAAAGAGAATGCAAACTGGGTTGGATCGCTACATCCTAATTAAAAGAAAATTGAGCTCACAAAAAAATTCTGCGGCAGGAAATAAAATAAAAATCAATCGGCACACTCTAAGTCAGCGAACTGAGTCCCAGAAGTCCAACAGATTTGGAATACTGGCAGATATTAATATGGATCTACCCCGCAGCACTGACGAAGGAGACAAAATGAAGCCACATCCCCCAGCCATATACAACCGAGAGAAAAGCTCGAATAATCTGGTTAACAAAATATTTGAACTTGTTTGAAAAGACAATTAGCACATAATACCCCAAAAAAAAGGGCAGCATCCACGAAACCAAGGTTCAAGTAAAAACTGAAGAGAACTTTAGGACTCTTACACACTACTTAAGCAAAAATAACAAAAACTACTACACGTACCAACTAAAAAGTAGTAAGGGTCTCCAAGTGGTTCTAAAGGGTATAGAGCCTGACGTAACAACCTCAGAGATCAAGCAGGCATTAAACGATAAGGGTTTCAAGGCGAAAACTGTCTTTAACATCCTGAACAAAGACAGGAAACCGAAACCACTCTTTAAAGTCGAGCTGGAACCTGACCTGACCTGATTAATCACCGAGTAACGTCTGCCCGCCTCCATAACGCTCAGAATACCCCTATACAATCAAAAATATCCTCAGAAGTCTTTTTCGGAACGGCAAAGAGGTCTTCATAGCAAGTTTGGAAAAACTACTTGCACGCCACATCTGTAAATGTGCAACTAGGGAGCGGAAATCCTACCCTCGCAGCGGTATATTGTCGCCCTTGTTTTAATGTTTCTGAACAACATTTTCTGGACTTCTTTAACACCCTATTGGACCACCCCATTGCCGCAAGTGACTACAACGCCAAACACACGCATTGGGGATCACGCCTCGTCACCCCTAAAGAGAAACAGTTATATAACGCCATCATAAAGACAAACAGAAAGGTTGACTACGTCTCTTCAGGCAGACAATAATACTGGCCTACCGATCCGAAAAAATTCCTGACTGGATCAACTTCGCTATAACTAAAAATATCCCTCGAAACCTCATCTGTGCCGAATCTCTACCGCATAAAGACACAATTCACGCAAAACAAAGACATCGCGCGGTTCTTGAAAAACGACGTATGCGACGGGAGTGGCAAGCTCATGGATCGCCAATCGAAAAGCAAAGATTCAAAAATACCTCACGAAATCTCTCTAATGCGCTAAAGGAAGAAGCTAAAAGCTCCCAATTTCGATATATAGAGCAACTTTCATGAGCCAATCAAATTTCAAGCGAATGAAATATCTAAAATCCTAAATGATAAACTAAATCCAAAAATTCCCTGGGATGTGATCTAATAATTCCAAAAATTATTATAGAGCTTTCATACTGTGCTGTATGCACTTTTTCCTAAATGTTTAATGCTATCACAAAACTCGGTTACTATCCAGAGAGATGGAAAAAATCGGTCATAGTAATGATACCGAAGGGAGGCAAGAACCACTCAGTTACCTCATCATACAGGCCTATAGGCCTATTCCCTTGTCTCTCGAAACTATTTGAAAAATGTCTGATGACCCGAATAACCCCCTACCTGAGAACACCCAATCTTATTCCAGCGCATCAGTTCGGTTTTCGAGAGAAACGTGGAACCATTGAAAAAGTCAATCGAATAAAATCAGAAATACGATCCGGAATATTGCACTGCAATATTTCTGGATGTCTCCCAGGCTTTTGAAAAGGTCTGGCTAGATGGATTAATGTTCAAAATTAAAACAATGCTTCCTCAAAACACCCATAAACTTCTGAAGTCGTATCTCTACAACATAGCATTTGCTGTGAAATGACACTCCAACATGTCCGACGACTACGCTATAAACGCTGGAGTTTCCCAAGGTACCAACGCTGTACGTCCTTTATACAGCAGACATACCCACAAGCAGACTTCTGCTTGACTACGCTGCCGATGACACAGCGTTTTTAAGTCGATCCAAATGCCCAGTAAAAGCAAACAAATCGACTCTCTTCTCACTTAGTGGCCGTGGAGAAGTTGCTATCTGACTGGCGAATCAAAATAAACGAACAAAAATGTGAGAACGGAACATTTACATTCAATCGGAAAGACTGTTTTTCAATTGCTTTCAACGACACCGTAATAACGAAAGCAAATAAGGTGACGTATCTCCACTGGCTTATTAACTCTCGGTCACCCCTCTATCTGGACTACAGGGTCCTACTCTACAACTCCGTACTACAACCAATTTGGACGTACGGCTCCCAACTTTTGGGAAGTGCCAGCAGTAGTAAAATTGAGATCGTGCAAAGGGCCCAATCAAAGATACTAAGAACAATCACTGGAGCACTATTATATATCCGAAATGAAAATATACAAAGAGACCTTAATATCAGATCCGTCAAAGATGAAATAACCTATAACCAACAAAAGTACATGAGCAAAAGTACATGCAAAAAGTTTTTTTTTTTTTATTTTTATTTATTAAGGCATACAGAGTATCTTTAAACCCCTTGGTGACCTTGGCATCTATTAATACTGCCACAGAGGCTCGCCGGCTAAGTGTGCTTAGCGTTAACATTATAACTAAATTTAAACTTACAAACTAACTATTTACAGAACACAATAACTAAAATATAAAAGAAAGGAAGACGATGGGGAGTATATCGTTTGGCTTATCTTCGTCTTGCTGTGCGTCTTGTTGGGAGCCGGTCAATTAGGTCTCTAGGAAGTCGCCTATTGAGCCTCGTTTGTGGGCGAGGTCTGGTGAGACCCTTAGCGAGTCGGTTGCGATGGCGCTCCAGTCGGTCGTTGTAGCGGCTGGAGTGGAAATTTATGGTCTCAAAGACCGTCGGCAGCTTTAGGTCACTGTGGAGGGTGGTGTTCCTCACATACCACTCGCAGCAAGTGATCGTCCTCGCCATTTTATTTTGGATGCTCTGGATTCTGCGTATCTGGCTGTCACACGCCAGGCCCCAAATTTGGCACGCATACCTCCAAATAGGAGCTATGATTTGGCTCTATATGGTCAACTTATGTCTTAGCGACAGTTTGCTATGCGGGCCCATGAGCCAGTAGTGCTTTGCCGCCGCGGCCCGTATGCGTATTCTCAATACAATCAATTGCTTCGCGAAAGTAAGCCGGCGGTCGAGTATGACTCCCAGGTATTTGGCTGAGTCAACCTGTTCCACAGGGGTGTCGTCAATGAGCACTGCTGGTGGCGTTCTCCGTTTGAGGGTGTAGCAAACATTCGTGGACTTGTTACCATTAATTCCAATATTCCATCTCCTAGCCCAGTCGGAAAATCTTGTTGCGTAGTTCTGGATACCGTTGGCGGCCTCCTGCTCGCACCTGGACCTGTACGTTATGCACACGTCGTCGGCAAATGTGGCCAGCATTGACATTCCGTACTCATTGTCAGCCGGGCGCGGCATGTCATGGCTATAAAAGCAGTGTAGTAGCGGGCCTAGGACGCTTCCCTGAGGTACTCCAGCTGCCGCATTATACTCAGTTGAGAGCGCAGAGTGGAACCGGACCGCAAATCTCCTATTCCTGAGGTACGACGCCAGGAGACTGTAGTAAGGCGCGGGCAGGGTATTCTTGATTTTTAGCAGCAGACCAGGATGCCACACACGATCAAACGCCTCCCGGACATCGAGGAAAAGAGCGTTGCAGTATTCGTCGCAGTCGAAGGCCGTTAAAATTTGCTCGACCACTCGATGCAGTTGCTCCACCGTGCAGTGACCAGCACGGAATCCGAATTGGTTCTGGCATTATTCTCTGGGCATCTATAGATCTGACTATCCGGGCGGCAATCAGTCTCTCAAACACCTTTGAGATCGACGGGAGGAGACTGATCGGCCGGTAGGATCCAGGGTCCTTCTCCGGCTTGCCAACTTTATGAATCATAGAGATGATTCCCAGCTTCCATTGGGGAGGAAAGTACTGCAGCCTCACAATGGCATTGAAAAGCGTCGCTAAGTAGACGGTCGCTCTGCTCGGTAGGGCCTTTAGAGTGGCGTTACATATTCCATCATGGCCTGGTGCTTTTTTAGAATTTTGCTGGGCGATAACATCAGCTATTTCAGCGGGATCGAAAGGTTGGATCGGCATGTCCATTTGGAGAGCTTGAGACAGTTGATCGTGAGTCTCTTCAACCTGCTGCGGACTGGCGAGGTTAAAAGGTTGGAACCGCTCGGCGAGGTGGGCGGCAAACGCATCTGCTTGCTCCAAATCTGTTCGGCACCATGCCCCGTTGCTGTTCATCAGTGGTGCTTTCCTTGGGCAACGTGTTTTGATCGCACGTGTGGCCTTCCAGAGCGAGTGCTTCGCGTCGGCTTCGGTACCCGTATTGGCTAACCTGTCGTCGAACCATGCAGCTTTGTGTTCCATCAGTGGACGATGTAGGATAGACTTCGCCCTGTAAAAATCAGCTTTGTCCAGCGGGTGGCGCGATCTCATCCATCTGGAACGTAGACGCCTCTTCTCTGTAATGAGCATCAGAATCTCTCTGGGGACCGGTATTCTGGCTGCTGCGGGTCTCCGTCCTGGGGTGTGGGTGGCCAATCTAGCTGCTACTTGGATGTTGTGGGTGAGAGAGTCGATTGCAACTTCAATGTCCCGCTCGGAGTTCAGCGCCATTTAAAGGTTCAGTGACGACTCGAGGTGCTCTTGAAAACGTTCTATGTTAGTGCGCCTACTGATAAGCCGCTCGACTTTGGGATAGGCTGTGGCTGTTGTATCCAATGTGATGATGAGAAGTAAGTGGTCAGAGCTTAGCTCGGCAAACGATCGGATATCTGAGTGTATACCCAGGATACCTCTTCTCAGCGCAAAATCGATGTAGCCTGGGGACCCTCTACTACCAAACGGGAACCTTGTGGGGCCACCTGTTGCTAGCGAGCAAGAAGTTTAACACGGACTTGAGACCGAGCCCGACTTCGCCGCAACGACCTTCCGACCCAGCGCTGATCATTAGGTCTTTTTTTCCAGACCATATTTGTCATATAGCAGTTTGTCATCGGATCTACTAAAGGTCACCTCAGTCTATTTGCAAGGTCTGGATATAATACCACTCTGTGTGAAGAAAGGCACCATGTCATTTTGCAAACCTTTTCTAATACTTTTCTCTTTGGCTCTGAACACTTCGATCTTCCCTTGTAGAAGAAATCTTTTATGGCATCTCTACATTTAAAAGTGGAAAAATTCGATGCTTCCAATCTTTAAATTGTCATTAATTTTAAAGCTTTTGAAAATTTTTGTCACCCCACATTTACAACACCACTGCAGTTCAAGTATTTCTCCATTCCAATTTAGTTTAATACATCGTCACTCCGCCACCACAAATCTTTTGAAACTTTATTACAGATGGCTTCGAAATGGCCTTTAAACAGATGTCATCTACACGGGCTGCAGCAAATTTATGCCAAATGTAAACTTTAGTCTGATTTGCACAATTTCCAAAAATAGTGTTCTAACAATTCCTTAAAACTAAATGGGTCAAAATACAATCTTATGTCTTTTTATCCTTCGAGCACTCACCAGGCCACAAACTTTCTCTACGGGATTTCGTTAGAAAGATTAACTCAGGTTAATGATCTTGATGTCCTACTAGATTTGAAATGGCTTATAAATTCAAGGGTGTGCTTGGCTTCATTAAATGATGGTATAGGGAATATACCAAATAATTAATCCAAGCTTAGCTTCATTAAATGATGGTATTGGGAATATGGCCTTGCGGACGCATGACCCGTACTCCAGGCCAAGATATATATATATAAACTTTTAGTTATATAAGGGTAATTAAAATCCTAAGACCATCGTCAAAACATGATCGGAAAAGAATAAATTATTTGACAAATGATATGCAAATGAAAAAATACATTTCAGCCAGGGACCAACGCGCTCTCAGTAAGGCTTATTCCAACATATGTAGTTTCCCGAATGTAAACTTTGGCAATGAATTCTTTCTAAACGACGGTTTGAAAATAACAAATTCGTACAAGAACATTACCCGAGTACAGTTCGCAAAATCGGCTTTTAAGCTTGTGCAGAAGTCCTTCATGCCACACTCTGTCGAAAGCCTGCTGGATGTCCAGAAAATCTCCAACGACGTACTCCTTTCCATGGAAACCTTCCAGTAAAAACTTCACTACGCGGTGTAGCTGTTCAGGGGTGCCATGCCCGAGTCTAAAACCAAACTGAAACTTTGAAATAGCTTTCTAGACCTCTCCGGAGTCGATCAATCTTCTCAGGATGCATCCTTGTTGTTGCGAAGGGATTTGATATCATCTTTTCATTCCGTGAGTTTAATAGGCCTTACAGGAAGTGCCATCTGCAAACGGGATTCTAGGGATTCAGCAACCAGTTGTACTCGTCCTTTTTATACCCTGTACCCATTAAAAATGGGTGAAAAGGGTATCATAATATCGTGCAAATGTATGTAACAGGCAGAAGGAAGCATCTCCGACACCATAAAGTATATATATTCTTGATCAGCATCAACAGCCGAGTCGATAAGCCATGTCCGTCTGTCCGTCCGTCCGTCTGTCCGTCTGTACAAGAGCCACAGACATGTGCCATATATCATTGGATAGGTAATTAACATACGCAGTCTTTCGGACGACGGATTGGCTATGGTCTTGGAGGTTGATGGCCAAGTGGTTAGGGTGGTTGTCCAGCATTTTTGTGTATCTTTCGCTGAGACGGGTGATCTCCTTTGCTACCCATGGAATTCCAATCTCTTTATGGATTATTGAGTTGTCGTGGTACGGATGGGCGTTAGAAACTGTTCTCAGGCATATATTCTGAAACCGCTGGATTCTGATGCGGTTAGAACAGCTTGCCGTGAAGCGATCAGTGGCAAGTGATCGGAAGATAGGTCATACTCTTCGCGTACTGATAGTATACTGTTAGCTATACCTTTGTACAAGAAGAAGTCGATACATGAAGGTACATTCCTCGTGTTATACGGGTAGTGAGTGGGTCTGCCTGTAGCCAGAACTTGAGTTGAGCCGCCGGAAATAACATCGTGAGGTGCTGAGCCTCGAGCATTCGCTCTTATACTACCCCAGAGGCGATGCTTAGCGTTAAAATCACCTCCAATGATAAACTTTTGACCATGTTGACCAAGGAGATTATCAAACTCAGAGGAATTCCAAGGTAGGCCGGGAGGAAGGTACACAGCTGACACTGTAATTTCGCCCAAATTAGTGGAAATTTTTACCGTCACCATTTGTAGGTGATTCGTTGTGATCGAATGCAGGTGATAGTGTACTAATCCCTGCCTGATTAAGATACAAGCTCCTCCTCTGGGTCGACCTCCTGGGTGATCTGCTCTATAGCAGCTGTAACTTATCATATTGAGGTAGGATCCGTCGTGTAGGAGTGTCTCTGAAATAAGCATAACATTAATTTCGTGCTTGCTGAGAAACACCTTAAGCTCATTAGCATTTTGGATAATGCTACGAGCTTTCCAGGTTCCAAGGCGCAGTTCACAAGCCATTACTTGCGCTGCGTCAACGACTTAGAACCTCTGAGCTGTTTGATCTCCTCAAGTAGCTCAGCGATGGCTTTTTGTAGAACAGCAATGGTCTGCTGCATTGAGATGATAATTTGTGCGAGGGAGCCATCAATTACCGCTTGGTTAGAATGTTGTGGTTCGCGTGCGTTTGTTACAGGAACAAACGCAGCATCCGGAAACGTCTGGTATGTTGTTGGGAGTATTTTTCGTCAGGTCGTGTGCTCTGTTGTCCAGGTCTAGTCGCATCTGCACACGATTGAGGATGGAATAGCTTGTTGCTTGATGTTGCGCATAGGCTGTGGATGTTCTACGAGGGTCATGGGAGTAATGTTGATTCCAGTTTTTCGGCTTTTGAGTCTCTGGACGTAGGTCCTTACCTGGCATTGACTGGAACCAGTCCAATGAGGCAAACTGCATCTACTACATCTGGGCTCCTTAGGGCAATAGTTTTTGGTGTGATCAAAACCAAAACATCGGTAACATTGACGCAAACTAACATTTTTTCTCGGCAGTTCCACTCTGACTCTTTGACGGCCAACTTTATTTATTTTTAGAGCTTCTCTGTTATTAATAGCCTTCTTGATGTCTATAAACCAGACGTTCTGGCCAGAAGCCTTGTCTGGAACCGGATCAGAGGAGTCAACATTCTGTGACTTCACCTTTGGATTATAGGTATTAACCACAGCGTGACCTTGGGAGGTGAACGCATTTTAAATTGCAAGTTGCCATTACACGCGATCTTGAGCTCATATGAGTCAGACGATACCGCCGAGGCAAGAAGCCTTTCTAAGGCAGGTACGTCGCTGACAGCAAGTACTGTTATTTGGCTAGGCTTTGGTAACTTCTTTGTCACTTTGAGTAAGACCTGAGATTTCCTCCATTTTGGAATAATTTAATAGCCGTCGTCTGGTCTTGTTAAGCTCATCAATGATTATTACAATGATTATTATTACTTTTTTTTACGTGTTTTGATTTTGGTTACGCTCACAAACAAAACAAAAGCAGAAGAGGTTTTCTGATAAGCAAGAGTTTTAATTTTTTCCAGATAGATACATCACTTTTAGAAGGGACCTCTACTCGACCGCTAAAAAGATGAGGAAGAGGCCTAATTTTTGCGGACTCCTATTTCAATGAAGTTGTGAAGTTCCCAAATTATGGTGATTTTGAATTCCTCTGTGTTAAAATCAATTTGTCTACCAAGCACACCCTTGGATTTATTAGCCATTGTAGAAATGTATTGGGAATATACCATCAATTTGTGAAGCCAAGCACACCCTTGGATTTCTAAGCCATTGTAAAAATATGGTCTGCAAAATTTAAATTTCAAATCTAGTAAGACAATCAAAGAGTGCAGATGTGCTTGCGGATCGACAGCAAGTTTCTTATCGTGCTTTAACTCCCACTATTCTGAAACTGTCACATAGTGTCTGTTTGTTTCAACCTGCTAGCCTAACGGTTTGCTACAAACTCTAACGCACATTCCAGAGTGCGTGTCATCTGCTGTCTAACAAATTTTTTCACTGTAGAAGCTGTGTACAACTCATCCTAGAGCATGGATTGGCAGGCCCCCACGCGGTCCACCAAGCTTGGCAAAACAACGCCCTGCAGTAAGGCTCTCCAAGCTAGTTAGTGCAGCTCCAGCAGCGAATCAAGCTCGAGTTCTTCTTACTCGGAGCCCGGGGAGATCAAGCGTAAGCCCGCGCGTAAATGCAAGGAGATGAGCCTGAAGTTAAGTAAGCTGGCAAACAGCTCCTTTGCCCTCCTCTCAAGCAAAGAAGATGACGACGAACATGACGAACCCAAACCTGATGCAGAGGCAGTGGCAACCAAAACAGCAGAGAAACCGAACCCGACCCCGAAGACCCTCAAGCCTCCCCCGATCTATATCCCAGACGTGACCACTTACCGCGCTTGTCAAGATGACAACGACTCTCGTGATTACCAAAAAGGATTTCTCGTACAAAACGGAGAGAAACAACAACGTACAGACAAGGAGTCCTACACAGCCCTAATCCAGCAGCTCGTGGCACATAATAAAAGGCACATTCCAACCAAAGGCGGTCTTCACCACACCACGGACCAGACAGAAATTAAGGAAGAACTCCACAAATACAGCCATACTGTGAGGGATCTGCACAATTCCATTGGCAGTAAATCCAAACAACCACTGGGGATCTTTTTTGTTAATCTCGAACCAGTGAGCAACAACAGAGATTTTTAAAAAGCACTTCAAGGAAACCAAGCGATACGGCAAACGAATCCCCAACAAACCCCTCAAACCCAAATGCAAAACGCTCTATTAGTACCTGCAGTGGAAAAGTCCGAACTGCCATTCCACTGGAGAACACACTGGCCTACCGATCCATCAAAGCAGCCGGATCTTCTGGACTTTGCCGTTTCCAAGGGCAGAGGACACTCTAAGATAACATGCTCAAGCTACGTTAAACTGCTTTCCGATCACAGTGCAGTAAACTTGCACCTAAACATTCCCGTCCTCAAAAGAAACCCCGCCTAGAAGACTTACTTTACAAACACAAAGATGCCCCCATTTTTACGTTCTAAATGCCTCCCTGAAACTAGATCCCCCTCTTTACGAATGCTCCTCGGCCGACTACCCTGGGAACACCTGAAAGAGACGTGCACTTGTGGTCTCCTGATATCGCGGCCTTCCTAGCTGAAAAAAGGCCCCCTTAGAAGAGGCAGTTTTTATCATAAAAAATTTGTGTAATGGAATTTTATAGCATCTGCGCTACAAAATCATGTAATAAGCCGATTTCCGCGTCCCAGCTTAGCATCCCCTGATGACTGTGTGAAAACGTAGTACATACTAAATGTGCCGATTTTACCGCATCTGTTTCGGATGTAAGTTCACGAAATGCTGGCTTCCACTTTTGCTGCAGTGGATGTCGCGGGGTTCAAAAACAGATGCGAACGTTCATGCGGCAAACTTAAAACGGTTTCACAGAGTTGCTTGATGGCTCCTGTAAAATCATCGACCAACTCTCTGCGCTTGAGCCTCCAACTGCTAAATGAGTCTTCAAAGCGTACAAAAACCACTGTTATGGACGCCGTATGTACCGATATCGCTTTTCAGCCTGATCAGCCAACGACCATGCAGCCGCTCATAACATTTATTGTACTACCTGAAGAGCCGGAGTCGGAAACACAAATTTGGTTAATGAATTTGTCTCCATAATTAAGCATAACTCGTCTGAGTTATCTTCCAGGGCATCAGGTTATTCCTCCGGCACGAGTAGAGTTGACCCCGGAGTCCTTATCTCTGTGGAACCGAACTTTGCTTCTGAAGAGGTTAATTTACCGAATCTTGGTGATCTAGAATTCCTATGTGTACAAATCACTATGTCGCTTCAATCACTGTTCATCACATGCGTACCGCCTTTTTCAGAACTGCCTACATACTAGCACAACTTATCTGCCATTCAGCTGGTTTCTAATCGCATGTCCGAGAGTGACCTCCTAGTGACTCTTGGAAACTTCAATTTACGTGAACTTATATGGTCAAACAACGAGAATTCACCATCTTTATCATTTTCAACACACCATGATTTTAAGGAGGATATGTTCGACATATTCCTTGTTCAAATAAACCACGGAAAGCATTCTTTAAGTCGGCTTCAAGATCTATGTTTCGTTTCTGATCCTGATGAAATTACCCTTTCCAGAGTCATGCCACTTTTTACCCCAGAAGATCCTTACCACCCAACGCTTGAGGTCTCCATTGAAACCCTTACTGCTAGCAATCTTAAGTCGCACCATGTAGTTTATAAAACTCTCTGCTTTCGTAAGGTTAATTTCAGAGACTAAGCAATTTAATGAATACATTCGATTGGTCCAATCTCTGAATGCACCGCTATTAATATCGCTTTAGAAACATTCGACAAAACACTTAAAGCTTTCTTCGACTCTTGCGTGCCATGGAAGTATTCATCCACCTCAACTGACCCTCCTTGGCTTACAAGGAGCCTTAAAAACTTAAAACACATTAAAAACAGACTCCTTAAGAGATATAAGAAAACTGGCTGCAATGTAACTTTTTAAGATTCTTAGTAGCTCGGTCAAACTCCACCGTGCATAACGCTGAGTGTTATAAGAATTATGTATACCTCAGTCGGATCCAGCAGGTTTTATAATTGTGTGAACACTAAGCGTAAGCATGTACCATCTCCCCCCCCCCCTAATTTCGTTTGAAAATGTATCTGCGACTATTGATCAGGGCATTGCCGAGCTATGCGCAACTTTTTTAAACAACGTACTCATTTCCTACAATTATGGAACAGCCTTATTCATACAACATTCAATCAGCAAATCTTATTTTTAGCCCAACTTTCTCCGAAAGCAGTGTGTTATTGGATCTTCGGAAGGTACAAGCAGTCTATTCGCCAGATCCTAATGGTGTGCCAGGCTTTATACTGAAAAACTGCACTAAGCCATTGTGCAGACCTCTTCTAAAACTGTTCTTTTTACCTCTGGAAACTTCGCAGTGCTGTCCCAAGAGGGACGTCCAATCACAATGATCTCTAGGACATTAAGTGAAAAAAACGTTAACTATGCTACCAACAAAAGGGAACTATTAGCCATGGTCTGGGCGCTAGCCAAGTTGCGGCACTACCTTTATGCGGTTAAAGAAATAAACATCTTTACCGATCACCAACTATTGACATTTGCAGTGTCGAAATCCAATCCGAACGCCAAGATCAAGAGGTGGAAAGCCCGCATCGATGAGTCCGGCGCACGAATTTTCTACAAGCCCGACAAAGATACGTCTTCGTTGTTTGACGTGAACAAATCGAATGTTTATTGAAAGTCATTGTTGTGCTGCTCACAGGCAGCTCTTATATATATGTGTGTGTTAGTGCTGCTCATAGTCCCGTAGTAGGCGTAGTACAGGAAGTCTGTAGGGGAACGTTGAAAGTGGTAACTTAGTTCCGCCAGTAGATCCTCTGTCCTTGTCTCGCATACTTCTGTGAGTTGTGTGTGTTGGTGCTTCTCAGAGTCCTGGTTGATCGCATAGGCGTAATACAGGAAGTCTGCAGGGGAACGCTGAAAGCGGTAACTCACTCCCCTTGGAAACGCACTTTTATACTGTTTGGAAATAAGAAGCGACACTCAATCAATTTCTCGTGCAAACAGTCTTTGCTTGAGGAACTTGTCAACACCATTATTCCTAATGGTGTAAATGCCTTTCTCTCTTCACACGCTGGCACTAATCCAGGATGATGTGGTTCGAAAATTTCCAGCCACAAAGTTCTGGCATTGTAAAAATAGGCTAGCCGACATTTGGCGGTCGGGGAAAAAAAGAAATCCTCACCGGGGAGCACAACAGACCTCACAGGTCGGACCAAGAAAACGTGAAGCAGGTATTCTTCGAATACTACTTCCCAAAGATGACAAAATTGGCGAGCGACATAGCCGCTAATTGCAAAACTTGCGCTTGTGGAACGTTGGTTGAACTTGCTGGACGTCTAAAATTTGACAAAGGCATAAGTGACACGGTGGAATTGATCTTGCTGGCCCCCGCCAGATATAACAAATCTACATATTCACTCTGTCATTGATAAGAAACCAGCCGAGGTTATGCGGGCGAACCTGGACGATCCACAACATGACGTCCAGAAAAAAATAAAAAACGCCCAAGATAAGACCAGAAACCGGGAGAACGCTTCTCGACAACATGTCCGACGACTACGCTATAAACGCTGGAGTTCCCCAAGGTACCAACGCTGTACGTCCTTTATACAGCAGACATACCCACAAGCAGACTTCTGCTTGACTACGCTGCCGATGACACAGCGTTTTTAAGTCGATCCAAATGCCCAGTAAAAGCAAACAAATCGACTCTCTTCTCACTTAGTGGCCGTGGAGAAGTTGCTATCTGACTGGCGAATCAAAATAAACGAACAAAAATGTGAGAACGGAACATTTACATTCAATCGGCAAGACTGCTTTCAACGACACCGTAATAACGAAAGCAAATAAGGTGACGTATCTCCACTGGCTTATTAACTCTCGGTCACCCCTCTATCTGGACTACAGGGTCCTACTCTACAACTCCGTACTACAACCAATTTGGACGTACGGCTCCCAACTTTTGGGAAGTGCCAGCAGTAGTAAAATTGAGATCGTGCAAAGGGCCCAATCAAAGATACTAAGAACAATCACTGGAGCACTATTATATATCCGAAATGAAAATATACAAAGAGACCTTAATATCAGATCCGTCAAAGATGAAATAACCTATAACCAACAAAAGTACATGAGCAAAAGTACATGCAAAAAGTTTTTTTTTTTTTTATTTTTATTTATTAAGGCATACAGAGTATCTTTAAACCCCTTGGTGACCTTGGCATCTATTAATACTGCCACAGAGGCTCGCCGGCTAAGTGTGCTTAGCGTTAACATTATAACTAAATTTAAACTTACAAACTAACTATTCACAGAACACAATAACTAAAATATAAAAGAAAGGAAGACGATGGGGAGTATATCGTTTGGCTTATCTTCGTCTTGCTGTGCGTCTTGTTGGGAGCCGGTCAATTAGGTCTCTAGGAAGTCGCCTATTGAGCCTCGTTTGTGGGCGAGGTCTGGTGAGACCCTTAGCGAGTCGGTTGCGATGGCGCTCCAGTCGGTCGTTGTAGCGGCTGGAGTGGAAATTTATGGTCTCAAAGACCGTCGGCAGCTTTAGGTCACTGTGGAGGGTGGTGTTCCTCACATACCACTCGCAGCAAGTGATCGTCCTCGCCATTTTATTTTGGATGCTCTGGATTCTGCGTATCTGGCTGTCACACACCAGGCCCCAAATTTGGCACGCATACCTCCAAATAGGAGCTATGATTTGGCTGTATATGGTCAACTTATGTGTTAGCGACAGTTTGCTATGCGGGCCCATGAGCCAGTAGTGCTTTGCCGCCGCGGCCCGTATGCGTATTCTCAATACAATCAATTGCTTCGCGAAAGTGAGCCGGCGGTCGAGTATGACTCCCAGGTATTTGGCTGAGTCAACCTGTTCCACAGGGGTGTCGTCAATGAGCACTGCTGGTGGCGTTCTCCGTTTGAGGGTGTAGCAAACATTCGTGGACTTGTTACCATTAATTCCCAGTCGAAAAATCTTGTTGCGTAGTTCTGGATACCGTTGGCGGCCTCCTGCTCGCACCTGGACCTGTACGTTATGCACACGTCGTCGGCAAATGTGGCCAGCATTGACGTTCCGTACTCATTGTCAGCCGGGCGCGGCATGTCATGGCTATAAAGGCAGTATAGTAGCGGGCCTAGGACGCTTCCCTGAGGTACTCCAGCTGCCGCATTATACTCAGTTGAGAGCGCAGAGTGGAACCGGACCGCAAATCTCCTATTCCTGAGGTACGACGCCAGGAGACTGTAGTAAGGCGCGGGCAGGGTATTCTTGATTTTTAGCAGCAGACCAGGATGCCACACACGATCAAACGCCTCCCGGACATCGAGGAAAAGAGCGTTGCAGTATTCGTCGCAGTCGAAGGCCGTTAAAATTTGCTCGACCACTCGATGCAGTTGCTCCACCGTGCAGTGACCAGCACGGAATCCGAACTGGTGTTCTGGCATTATTCTCTGGGCATCTATAGATCTGACTATCCGGGCGGCAATCAGTCTCTCAAACACCTTTGAGATCGACGGGAGGAGACTGATCGGCCGGTAGGATCCAGGGTCCTTCTCCGGCTTGCCAACTTTATGAATCATAGAGATGATTCCCAGCTTCCATTGGGGAGGAAAGTACTGCAGCCTCACAATGGCATTGAAAAGCGTCGCTAAGTAGACGGTCGCTCTGCTCGGTAGGGCCTTTAGAGTGGCGTTACATATTCCATCATGGCCTGGTGCTTTTTTAGAATTTTGCTGGGCGATAACATCAGCTATTTCAGCGGGATCGAAAGGTTGGATCGGCATGTCCATTTGGAGAGCTTGAGACAGTTGATCGTGAGTCTCTTCAACCTGCTGCGGACTGGCGAGGTTAAAAGGTTGGAACCGCTCGGCGAGGTGGGCGGCAAACGCATCTGCTTGCTCCAAATCTGTTCGGCACCATGCCCCGTTGCTGTTCATCAGTGGTGCTTTCCTTGGGCAACGTGTTTTGATCGCACGTGTGGCCTTCCAGAGCGAGTGCTTCGCGTCGGCTTCGGTACCCGTATTGGCTAACCTGTCGTCGAACCATGCAGCTTTGTGTTCCATCAGTGGACGATGTAGGATAGACTTCGCCCTGTAAAAATCAGCTTTGTCCAGCGGGTGGCGCGATCTCATCCATCTGGAACGTAGACGCCTCTTCTCTGTAATGAGCATCAGAATCTCTCTGGGGACCGGTATTCTGGCTGCTGCGGGTCTCCGTCCTGGGGTGTGGGTGGCCAATCTAGCTGCTACTTGGATGTTGTGGGTGAGAGAGTCGATTGCAACTTCAATGTCCCGCTCGGAGTTCAGCGCCATGTCAAGGTTCAGTGACGACTCGAGGTGCTCTTGAAAACGTTCTATGTTAGTGCGCCTACTGATAAGCCGCTCGACTTTGGGATAGGCTGTGGCTGTTGTATCCAATGTGATGATGAGAAGTAAGTGGTCAGAGCTTAGCTCGGCAAACGATCGGATATCTGAGTGTATACCCAGGATATCTCTTGTCAGCGCAAAATCGATGTAGCCTGGGGACCCTCTACTACCAAACGGGAACCTTGTGGGGCCACCTGTTGCTAGCGAGCAAGAAGTTTAACACGGACTTGAGACCGAGCCCGACTTCGCCGCAACGACCTTCCGACCCAGCGCTGATCATTAGGTCTTTTTTTCCAGACCATATTTGTCACATAGCAGTTTGTCATCGGATCTACTAAAGGTCACCTCAGTCTATTTGCAAGGTCTGGATATAATACCACTCTGTGTGAAGAAAGGCACCATGTCATTTTGCAAACCTTTTCTAATACTTTTCTCTTTGGCTCTGAACACTTCGATCTTCCCTTGTATGTAGAAGAAATCTTTTATGGCTTCTCTACATTTAAAAGTGGAAAAATTCGATGCTTCCAATCTTTAAATTGTCAGTAATTTTAAAGCTTTTGAAAATTTGTCACCCCACATTTACAACACCACTGCAGTTCAAGTATTTCTCCATTCCAATTTAGTTTAATACATCGTCACTCCGCCACCACAAATCTTTTGAAACTTTATTACAGATGGCTTCGAAATGGCCTTTAAACAGATGTCATCTACACGGGCTGCAGCAAATTTATGCCAAATGTAAACTTTAGTCTGATTTGCACAATTTCCAAAAATAGTGTTCTAACAATTCCTTAAAACTAAATGGGTCAAAATACAATCTTATGTCTTTTTATCCTTCGAGCACTCACCAGGCCACAAACTTTCTCTATGGGATTTCGTTAGAAAGATTAACTCAGGTTAATGATCTTGATGTCCTACTAGATTTGAAATGGCTTATAAATTCAAGGGTGTGCTTGGCTTCATTAAATGATGGTATAGGGAATATACCAAATAATTAATCCAAGCTTAGCTTCATTAAATGATGGTATTGGGAATATGGCCTTGCGGACGCATGACCCGTACTCCAGGCCAAGATATATATATATAAACTTTTAGTTATATAAGGGTAATTAAAATCCTAAGACCATCGTCAAAACATGATCGGAAAAGAATAAATTATTTGACAAATGATATGCAAATGAAAAAATACATTTCAGCCAGGGACCAACGCGCTCTCAGTAAGGCTTAATCCAACATATGTAGTTTCCCGAATGTAAACTTTGGCAATGAATTCTTTCTAAACGACGGTTTGAAAATAACAAATTCGTACAAGAACATTACCCGAGTACAGTTCGCAAAATAGGCTTTTAAGCTTGTGCAGAAGTCCTTCATGCCACACTCTATCGAAAGCCTGCTGGATGTCCAGAAAATCTTCAACGACGTACTCCTTTCCATGGAAACCTTCCAGTACAAACTTCACTACGCGGTGTAGCTGTTCAGGGGTGCCATGCCCGAGTCTAAAACCAAACTGAAACTTTTAAATAGCTTTCTAGACCTCTCCGGAGTCGATCAATCTTCTCAGGATGCATCCTTGTTGTTGCGAAGGGATTTGATATCATCTTTTCATTCCGTGAGTTTTTTCTAATACTTTTCTCTTTGGCTCTGAACACTTCGATCTTCCCTTGTATGTAGAAGAAATCTTTTATGGCTTCTCTACATTTAAAAGTGGAAAAATTCGATGCTTCCAATCTTTAAATTGTCAGTAATTTTAAAGCTTTTGAAAATTTGTCACCCCACATTTACAACACCACTGCAGTTCAAGTATTTCTCCATTCCAATTTAGTTTAATACATCGTCACTCCGCCACCACAAATCTTTTGAAACTTTATTACAGATGGCTTCGAAATGGCCTTTAAACAGATGTCATCTACACGGGCTGCAGCAAATTTATGCCAAATGTAAACTTTAGTCTGATTTGCACAATTTCCAAAAATAGTGTTCTAACAATTCCTTAAAACTAAATGGGTCAAAATACAATCTTATGTCTTTTTATCCTTCGAGCACTCACCAGGCCACAAACTTTCTCTATGGGATTTCGTTAGAAAGATTAACTCAGGTTAATGATCTTGATGTCCTACTAGATTTGAAATGGCTTATAAATTCAAGGGTGTGCTTGGCTTCATTAAATGATGGTATAGGGAATATACCAAATAATTAATCCAAGCTTAGCTTCATTAAATGATGGTATTGGGAATATGGCCTTGCGGACGCATGACCCGTACTCCAGGCCAAGATATATATATATAAACTTTTAGTTATATAAGGGTAATTAAAATCCTAAGACCATCGTCAAAACAGGATCGGAAAAGAATAAATTATTTGACAAATGAAATGCAAATGAAAAAATACATTTCAGCCAGGGACCAACGCGCTCTCAGTAAGGCTTAATCCAACATATGTAGTTTCCCGAATGTAAACTTTGGCAATGAATTCTTTCTAAACGACGGTTTGAAAATAACAAATTCGTACAAGAACATTACCCGAGTACAGTTCGCAAAATAGGCTTTTAAGCTTGTGCAGAAGTCCTTCATGCCACACTCTGTCGAAAGCCTGCTGGATGTCCAGAAAATCTCCAACGACGTACTCCTTTCCATGGAAACCTTCCAGTAAAAACTTCACTACGCGGTGTAGCTGTTCAGGGGTGCCATGCCCGAGTCTAAAACCAAACTGAAACTTTGAAATAGCTTTCTAGACCTCTCCGGAGTCGATCAATCTTCTCAGGATGCATCCTTGTTGTTGCGAAGGGATTTGATATCATCTTTTCATTCCGTGAGTTTAATAGGCCTTACAGGAAGTGCCATCTGCAAAGGGGATTCTAGGGATTCAGCAACCAGTTGTACTCGTCCTTTTTATACCCTGTACCCATTAAAAATGGGTGAAAAGGGTATCATAATATCGTGCAAATGTATGTAACAGGCAGAAGGAAGCATCTCCGACACCATAAAGTATATATATTCTTGATCAGCATCAACAGCCGAGTCGATAAGCCATGTCCGTCTGTCCGTCCGTCCGTCTGTCCGTCTGTACAAGAGCCACAGACATGTGCCATATATCATTGGATAGGTAATTAACATACGCAGTCTTTCGGACGACGGATTGGCTATGGTCTTGGAGGTTGATGGCCAAGTGGTTAGGGTGGTTGTCCAGCATTTTTGTGTATCTTTCGCTGAGACGGGTGATCTCCTTTGCTACCCATGGAATTCCAATCTCTTTATGGATTATTGAGTTGTCGTGGTACGGATGGGCGTTAGAAACTGTTCTCAGGCATATATTCTGAAACCGCTGGATTCTGATGCGGTTAGAACAGCTTGCCGTGAAGCGATCAGTGGCAAGTGATCGGAAGATAGGTCATACTCTTCGCGTACTGATAGTATACTGTTAGCTATACCTTTGTACAAGAAGAAGTCGATACATGAAGGTACATTCCTCGTGTTATACGGGTAGTGAGTGGGTCTGCCTGTAGCCAGAACTTGAGTTGAGCCGCCGGAAATAACATCGTGAGGTGCTGAGCCTCGACCATTCGCTCTTATACTACCCCAGAGGCGATGCTTAGCGTTAAAATCACCTCCAATGATAAACTTTTGACCATGTTGACCAAGGAGATTATCAAACTCAGAGGAATTCCAAGGTAGGCCGGGAGGAAGGTACACAGCTGACACCGTAATTTCGCCCAAATTAGTGGAAATTTTTACCGTCACCATTTGTAGGTGATTCGTTGTGATCGAATGCAGGTGATAGTGTACTAATCCCTGCCTGATTAAGATACAAGCTCCTCCTCTGGGTCGACCTCCTGGGTGATCTGCTCTATAGCAGCTGTAACTTATCATATTGATGTAGGATCCGTCGTGTAGGAGTGTCTCTGAAATAAGCATAACATCAATTTCGTGCTTGCTGAGAAACACCTTAAGCTCATTAGCATTTTGGATAATGCTACGAGCCCATGACGAGGGCCATGGAAGTAATGTTGATTCCAGTTTTTCGGCTTTTGAGTCTCTGGACGTAAATTCTGCAGCCCTTGTGAGTTGCCTCATGTTTGCCTTGGCAATTAACGTACTCCAGGTCGTCATAGGTCCTTGCCTGGCATTGACTGGAACCAGTCCAATGAGGCAAACTACTACATCTGGGCTCCTTAGTACAATAGTTTTTGGTGTGATCAAAACCAAAACATCGGTAACATTGACGCAAACTAACATTTTTTCTCGGCAGTTCCACTCTGACTCTTTGACGGCCAACTTTATTTATTTTTAGAGCTTCTCTGTTATTAATAGCCTTCTTGATGTCTATAAACCAGACGTTCTGGCCAGAAGCCTTGTCTGGAACCGGATCAGAGGAGTCAACATTCTGTGACTTCACCTTTGGATTATAGGTATTAACCACAGCGTGACCTTGGGAGGTGAACGCATTTTAATTGCAAGTTGCCATTACACTCGATCTTGAGCTCATATGAGTCAGACGATACCGCCGAGGCGAGAAGCCTTTCTAAGGCAGGTACGTCGCTGACAGGAAGGTCTGTTATTTGGCTAGGCTTTGGTAACTTCTTTGTCACTTTGAGTAAGACCTGAGATTTCCTCCATTTTAGAATAATTTAATAGCCGTCGTCTGGTCTTGTTAAGCTCATCAATGATTATTACAATGATTATTATTACTTTTTTTTTTACGTGTTTTGATTTTGGTTACGCTCACAAACAAAACAAAAGCAGAAGAGGTTTTCTGATAAGCAAGAGTTTTAATTTTTTCCAGATAGATACATCACTTTTAGAAGGGACCTCTACTCGACCGTTAAAAAGATGAGGAAGAGGCCTAATTTTTGCGGACTCCTATTTCAATGAAGTTGTGAAGTTCCCAAATTATGGTGATTTTGAAATCCTCTGTGTTAAAATCAATTTGTCTACCAAGCACACCCTTGGATTTATTAGCCATTGTAGAAATGTATTGGGAATATACCATCAATTTGTGAAGCCAAGCGCACCCTTGGATTACTAAGCCATTGTAGAAATATGGTCTGCAAAAATTAAATTTCAAATCTAGTAAGACACTCAAAGAGTGCAGTTGTGCTTGCGGATCGACAGCAAGTTTCTTATCGTGCTTTAACTCCCACTATTCTGAAACTGTCACATAGTGTCTGTTTGGTTCAACCTGCTAGCCTAACGGTTTGCTACAAACTCTAACGCACATTCCAGAGTGCGTGTCATCTGCTGTCTACCAAATTTTTTCACTGTAGAAGCTGTGTACAACTCATCCTAGAGCATGGATTGGCAGGCCCCCACGCGGTCCACCAAGCTTGGCAAAACAACGCCCTGCAGTAACATATTGGACTAATCTACCCTAAAAATACAATAAATGATTGGGTATAACTTAGCGTCAATACATTGTGACACTTTGTCATAATAAATATAAATATACAAATATACAAAAAGACCACCAAAAACTACGTAAGCACTCCAGCGCCCCAGTAATACGATCTAACGCTTATACATAAGCCGATCGCGGAGCGTGGGAATGCTGAGCATGCACTTTGCAGCTCAAGTGGTCAATGCCTTCTGCATACATATGTATATGTATAAATGTAAGTAAGAATACATAGATATAAGCAATGTATGTGCGGGTTAGCTGAACCCAACTTCAGCACACTTTATTCATTCAAATAAAGAACCTCAAACAGACCAGAAGCTCTTCACTCTTCAATAAAACCAAAGGAGCTCTTCACCCTTCATATGGCGACCGTGACAGGACTTCAGGATCGATGACAGGACTTCAGGATCGATGACAGGACTTCAGGATCGATGACAGGACTTCAGGATCGATGACAGCTTACATTATACTGAATCTGCAGTCTTATCAAAGACAGCATGTAAAGTCGTGTTTAACCTCATTAGAAGCATGGAAGGTTTTAAGGAAAGAAAAACACACTGACCGGTCAAATACACCAAGTGCAGCTTTACCAAAAATTATTGCGTCTGAAAATGGAAGAAAATAATAACCTTCAAGAGCATGTTTATTAGTTTGTGGAAATCACAAATAAGTTAGCAGCGGTCGACATAGACTCAGGTGACCCGGTAAAATTAATCATGTTATTAACAAGTCTGCCAAGAAGTTTCGAGCATTTCGTGGTCGCTGTGCAAACTCGACGAGTTACCTTCATTTGACATTGTAAAATCGAAACTTCTAGATGAAGCTGAAAGGCGAAATGTCAATGCAGAAGCGACAGAGAGCGGTGATAGAAAAGTGTATGCAGAACATACGAAAAAACCAAAAGTAACAAAGTACAAGGAAAGTAACGGTCCGGTTAGTGAGAAACAGAGAAACGCGACAAAATCGCTACAGTGTTGGGTATGCGGACATCTGACCACTCGCAAAAGTCTTGAAATAATTTGAGATCATTGTGGTTTTGTGATTTTGTGCCTATGAACACATGAACAGTGCAAAATAAACAGCAAACAAAGCAAACCCAAAGACCTCGACTATAAACTAAATAAATTAATAAATAAATATGACAATATAAAACATAATAATTGATGGCGGAAGAGCCACAATTCTCAAACGCGCAGCCCACGACACAAAAGGACTTGCCAACGTTGGAAGAAGCTCTGCAGCAAAATCCTGCAGATGGACCACGCCCACTCACAATAGCTGAGTACCAGGCAAGGCAGGAAAGGAAGGAACCAAAGAAGCACAAACGCTCCGGAAAAAGGGTAAAACTACTTAGACAACGCCGACTGGTTAAGGAAATGACCAGTTGGCCAGAGACGAGGCATCCCGACAACGCTACAAAGAGCGTCTTGAGGACATCGAAAGCAAGATTTCGCAAGGTGCGAAACAACGCAAACGGGCTGCATAAATAAATGCCAATGCCCCAATTTGCCTTAATTTTAATTTCTAAACCCAAGCCGATGCGGGAAACCGCTGCTTGAAAACCACTAATATCTGTTAGGCTTTTTACTAACAATGCGGTTGGAGAATTTTTTTTTATATATTGTAAACAAATATGTGAGCCAACCACATTTATTAACAACTAATATTTCCACGTCTCCTCTACTGAATATATATATTCAGCTGCAAAAAAAAAAAAAAAAAAAAAAAAAAATTTTTTTAATGACAGAATATAACAATTCTTATCTTCATTAAACGTAAACATTTTTTTTATTTTTGATTTTCTAGAAGAATAAATTAATATCATAATAATGAGAAAAAACTCATAAATAAAAAAAAAAAAAAAACGTTTCATTGAAAACAAACAAAAAAAAAAATGAAAAAAGAATGGAATGGAGCGAAATAGCGATACGAATAGACGAATTTCGTTTCAGGTTCGATAAGTCTTATAAATGTATCAATAGAGACGCAGTAATAAAATCAGAAACTTTGAAAAATCATATAGAGATATTGGTAGGAGAATATAATAATATAGTTACATTAGTAAATAAATATGCAAATAGGCTCACATCTGAACATAATAACAAATGTTTAAGGGTTGTAAAATCCCTAAACACAAGATTAAATAACATCAGAAAAAGAAGGCATATTTTGATAGATGTACCAGAAAGTCTAAGTCAATTGGTTGAATTCAACACAGACCAGTTCAAAGAACTAGACGAATCTGTTCTATCAAGCGGCGCTGAGTCCGATAGTGACATTGAAACGCTAGAAGGAAGCGACCGAATTGAATTTAAATCTGAACCAATAACAATTTCTGAAATGGCACAGACAGTGATAGAATTTATCAGGCTAGCCACATCTCTGATACCAGAGTTTGATGGTAAACCAGAAAATCTACAAAGTTTTTTGGATGCTCTAGGTCTACTAGATAGTTTAAAGAGCACACATGAAGCGACAGCAATAGGCCTAATAAAAACTAAACTTAAAGGCCATGTAAGAAACCTTATAAGTAATGAGCAGACGATTGCTGCAATTATTACCCAACTGTCAAGTGCAGTAAAAGGAGAATCGGTAGAAGTGATATCTGCCAAGCTTCTGAATCTACAACAGAGAAATAAAACGGCTAACCAATACACCCAAGAGGTGGAGAAACTGACAAAGGCCCTTGAAGGTGCCTATATCGGTGAAGGTCTCAGCCAATCCTTAGCAAATAAATACAGCACTACAACAGCTGTAAAAGCAATGACACAGAATTGCTCCATTGATAAGGTAAAACTTATCATGCAAGCAGGCACATTCACAAACATGAATGATGCCATCTCCAAATTTGTAAACAGTTGCACAGAGATAACAGGTCAAAGTAACACTGTACTCTATTATCGACGAGGTGCAAATAATTCTAATAGAGGCGCCCGGGGTTATAATCGTGGAAGAAATAACTACCACAACAATTACAACCGAGGCAGCAATAACAGCAATAATAATAACTATAATAACCGTGGAGGTAGACGAGGCCAAAACCAAGGGAGAGGCCGCGGAAACTACAACCATGGTAATAATAATAATAGCAGTGTGAGAATCGCGCAAAATACGTCGGAAAACTAACAGAACCCTTTAGGAAACAACCAATAAATGTAAAAGTTCATTCCATCAATTATAGTCTTAATATATTCGTAACCTTCTATAATCATTCAACTGAAAATAAACTAACATTTCTCATAGATACTGGTGCAGATATCTCACTTTTGAAAGTAAATTCTGATAACTTCATAATTCAAAATGAAAAAATAATAAACATCGAAGGCATAGGCCAAGGTGTGATAAAGTCTCAAGGAACAACCTTAATAGAACTCCAATCAACAAAATATATTATTCCACATGAATTTCATTTGGTAAACCCCAATTTTGCAATACCATGTGATGGAATAATAGGCATTGATTTTATAAAGAAATTCAATTGTCAACTAGATTTCAAACCAAGTGAAGACTGGTTTATAATTAGACCCCAAAATTTAAATTATCCAATATATGTTCCGATAACATATAGCGCTGGCAACAATACAGTTCTTCTGCCAGCCAGATCACAAGTTATTCGGAAAATAGACATTAATGTTGTAAATGATTTCATATTTGTTCCTAATCAAGAAATACACAATGGGATTTATGTTGCAAACACAATGGCAGCATCCAAACATGTATACGTTCGACTTCTAAATACAACTAATTTCGACCAAGTGGTCAAAGTAAATAAAATACAATATGAAAATCTAAAAGATTATGACATTCATAATACCGACACTGGAAATAGAAGCGAACAAATACTTTCAAAACTAAAGAAAAATTTTCCAGACCAATTTAAAAATCAATTAACAGAATTATGCACACAGTATAGTGATGTGTTCGGACTGGAAACCGAACCAATATCAACAAATAATTTTTATAAACAAACATTAAGACTTAAAGATGATGAACCCATTTATATAAAAAACTACAGAAGCCCGCATAGCCATATTGAGGAAATTCAAAAACAAGTAGGGAAATTAATAAGCGACAAAATCGTCGAACCGTCTGTATCTGAGTATAACAGCCCACTCTTGCTAGTTCCAAAAAAATCATTACCAAGTTCACAAGAGAAAAAATGGCGATTAGTAATTGACTATCGTCAAATAAACAAAAAACTTCTTTCTGACAAATTTCCACTCCCTAGAATTGATGACATTTTAGATCAACTAGGTCGAGCTAAATACTTTTCATGCCTTGACTTGATGTCAGGTTTCCACCAAATAGAACTTGAGGAAAGCTCTAGGAATATAACATCTTTTTCAACGAGCAATGGCTCATATCGCTTCACGCGATTACCATTTGGTCTTAAAATAGCACCAAATTCATTTCAGAGAATGATGACTATATCATTCTCGGGATTAGAACCCTCTCAGGCATTCCTTTACATGGATGACTTAATGGTGATAGGATGTTCCGAAAAACACATGATTAAAAACTTAACTGACGTTTTTAATGTATGTAGGAAATATAACCTAAAGTTGCATCCAGAAAAATGTTTATTTTTCATGCACGAAGTGACATTCCTAGGTCACAAATGCACAGACAAAGGAGTATTGCCAGATGACAAGAAATATGACGTCATCAAAAATTATCCTGTCCCTCATGATGCGGACAGTGCAAGACGATTTATAGCATTCTGCAACTATTATCGTCGATTTATAAGGAACTTCGCCGACTATTCACGGCACATAACTAGATTATGTAAAAAGAATGTCCCTTTTGAATGGTCAAGCGAATGCCAGAACGCATTCGAATACCTTAAAGAAAATCTTATGCACCCCACTCTATTACAATATCCTGATTTTCGCAAAGAATTTTGCATTATAACGGATGCTAGTAAACAAGCTTGCGGAGCGGTTCTAACTCAGAACCGTAACGGGATTCAGCTCCCAATAGCTTATGCATCACGTTCATTTACAAAAGGAGAAAGCAATAAGAGTGCAACGGAACAAGAACTAGCGGCAATTCATTGGGCAATTACCCATTTTAGACCATACATCTATGGCAAACATTTCACCATTAAAACAGACCACAGACCATTAACGTACCTATTTTCTATGACTAATCCCAGTTCTAAATTAACTCGCATGCGGCTAGAGCTTGAAGAATACGACTTCACAGTAGAATACCTAAGGGGGAAAGATAATTTTGTAGCAGACGCACTCTCACGTATAAATATAAAGGAACTCAAAGACATGCAACATAAAGTCCTGAAAGTCACTACCAGGCAACAAAGTAGACAAGAAAACTGTACAGTAACAAATAAGGAACTATTGCCTAGGCAAAGTATCCAAAATGTATCTAAGCCCAACGTACACGAAGTCATAACAAATGATGAAGTACAGAAAGTAGTGACCTTGCGAATAACTGAATCTATTTGTTTACTAAAACGAGGAAATAAAGTTATTGCAAGAATTGATGTTGACGATTTATATACCAATGGAATTTTTGATTTAGGTCAGTTCTTCCAAAGGCTTGAAATGCAAGCCGGTATACTAAAAATCAACCAACTCAAATTGGCACCGAGTGAAAAAATCTTTGAAACCATTTCAATAGATAATTTCAAAAATATGGGCAATATAAAATTGAAATCATTAAGAGTAGCGCTACTCCAGCCGGTGACCATTATAAAAACTGAAAAAGAAATACAATCGATACTGTCTACATATCATGAAGATCCAATTCAGGGAGGTCATACAGGCATTACAAGAACGCTAGCGAAAATAAAAAGACACTATTATTGGAAAAATATGACTCGTCATATAAAAGAGTACATACGTAGATGTCATAAATGCCAAATGTCAAAAACAACGACACATACAAAGACCCCAATGACTCACACAGAAACCCCAACAAATGCTTTTCATATAGTGATAGTGGACACAGTTGGTCCACTACCGAAATCAGAATATGGCAACGAATACATCGTCACACTAATATGTGACTTGACGAAGTATCTAGTAACCATACCTGTTGCGAATAAGAGCGCAAACACTGTCGCAAAAGCTATATTCGAAAATTTTATACTAAAGTACGGTCCAATGAAGACGTTCATTTCGGACATGGGTACCGAGTATAAAAACAATGTAATTCAAGATATGTGTAAATATATGAAGATTGAAAATCTTACATCCACTGCATATCACCACCAGACTTTAGGGACAATCGAACGAAGTCATAGAACATTCAATGAATACATTCGTTCATACATCTCTGCAGATAAAACTGATTGGGACGTTTGGATACAATACTTTACATATTGTTTCAACACAACACCATCAGTCATGCATAATTACTGTCCATATGAACTAGTCTTTGGAAGATTACCAAGGCAGTTCGCAAATTTTAATAAAACAGATAGAATAGAACCACTGTATAATATAGAAGATTACTCAAAGGAAATAAAATTTAGATTAGAAATAGCATATAAAAGAGCTAGACTTTTGTTGGAAAAAGCTAAGTCTTATAGAAAACAACTTTATGATAAGAAAACTTCAGATTTTCAATTAAAAATAGGAGATAAAGTTATACTAAGGAACGAATCGGGTCACAAGTTAGATCCAGTATATCTAGGCCCTTATACTGTAGAAACAATAGAAGACAGAGATAACATAGTAATTAGAGATACAAAACAAAAGAAGCAAAAAGTACATAAGGATAGACTAAAAATATATAATCAATGAAACGTTTCATTTCACTTAAGAAAAGGTCTGATCAACCTCAAAACACAAAAAAAAAAACAAAAAAAAAAAACAAAAAAAAAATTTAATTATTTTTCCTTCTAAGAAAGTTAAACATAAATCCAAAAATATCGTAGTTCAACATAAATTTTTTTGTATTATTCTGTCATTATACAAAAATGCTTTGAGACAAAACATTGCTAATAATTAATAAGAAAAATCAATATCATTTAAAAAAAAAAAACACAAAAACACCTTTGTAAACACAATATTAATATTGAGAACTAAATGACTACATATATTACGTCATTTTTTTAAAAAGGGAGGTGTAACATATTGGACTAACCTACCCTAAAAATACAATAAATGATTGGGTATAACTTAGCGTCAATACATTGTGACACTTTGTCATAATAAATATAAATATACAAATATACAAAAAGACCACCAAAAACTACGTAAGCACTCCAGCGCCCCAGTAATACGATCTAACGCTTATACATAAGCCGATCGCGGAGCGTGGGAATGCTGAGCATGCACTTTGCAGCTCAAGTGGTCAATGCCTTCTGCATACATATGTATATGTATAAATGTAAGTAAGAATACATAGATATAAGCAATGTATGTGCGGGTTAGCTGAACCCAACTTCAGCACACTTTATTCATTCAAATAAAGAACCTCAAACAGACCAGAAGCTCTTCACTCTTCAATAAAACCAAAGGAGCTCTTCACCCTTCATAAAGGCTCTCCAAGCTAGTTAGTGCAGCTCCAGCAGCGAATCAAGCTCGAGTTCTTCTTACTCGGAGCCCGGGGAGATCAAGCGTAAGCCCGCGCGTAAATGCAAGGAGATGAGCCTGAAGTCAAGTAAGCTGGCAAACAGCTCCTTTGCCCTCCTCTCAAGCAAAGAAGATGACGACGAACATTACGAACCCAAACCTGATGCAGAGGCAATGGCAACCAAAACAGCAGAGCAACCGAACCCGACCCCGAAGACCCTCAAGCCTCCCCCGATCTATATCCCAGACGTGACCACATTACCGCGCTTGTCAAGATGACAACGACTCTCGTGTACCAAAAAGGATTTCTCGTACAAAACGGAGAGAAACAACAACGTACAGACAAGGAGTCCTACACAGCCCTAATCCAGCAGCTCGTGGCACATAATAAAAGGCACCGCACCTTCCAACCAAAGGCGCTCATCAAAGGACTTCACCACACCATGGACCAGACAGAAATTAAGGAAGAACTCCACAAATACAGCCATACTGTGAGGGATCTGCACAATTCCATTGGCAGGAAATCCAAACAACCACTGGGGATCTTTTTTGTTAATCTCGAACCAGTGAGCAACAACAGAGATTTTTAAAAAGCACTTCAAGGAAACCAAGCGATACGGCAAACGAATCCCCAACAAACCCCTCAAACCCAAATGCAAAACGCTCTATTAGTACCTGCAGTGGAAAAGTCCGGACTGCCATTCCACTGGAGAACACACTGGCCTACCGACCCATCAAAGCAGCCGGATCTTCTGGACTTTGCCGTTTCCAAGGGCAGAGGACACTCTAAGATAACATGCTCAAGCTACGATAAACTGCTTTCCGATCATAGTGCAGTAAACTTGCACCTAAACATTCCCGTCCTCAAAAGAAACTTTACGAACACAAAGATGCACCCATTTTTACGTTCTAAATGCCTCCCTGAAACCAGATCCCCCTCTTTACGAGTGCTCCTCGGCCGACTACCCTGAGAACACCTGAAAGAGACGTGCACTTGTGGTCTCCTGATATCGCGGCCTTCGTAGCTGAAAAAAGGCCCCCTTAGAAGAGGCAGTTTTTATCAAAAAAAATTTGTTTAATGGAATTTTATAGCATCTGCGCTATAAAATCGTGTAATAGTACATACTAAATGTGCCGATTTCACCGCCTCTGTTTCGGATGTAAGTTCACGAAATGCTGGCTTCCACTTTTGCTGCAGTGGATGTCGCGGGGTTCAAAAACAGATGCGAACGTTCATGCGGCAAACTTAAAACGGTTTCACAGAGTTGCTTGATGGCTCCTGTAAAATCATCGACCAACTCTCTGCGCTTGAGCCTCCAACTGCTAAATGAGTCTCCAAAGCGTACAAAAACCACTGTTATGGACGCCGTAAGTACCGATATCGCTTTTCAGCCTGATCAACCAACGACCATGCAGCCGCTCATAACATTTATTGTACTACCTGAAGAGCCGGAGTCGGAAACACAAATTTGGTTAATGAATTTGTCTCCATAATTAAGCATGACTCGTCTGAGTTATCTTCCAGGGCATCAGGTTATTCCTCCGGCACGAGTAGAGTTGACCCCGGAGTCCTTATCTCTGTGGAACCGAACTTTGCTTCTGAAGGTTAATTTACCGAATCTTGGTGATCTAGAATTCCTATGTGTACAAATCACTATTTCGCTTCAATCACTGTTCATCACATGCGTACCGCCTTTTTCAGAACCGCCTACATACTAGCACAACTTATCTGCCATTCAACTGGTTTCTAATCGAATGTCCGAGAGTGACCTCCTAGTGACTCTTGGAAACTTCAATTTACGTGAACTTATGTGGTCAAACAACGAGAATTCACCATCTTTATCATTTTCAACACACCATGATTTTAAGGAGGATATGTTCGACATATTCCTTGTTCAAATAAACCACGGAAAGCATTCTTTAAATCGGCTTCAAGATCTATGTTTCGTTTCTGATCCTGATGAAATTACCCTTTCCAGAGTCATGCCACTTTTTACCCCAGAAGATCCTTACCACCCAACGCTTGAGGTCTCCATTGAAACCCTTACTGCTAGCAATCTTAAGTCGCACCATGTAGTTTATAAAACTCTCTGCTTTCGTAAGGTTAATTTCAGAGACTAAGCAATTTAATGAATACATTCGATTGGTCCAATCTCTGAATGCACCGCTATTAATATCGCTTTAGAAACATTCGACAAAACACTTAAAGCTTTCTTCGACTCTTGCGTGCCATGGAAGTATTCATCCACCTCAACTGACCCTCCTTGGCTTACAAGGAGCCTTAAAAACTTAAAACACATTAAAAACAGACTCCTTAAGAGATATAAGAAAACTGGCTGCAATGTAACTTTTTAAGATTCTTAGTAGCTCGGTCAAACTCCACCGTGCATAACGCTGAGTGTTATAAGAATTATGTATACCTCAGTCGGATCCAGCAGGTTTTATAATTGTGTGAACACTAAGCGTAAGCATGTACCTTCTCCCCCCCCCCCCCCTAATTTCGTTTGAAAATGTATCTGCGACTATTGATCAGGACATTGCCGATCTATGCGCAACTTTTTTAAACAACGTACTCATTTCCTACAATTATGGAACAGCCTTATTCATACAACATTCAATCAGCAAATCTTATTTTTAGCCCAACTTTCTCCGAAAGCAGTGTGTTATTGGATCTTCTGAAGGTACAAGCAAACTATTCGCCAGATCCTAATGGTGTTCCAGGCTTTATAGTGAAAAACTGCACTAAGCCATTGTGCAGACCTCTTCTAAAACTGTTCTTTTTACCTCTGGAAACTTCGCAGTGCTGTCCCAAGAGGGACGTCCAATCACAATGATCTCTAGGACATTAAGTGAAAAAAACGTTAACTATGCTACCAACAAAAGGGAGCTATTAGCCATGGTCTGGGCGCTTGCCAAGTTGCGGCACTACCTTTATGCGGTTAAAGAAATAAACATCTTTACCGATCACGAACTATTGACATTTGCAGTGTCGAAATCGGATCCGAACGCCAAGATCAAGAGGTGGAAAGCACGCATCGATGAGTCCGGCGCACGAATTTTCTACAAGCCCGACAAAGATACGTCTTCGTTGTTTGACGTGAACAAATCGAATGTTTATTGAAAGTCATTGTTGTGCTGCTCACAGGTAGCTCTTATATATATGTGTGTGTTAGTGCTGCTCAGAGTCCCGTAGTAGACGTAGTACAGGAAATCTGTAGGGGAACGTTGAAAGTGGTAACTTAGTTCCGCCAGTAGATCCTCTGTCCTTGTCTCGCATACTTCTGTGAGTTGTGTGGGTTGGTGCTTCTCAGAGTCCTGGTTGATCGCATAGGCGTAATACAGGAAGTCAGCAGGGGAACGCTGAAAGCGGTAACTCGCTCCCCTTCCAGGTTGGCGATAAAGTCCTAGTAAAGTCAAATAGACGACTAGGCAACAAACTCACTCCCTTGTGTGAAGAAAAGACCATCGAAGCGTACTTGGGGACCACAGTCCTAATTAAAGGGAGGGTGGTCCACAAGCACAAGCACAGTTGCGGTTCCTTCGGAGTTTTTTTACTTTTCATTCATAGCCACTTGGCATAAGTTTTCATTATTTGTAGCCATATGGCATACATTTTGTATTACCTTTTACTATTCGTAGCCGCTTGGCATAATTTTTTAATTTTTTTTAGTATAATATATATAATTCATTTGGTGGTGGGCAACTCCATTCTGAACATGTATTAATCGAAACACACATATTACAGGTGATTACCAACGCTTCTACTCTATCTCCTGGCCGTCACATCGGCCCATATTACTTATTATTCCCGAGCAAATTACATTCCCGTCATCGACGGTAGAGTCTTAGTCTGGGAGGAATTTGCCTATATTAGACACTCAGCTAACATCTTTGAGTATAGGCGAGTGGTGGAAGAAACCGATAGCATGATCGGCATTTTTTCCCAATCCCACATGCAGAAGCTTTTGAGCGTCGACATCGCTCACCTTCGTGATAGCTTGACTCGTTGAGCAACCATCACAGAGTAGCTTGGAGCTTAGATTTCTTGGAATTTAAAAGTTTTCGCAGGGCCACCTGACGCTGACTTAGAGAAGATAAAGCTTACAGAAGCGCAGTTAGTTAACGCACACAACAGACAGATATAAATCAATACTAGAGCATCGATACTAGAGCACAAAGTCAAATTAACAAGCTTACCAATAAAATGTTTCAAAAAATAAAGAAGTATATTCAGGGCACCTGTACGAGATGTTATTAACTCGTAACAAGATCATTATAATGGAATTGCAGAATCTCATGCTTGCCATTATCCTTGCAAAAATTAACATAGTTAGCCCAAATATTTTGGACCATGCCGATTTTGAGAGTGTTTGGGTTGAGGAGCCCACCCATAAGGGATATTTTGTCCGTTGCGTCCGTGAAGGTTTTACAATCCCCTAACATGTTGCACTTTGTTATTAAGTTCCCCGGTGGTAAAATAGCCTGAAATAAGATCACCATTCTTCCTGTGGCACACCATAATACGGTGTTAAGGTTAGAGAATGTAGTGGCGGAATGCAATGGAGAAATCACCTACGTTGACGAAGGATTCATCTTCATCAATAACAGACCAGCACTCGTGCTTGTGGATAACGGAACAACCATCCACCTTGAGGGCTAGCACCTTATAACATTCATACGGAGTGCAACGGTCGACGGGACTACGTTTATCAACCATGACGTATTCCAGAAGAGAGCACCTGGAGTAGCTAGCTCATCCGTGCTGAAGCACGATAACTTGAGCCTCCCATATCTTCACCTCTTGAGTAAACTCAATCTGGAGAAAATCAAGAGATTCGAGGAGGACGTCGTCGGCTACCGAATAAGCCAGATAGCGCTAATTGCAGGAGCAATTGGCTGCGCCCTGCATTGGCCCTACCTGCCAGCGAGCCATAAGGGCCAGAAGATCCGCAGCCCAATTAAAGGAAGTAATAGGCCAAATAGAGTCAGCCGAGATCGGCCTTAATTCTGAGGGAGGAGTAGTTAAGTACGTTAACCGTACAAAGGCTAAGACCGATCGTCCGATGACCAGCTCCGGCCAAATTGCTGACACAGCGATTGACCGGAAACTCTTACAAAGCCGGCAAGCTCTGCATGTTGGCAGACCCCGCTATAAAGCAATTTTTATTTTTACTTTTAATTCAGTTCTTTTTGAAGCCTTTTTGAATAAAGAGCACCAGCTCATAAAATAGACAACTCCGGCAAATAGCCGTTACATTATTTTATTGAGTTAAAACTGACTAATTCTCTAGGCCAGTAGTTAAGAAGGGTAGTCCCCCTTCCACCATAATCGTCCTATTTCTACAGAGACGTACAACGGCCAACCGGTCCTACTCTAGAAATGACTGCGGCGAGGGATCACAGAGACGTATAACGGTCAACTGCTCTTACCTTAGAAATGACTGAAGCGAGGGATCCCCTGCAGCACATATAAAGTAACAAATTGGCACCCAACTACGGGAAACACGACATGTTAGTGAGCTCCTCCAACTACACCACTCTAAACTACCCTATAGAGTTAAATATTTTCGTGGCTTACAGTAGATATAATAAAATAAACAACTGCTCCGCCAGAATTCATTCTGCGGACACAGTAATATATTTAAACATTTAAATATATTTGTGGCAAAAAAAAAATAAAATTTAAATATATACACTACACTGCAAGAATAAATCCTGCATTTCTGTATTCCTTAAAACGTCTATATGCTTTTGTGACTTTTATTCGCAAATTGTTTTTATTATTATAAAATTTAAATATCCCAGCCAATGCGCTGAAGAATTATCAACTTTCAAATACTGATTGACTTTTTAATTTATGTTTAATTGTGTGCATTCGATTCCCATTTTGTAAATTTTCTTTTTTATTAACTTTGCAGCCTTGGCAGCTTGAGTTTTTTTATTGTCGCCCCATTCCACTTCGCTACCCGATACAGCGGCGCATGCTGTGGTAATTTTTTTTTGCCTTTTATATATCTCTATGTCTTTGTTGTGACAATTTTTGTCTTTTATATATTTGTTTCACCTAGCAGAGACCCGTTCCCCGCGAACCCTTCGCCTTATCGTTGTTTGACAAGCCAGCGGCTCTTTTCAGCGAGCCCTCGTCCAATGCTTTCAAAGCGGCGACTCAGCCCCCGCGACCCCCTGGCCGTACTAATTGGCCCTATGGACAAAACGGCTTAAGTATTTACACACACGGCTCACCATGAACAATTATTCCGGCGGTGTAGGAATTCCAAGCAATACGCCAGCGACTCAGAGTCTGACAGCGAAGATTCAGAAAAAAATTCTGCACGGAGAAGTGCCTGTGCCAACACATACACCACAAATAATATGTCTTTCGTCGCGGAACAGATTAAATCTGTCATAAAGGCAGAGCGCAGAGAAAATGAATTGCGCCGAACAATCCAAGAACTTGCCAGCCAAATCAAGGCTGTACAGATTGCCCCCACACGGACACAAACTCCTCAGATTAAGGGTTATCTACCGGTGAAAACTGAGGGAAACGTCTCTTGCAACGAGACATTGGACGCCCTCAAGTGCTTCCCGGAATTCATCGAAACTCAGGAGACAAACGTTTCCTGGTGGCAACAGGACCCTCCACAAGCTAATTCGCAGGGAAATGCCGTGAAAAACCCGCACTTCACTAGACACCACAGGGCACAAGTGGACTCTGCTCCACGAAGCGACATGTGGCTCGAGGAAACAATGGACGTTGGCCCGTCATTGTCCAACCGTCGCACGCCCCAGCTTACCAGAGACCAGCCGCGTCTGGCCGCTCGGCCCCTCACAAAAGGCAAAGGCTCAACCACTTTGCTCAGGCCCCGGATAATTTCGACACGGCTTATGCTACCGCGGCCTCCAGTGCCTAAATAGTAGCAGGGATCGACATGAAACCAGTTGACACGGGCGCGGCAAAAAATTTGATCCGACCATTTAAGGGGTTGAAAGGCGTCCGCCCGTGGAGTCTCCATTTGCAATCCATTCGATTCATGGCGGGACTACAATCACAAAAAAATGTTTCGTGTCCATTTTAAACCTTAAAACGACCTTCTTCATACTACCACACTTGACTTCCTTCGACACGATCGTTGGACTAGACCTGTTAAAACAGGCCGGCGTATCGCTTTGCCTAGGTTCCGGTCAGTTCAATTGGGCTCCGAAGTAGAGTAAATTGAATTTCACACTTGCCACGATGTCAATTTTACCAACGTAGATTGCTGGGACGCACCGCCTTTAGTCAAGGCCGCTTTCTTAAAAATGCTCGGTAATAGGAAAAAAGCTTTTGCCTCTGGTAATGAGGCTCTTCCTTACAATAAGTCGCTGGTAGCCACCATCCGGACGACTGACGAACAGCTCATATATGCCAAATTATACCCATATCCCATGAAAGCAGCTGACTTCGTCAACGGAAATTTAAGAACTACTTCAAAACGGCATAATCCAGAAGTCGAAGTCCCCCTACAATAACCCAATATGGGTCGTAGACAAAAAGGGCACCGACGAAGCGGACAATAGAAAAATGCGCTTGGTACTGGATTTTCGCAAACTAAACGAAAGAAGGGTACCCGACAGATACCCCATGCCACATATCTCAATGATATTGCGAAAAAGCCAAATACTTCACGACACTCGATATGAAGTCTGGCTACCACCAAATCAGGCTCGCTGAACGCGAGAAGACATCGTTCTCAGTGAACGGAGGGAAGCTCCGAAGGCTCCCATTCTGAATCAGAAATGCTGCAAGCATCTTCCAGAGAACAATTGACGATATTTTGCGAGAGCAGATCGGCAAGTTCTTCTGCGTTTACGTCGATGAAGAGTTATGAAAAGACTATACGATGCAAGCATATCGGCAGAAAAGTCACGTTTTTTTAAGAAAAGCGTGAGCTTTCTACGATTCATCGTTACCAATAATGGTATAATATATATATATATTTATATATTCCTATCTTATTTTTTTCTATTTTGGTTTTTGCCCTGCCTACAAAAAGGCAAAGGCGCAGCAGTCTCCTAAAGCTAGACCCGTTGAGAGTAGCAACAAACCACCTCTCATCTAGATACCAACTATCATCAATGGTACGAGTTACAGGGACGTACTTCTAGGAAACCAAGCGACACAGCACACGAATTCCCAATAAACCCCTCAAACAACTCCCAAAGCCCCACAACCCAACCAGCTTGAAACGATGCTTGCCCGCATGGAAGGAACGATTGAGATGATGGAAAAGTTTATCTCGCAGATGTTCTCGCAGATGACGCAGATTATAGCTCCCTTGCTCAACAGAAATGTAAATAAGTCTTAATATAGTTTTTTGGAACGCAAACGGCCTGCAGAGGAGCAAAGCCGAAGTAGAGCATCTCATCAAAACAGACAATATCGATGTTCTTCTAGTTTCGGAGTCCCACTTTTGTCTCAGATCATACTTTAACCCCAGCGGGTACGTATTGTTACATGCCAACCATCCATCTGGCAGAGCACGCGGGGGAGCAGCTATGCTTATCAGAAGTGACATTCAGTACAAGGAACTTCCCGCGTTTCAGGAGGAAGGGGTTCAGTGCGTCGTGACCAGGATTTATAGCTAACAGGGAGATATCACCATTGGTGCGGTTTAAATTCCACCCAGACACTCGATAACCGAGACCCACCTTCAGGACTTCTTCGTGTCCCTTGGACCTCGCTTTATAGCAGCCGGAGAATTTAACGCCAAACACTCCTGGTGGGGGTCCCGCACAAACAACCCCAAAGGCATAAAATTTTATAAGTACCTTCAAAGGTAAGGACATTCAAAGCATCCGGATCTGCTGAACTTCGCCGTCTCCAAATGCATAGGACACTCTAAGATAACATGCTCAAGCTATGATAAACTGCTATCCGACCACAGCGCAGTAAACTTGCACCTAAACACCCCCGTCCTCCGCAAAACCCTGCCTAGAAGACTCACCGGGAAACACACAAATGCCCCCAAGTTTACGTTCTGGATGCTTTCCTCCCTGCACCCAGATCCCCCTCTTTCCACACCAAGCAACAGAGATGCAGCCATCGGAAAACTACCCAAAAAGACTGAAGGACAAGCTATCTATCCTATAGCAGGACTCCTTCCAAAGATTCCTTGAGAAGCTGGAACCTGAAGGCCCGCAGCACATCCTGTGAAATGTCACGAGGCACATAAAAACACCTGCGAAGAAGATATCACCCGTGCGCAAAGTTGAGTGTTCCTGGTGTCGGTCTGAGGTCGAAAGAGCACAAGCCTTTGCTAACCATCTACAAGTGCATTCTCTCCTTTCGACAGATGCACTGGCGAAGAGAGAGCTGCCACCATAAGGTTCATAGACAGCCCAAGTGCTCCTGGTCCGCCAATACAGCCCGTCGTACCAGAGGAGATTGCGCAGGAGATCGCCTCCTTAAAAAATAGCAAATTACCAGGTCCTAACCGAATCGATGCAACAGCACTGTTGCCCCTAATCTGTTCCCAAAGGCTGGCTAACATCTTTAACAGCTGCCTCCCTCTAGGGTACTTCCCGAAAGTGTGGAAGAGCGTTGAAGCAATTGTCCTCCTCAAGCTGGAAAACCTGAAGCCAATCTAGCCTCGTATCATGCGATTAGTTTGCTGGCAATCCTCTATAAAATACTTGAAAGAGTATTTTTGCGTAGAGTACTGCCAGTATTGGATGAGTATAGTATATGATGTATATGATGGACTGATCCCTGATCACCAGTTTGACTTCAGACGCTTCCATGGAACACGTGAGCATTGCCACCGGCTTGTTGAGAGCATACTTGAGGCCTTCGAAAAGAATAAGTACTGCTTCGCCGTTATGCTGGATGTCAAACAGGCGTTTGACAGAGTCTGGCACCCTGGACTCCTTTTCAAAAATAAGTCCCACCTTCCAAGTTCCCACTGTGCCTTCCTCAAGTCGTACACAGAGGGAAGAGAATTCCGAGTGAGATGCGGATCATCAATCAGCACGCCTAGGTCTATAAGAACAGGAGTACCTCAAGGCAGTGTTCTTGGACCCATCTTATACACACTCCACACAGCGGACCTTCCCATCACCCGCTCTCGGAACCTCACAGTACCTACATATGCAGATGACACCGCCTTCCTAGCCTCCGCCACAGATTCGCAGGAAGCATCAGCCATCGTACAGAGACAACTGGATGCTCTAGATCCATGGCTGAAACGATGGGACATTGTGGTCAACGCGGAAAAATCCTCCCACACAACCTTCACATTACGCAGGGGTGATTGCCCCCTATCAAACTCAACGGGGAAATCATCCCTATGAATAACACTCCCAAATATCTAGGGCTGACCCTGGACCGCAGGCTCACATGGCGCCCTCACCTGATTAACAAACGCAACCAGGCCAACCTACGACTTAAGCAACTGCACTGGCTCCTGGGGAAAAGGTTCAAGCTCAAAGAAAAACTGAAACTGCTTATTTACAAAGTAATGCTGAAGCCAATCTGGACCTATGGGATACAAAGTGGAATCAGAATCCAGCGGTTTCAGAATAAATGCCTGAGAACAGTTTCTAACGCCCATCCGTACCACGACAACTCAATAATCCATAAAGAGATTGGAATTCCATGGGTAGCAAAGGAGATCAACCCGTCTCAGCGAAAGATACACAAAAATACTGGACAACCACCCATCACCAGCCATCAACCTCCTAGACAATAGCCAATTCGTCGTCCGAAAGACGACTGAAGAGGAAACACCCGCTTGCCCGCCCCCATCAATTGGCACCTAAGTCAACCTCCTTAAAAATACATTCCATGTACCTTCCTTATGCCGCCAAACAAGCTCGATTACGTGACTCCGGGTAGGTCTACATGCTGGCCAGCAGATGCAAATAAGCTCCCGGACCTCATTGTTTTGCCATAATAAGAAAGATCCGAAGAAAGGTTATTACGACCGAGTCACTTGCAGAACTATCCTAAGATCACTTTCCAGGTCACTTACTCTCAGGCATCGACCATATATACCTAAGCAGCCCTACAGGGTGACAGACAACAGGACCAACTGGGCAAAGTACGCGAAATATGTTTGTCCGCATATGGAACCAACTCATACGGTATCGCCGAGGGGGATGATGTTGATTGCCTGGTCAAATCGATAGAGTCAAGGTTTCTACCCCTCCAGACACACACAAAATTACATACCATAGCAGGACAAATCGCGAAATCGTGCAGGTAGTGCTTGAAAAACGAAGACTAAGAAGAGAATGGAAGAATCATAGATCCCCAACGGATAAAGAAAAACTAAAAATACCTACACGGCACCAGGGCACTTAAGCTTGAGGAAGCAAACGCCCCGCATCTATATATCAAACAACTATCGCTCACCAGCAAAAAGAACCCTTTGTGGAAAGCACACAAAAAAATCCAGCCACCGGCAGAAACAGTCGTTCCACTTTGAGGCCCTTATGGAACTGGATACGCTACGACGAAGATAGAGCCAATGCGTTCGCTTATCACCTGCAGAAGGTATTCGAACCCAATCCTCCTAGCAACTCTTTTGTCGTACCTGCAGTCACTAAAAACTTACCACCTAAAATCCAATTAAATCCAGCCAAAGTGAGATAGCATCCACTCTAAAATATCTTAAGCCCAAAAGATCATCTAGACTTGACTTGGTGACACCAAAAATGATTATAGAACTCTCACCGTGTGCGGTTCTGACCTTATGCCATCTCTTCAACGCCATTACGAAGCTTGGATACTATTCCCAAAAGTGGAAAAAGGCGGTCATGGTAATGATTCCCAAACCAGGCAAAGACAAAAACCAACCCTCATCCTACAGACCAATCAGTCTTCTAACGTGTCTTTCGAAACTGTTTGAAAAGACATTTTTAAAGCAACTAATTCCCTACCTAAAAAGACGGAATACAATACATTACAAAAGAAATTCGTACCGCTTTCGAGCACCAAAAATACTGCTCAGCTATATTCTTAGATGTTGCACAAGCATTTGACCGAGTTTGGCTGGAAGGACTATTGCACAAGATAAAGAAACTGCTTCCCCAGAACACACACAAAATGCTCGAATCATATCTCTTTAAAAGAGTGTTCTCAACCAGGTGTAACAATTCAACTTCACATGACAGCGTTATTAATGCTGGAGTCCCCCAAGGTAGTGTGCTGGGCCCCGTTCTGTACACATTATACACAGCAGACAAGCCTACATCAGCTAAACCATCAGCTAACAACCTCTACATTTGCTGATGATACCGCAATACTTAGTCGATCTTCCCAGCAAAGGCAACAGAACAACTTGCCTGCCATCTTAAAATAGTGGAAAGATGGCATCAAGATAAACGAGACCAAAGGCAGATATGTAACCTTCACATTGAAGAGACAAACCTGTCCACCCTGTACCCTGAACAATACATTAATCCCACAAGCACACCTTGTAAGGTATCTTCACAAAAATCTTGTCAATGACGAAATCCAGATTAAAAAAAGTAAACACCAAGCAAGAAATCCTACTCTACATTGTTTTCTTTTTTTTGTAAAATATTTATAAAGGCAACCGGCATCACCAGCGACCTCTTTATGGTCTTGCCATCTAGACACTTGCCTAGATTAATACTTGAAAAATAATAATTTAATAATTGGACTAAATACCAATTTAAAGTCGTCCACGCCATCGACCCCTAGGGGATCGTGTTATTAGGTCGCTCGGCTGACGCCTTATCAGCCTCCTTAGCAACGTCCCAGTGGCAAGTCGTTGTGCCAGTTTGTTCCTGTGCCCCTGTAGTCTGTTATTGTAGCGGATAGAGTGGTTATTAATCTCGTCAAAGACTGTGGGCAGCTTGAGATCTTGTGCAGTGACGAGTTACGAATGTACCACGCGCATCCGGTGATCAATCTGAGTGTTTTGTTTTGGGCCGTCTGTACTCTTTTAATTTGGCTATCACAAGTATTAGCTTGTGGGGATTACCCCATATTTGGCACCCATATATCCAAACCGGCGCGATAATTTGATTTAGCCAATGACAGTTTGCTCCTCGAACTTAAAAGCCAAAAATGTTTGTTCATTGCATTTCGTATGCGGGTTCTAGTGGTGGTGATGTGCTTGGCGAAGATGAGTCTGCGATCCAATATAAAATCAAGGTATTTAGTTGAATTGGTCTGTAGGACAGGCCTTCATTGTATGTCGATAGCAGCCGGGGTTTTCCTTAATAAGGAAAAACAAACATTGGTGGATTTATCGATATTTATGCCAATGTTCCAACGCTTCGCACATTGCGCGAACGTTGTGGCAAACTGCTGCATTCCATCAACCGCAGAGGCTTCACAGCTTGATCTGGGGATAATATAGACGTCGTCAACAAACGTGGCCAGAATGGTAGACGGATTGTCTGATTGCGGCATATTACTACTGTAAAGGCAGTACAGGAGCGGCCCCAGGACACTACCCTAAGGGACACCAGCCTTCGCTTCGTATTTGGCAGAGGCGGCCAAATGGAACCGAGCCGCGAACTGCCTTCCCTCAAGGTATGACCTCAGTATGTGGAAATATAGGGCAGTTAGTCTCTCCTTTAATTTAACCAATAAACCTGTGTGCCATACTCGGTCGAACTCTACTTTGATGTCCAAGAAAAGGGCATTGAAAAATTGTTTTCGGTCAAATGCCGTCAGTACTTGCTCAACAAGCCGATGACGTTGCTTCACCGTGCAATGACCACCTCGAAACCCGAACTGGTGCTCAGGAGTAATCCCCTGAGTGTCCATAATCCTAACAATCCGGGCAGCAATCAGTCTCTCAAACACCTTCGAAATCAAAATCCCACAAGCAGACGTAGTAACGATGGTTTGCGGACTGGCGCATCAAAATAAACGACACCAAAAGCAGACATGTAACCTTCACATTGAACAGTCAAACCAGCCCACCCTGTACCCTGAACACTACGTTAATCCCACAAGAAGACGTAGCAACGTATCTCGGCGTTCACATAGATAGACGCATGACCTGGCGGCGACATATAGAATCCAAGAGGACTCATATGAAGCTTAAAGCAGCCAATCTTCACTGTCTTATAAACTGCAACTATTCCTTATGTCTGAAATACAAAATACTTCTCTACAAAACCGTGCTGAAACGCATCTAGACATACGGCTTTGAACTATGGGGAAACGCTTCCAAAACCAACATTAAAATTATACAGCGAGCTAAGTCAACAATTCTGCGAACTATCAGTGGGGCACCATGGTACCTACGCAGCGAAAGTATCCACAGAGACCTCCACAGAAATCTTGTCAACGGGGAAACGCAGATTAAAAAAAGTAAACACCAAGCAAAGCTTGCGGCACACGAAAATCCTCTCGCACAGTCAGTAACGCAAGTCTGCAGCCAGAGCCGACTGAAGCGCAAAGATTCTCAAGCCCAGCAAAGAAATCCTAGCCCCGTCTATACCTATTACAATTACTCTAAATCGTTAATAAACTAAGTTATATAATATAATAAGATTTGAATAATTATTGTTAATCTTGTCTCACAATGGTTGTCTCACAAAACCACAAGAGAAGATACAAGTAAAATAAATAACACAATAAATAAATAAAATAATAAATATATGATATAAATAATAATAATAATAAAATATATGATAGAATGTCTCTTAGGCGCTTGAATGCTCTGAGTTGGGTATCATCAAATTCTATAGCGACATGCGATTATTATAGTCCAAGAGCTAGCAACGTTTTTGAACGAGAATTTCAGTAAGGCTAGTTTTTAGATATGCTATCTCTCTTACTCCCCCGGACGTCACACGGGCTGTCTGGCTGGCGGTAGTGGTTGCGTTCACCTGTGGGCATCGTACCTGTGCAGGTAAAAAATTAATTTTTCAAATCATTTTAAGAAGGTTTATTTTTTTTTTATTATTTTTATTGAATTATTTACAATATAAATTTATTATTGCCAGACATTTTTATTGTTGCTTAAACGGTGCCAGACGGCAATTTAGAATAAAAAAAAAAATTTTTTTCAAAGTATTTTAGTATAGCTGAAATTTTAATAGCATGTTATTTAACTATTTAAAAGCTCAGAATTAATTTGCCAGACAAAAATTCGGTTGTTAAACCTTTGCCAGACCGAAATAAAGTGTAAAGTTTTTGTAAAGATTGAGCATGTTAGAGGAGTGCGGACAATCAAGTGTTAGCTGCGCAAGCGAGATAGACGACAGCAGCTGCTTGTAGTCAAGATGCCTCCGTATTTTGTGATGCAATTATGAATTAAAAATAATAATAAAGTGTAAAGAGATGTAGTATCATTTAGCTTGGTCAAGAAAATTAATCGTCTAATAAATGATGGAAGAAGGATTAAAAACTATTGAATTTATTTATAGATGAATACGGTATAAAAATAATACTTTATTGTTGTACAAAATTGAGATAATGATCAATGTTAAGTTTGAAAAAGTTAAATTTTTTAATTCATAATTGCATCACAAAATACGGAGGCATCTTGACTACAAGCAGCTGCTGTCGTCTATCTCGCTTGCGCAGCTAACACTTGATTGTCCGCACTCCTCTAACATGCTCAATCTTTACAAAAACTTTACACTTTATTTCGGTCTGGCAAAGGTTTAACAACCGAATTTTTGTCTGGCAAATTAATTCTGAGCTTTTAAATAGTTAAATAACATGCTATTAAAATTTCAGCTATACTAAAATACTTTGAAAAAAATTTTTTTTTTATTCTAAATTGCCGTCTGGCACCGTTTAAGCAACAATAAAAATGTCTGGCAATAATAAATTTATATTGTAAATAATTCAATAAAAATAATAAAAAAAAAATAAACCTTTTTAAAATGATTTGAAAAATTAATTTTTTACCTGCACAGGTACGATGCCCACAGGTGAACGCAACCACTACCGCCAGCCAGACAGCCCGTGTGACGTCCGGGGGAGTAAGAGAGATAGAATATCTAAAAACTAGCCTTACTGAAATGCTTGTTTTTTTGACGTTGCTAGCTCTTAGACTATTAAGAGTGCCATTCTCTCCCTTATCTGGCCACTCTAAGAAAAGACCTGAGGCTGAACCAATTTTTTGATTCAGTGTACTTTAGAATGGTTTTTAGCTTTTCCGAATCTATCTTGGCTCCGTTTGAAGTGACAATAAAACATAAAAATTCGACACTTTCTTTAAATAATTTACGTCCTTAATTATTGCTTGTATTTGTGCCGCGTTCATGGTGTATATTATTTTCATCCTGCGCTGGCTGATATCTGAGGGTCTCTCGGACAAGCTCTTCTTCACTGTCACTTTAAAATACACGCTTAGTTTCCCTATATATGCCTGGGAAACTTATAAGGCCACTAACTGGTTAACACTAAACACAAGTTATTGAGGTGCCGAATATTTTAATTCGAGAGAAAATAATTTGGCTCTTGTATTTTTATATTAATAACCGATTGCTTGGAGGGTAAAAAAAAAATATTTATTTAGAAACGGCTGATATTTTATATACGATCACACTTTATTTAAATTTCATATGTTAAAATATTTTTGTGTCGCGGATTCTGTGTGGTTGGGTGCCAATTATATTTTTAAATGTGTATTTCCTAAGTTGTGCCACGCCGCAGATCTTTGGGAAGGGGGTGGAGACGTCAGCGCCGATGTACTCGCCTGCTCTACTAGGGCTGTGTGTGTCGGCGATCTTCTTCTTCGCGGACGACGTAAGTGTCGACGTAGGCGGCTTCTCGGATAGGCAGGGGTGCGGAGGTCTTCCTCTCTAGATGGTGCGCTGGCCGATTAGTTTCGCTGCGCCGTTCCTGAACATGTTTAGTTTATGGTGGGAGAAATTTCTCCTTTATTATCTGCCTTTAACGCTAGACAACCAATTTAATGAATATAGCTTTGGCTGGAGTTAGTTTCGTGAACTATGTACTCCCTTTATTGATGAAATAAAAACTTAAAAATAAACTCCTGTAGCTTGAGCCGCTGCCAGAAAGCCAGCCGCTCGTCCAGCAAAGTGCCGTCACTAGCAAAAACAGCATATCACACCATAACGGAAAAACCAATGGGAACAAGGCAGGGGTCGTAAAGGCGCTTATGGTGAATGTGCACACAAATATACTATGGTTTTCACCAAAGACTTATAAATAAATAGTAATAAAAATAGTAGATAAAAATTGTTGTTAATTGTAACCTAATTGTAAGAGTTTCCTGTTTTTCGTATGTTGGAGCACATGAACAAAACAGTTTTTAATCTAACTCATTGGAGTTAGACCTTTTGAATGTTTTAAGTTTTAAATTATAAGAGAAATTTTTTTTCATATTCTCCAATGGGTCCTTCCTTCTTCACACAATTAGCTGATAAAATAAATCATCTGTGTTGATCCACAACTGACGGTAATCTTCTTCGTATCTGCCGTAAATACCAACTTTGGAATTCTGAATGGTAGAAATATGGAAAGTATCGCATTGAACGGTGGGACCTTTATGCAATATAACATTCAAGGACTTGCCGCTAGATGCTGTGCATACACACATTACATCGGGGACCTATCAGCGAACTGAGACCCAAGAGTCCAACAGATTTAGAATACTGGCAGATATTGATAAAGATCTACCCGGCAGCACAGACGAAAGGGACAAAAAGATGCCACAGCCGCCACTCATATATGTACATCCGAGAGAAAAGCTCGAATACTCTGATTAACATTATAATTGAACTTGTTGGTAAAGACAATTGCGCATAAAACCCATAAAAAGGGCAGAATCCACGAAACCAAGGTCTAAGTAAAAACCGAAGACAACTTTACACACTACTTAAGCAAAAATAACAAAAATTACTCACTTACCATCAAAAAAGTAATAAGGATATCCGATTCCTTCTCAAGGGTATAAAGCCTGAGGGATCACGCCTCGTCACCCCTGTAAAAAAATTAAGTTCCAGTGCAAAAAAGTCCAAATATTTATTTGGGAGCAGGGAAGGTCCCGCAGCAGCGGAGCGGCTTTTTATATATTTATTATTTTAGCTTATATATTTCGCTACTACTCAGCGCCTTCTGTCCAATATAAACTTCAGTTAGATTTGGACAATTTTCAAAAATGGTGTTCAAACAATCTCTTAAAACTTAATGGGTCAAAATGTAAGCTAATATCTTTTTATCGATCGTGCCCTAACCAGGCCCTAACCAAACTTTCTCTATGGGATTTCCTTAGAAAGATTAACTGTCCTAATAGACTTTCTTTATTCGACTTATTTTTAGTATTTTTATTAGTATTCATTTAGTATTTTTAGAATCCGTTCAAAAGAATTTCTTGATGTTTGCTCATAGGGGACTCTACTGGGATGCTCCTTCTCAATCAATCAATTTCCTTCCCTTACCAATCGAAGAGAGGCTGTTGGTCGTTTTCCTCCATAACCTTATTAATGGTAATACAGACAGCCGGCATCTACCAACACGACTAACATTTAACATTCCAAGTTGTTGTAGTCTCACATTTGCCCAGCATGAGCCTTTTAGGGTTTTGTGTTCTGACTTATACTCTATTACTTCACTCTTCCAATTTTATCAAATCCTCAATTCTTACCCATCTTTCAGAGCAACAAATGCACTCCACTTCTCTTTCGTAATCTTTTCTATAGTTTATTCTCTCGGGGCTATCCCCCCGACCCGAGCCGTAAGATATACTGCAGCGCCCATCGGTCGGTTGGGCGAGAGGTGGGCTGTACGTTATGCAGTGGGAGCCGCACGAAAAGAAATTATGTTTCCAGTAATTATAACCTGTACCCATTAAAAATGGGTGAAAAGGGTATCATAATTTGGTGCAAATGTATGTAACAGGCAGAAGGAAGCATCTCCGACCCCATAAAGTATATATATTCTTGATCAGCATCAACAGCCGAGTCGATATATCCATGTCCGTTTGTCTGTCCGTATCAACGCCTAAATCTCAGAAACTACAAGAGCTACAGACATGAGCCATATATCGTTGGATAGGTAATTACCATACGCAGTATAAGTTTGTTGTTTTATTTTGATATCATATTTTGATATAATCTGTTTTGACTGTAAAATTTTCATAGTAAATATAGGGTCTAAAGTGGGTTATTGCACAATGTATTGCTGCTAGCTTCTGCTCGGTTGTACTATTATTTCTCTCACAGTTGCGTATGCAACTGTAAGTTGATGGCTATTATGGTTTTAAGATAAAACTGCGCCATCTTGCTTGCATCTGTTGTAAGACAAAATTCTAAATCAAAATTCGAAATTCAGGGTATTGCAAGAAAGTTGTTTCCATCAGTTTAGTTTTTAAAGGCAAAAATGTTTTTTGACAATCTTCTATCCATTCAAAAAAGAGAATTTTTTTTACATAATCTAGTTATGTGCCCTGAATAGTCGACGAAATTACTATAAATTCTCCAATAATAATTACAAAATGCAACAAAACGCCTTGCACTATCTGCATCATGGGGTACAGGATAATTTTGTATGACATCAAACTTCTCGACCGGCAATATTTCTTTATCCGTGCATTTATTTCCAAAAAAAGGTGACGTCATTATATATAATATATTATATATTTTTTTTATTTTTTTTCTTTTATCATTGCATTTTGTTGATTCTACCTTGTGGCAGCGGCGCCTTTGAATTTATTTTATTCCCTGGTGTCGAAAATTGTTTACATTGCACTATCTACGAAAAGGAACTTGCCCTGGACAATTCTTGAAAACCTAAGCGGCCGGAAACTCTCCATATTGGTGGCAAGTCTGTTGCTTTGCCAGGTTTTCTGCTTTTTGTTGTACGCCCCTTTGCCTGCCGGTCATGTTACCGTACTGGGATCTCTTATGCCACGAGGACCACACCCGCCAGAACGACAGAACAGATTCGTGCTTTACTCCCGCGGAGCCGGTGCCTGTATCCCGGTGAGTCGTGAGGAGGTGGAGCGAGTCCCCATGAAGATGGCCAACGAGCTGTCTCGGGGTTTGAGAGACCTCGACTATTCGCGCTGGCAGCAGAACCTCATCGGAGTTCTTCAAGTGGATTTGGATATGATTCGTCGTCGGAGCTGCGGGAACCACCCAAGGAACTGCAATTATCCATCGACATGCGATTGGCCGCAACAAGGGCGATCCCGATCCGGCCTGGAAGCTATACGCTCATGGGGTGGAGCAACGCTATCTGGACTGCGCAACCGCATACGTTGGACCCACGGAGACGCTCTACTTCTGCGACATGATTCCCCTGTTCGAAATGGGTGTTCTACATCACAGCTTTTATTTACTGAATCCGCGCTTCCCACTGGATACACCTAGTCAGATGAATCTACAATTCGGCCACATGCACGATCTCACCCTGACGGCGATTCACCAGAACGGAGGCTTTAGAAAGATCTGGTTGATGCTGAAAAAAGTGCTCTTCCCTTTCGTAGTTGGAATCATGATTTGGTTTTGGCGTCGAGTCCATCTGTTGCAGCGTTCGCCTGCTTTGCTGGAGTACCTGCTAATCTACCTGGGAGGCGCTTTAACATTCCTTAGTTTGCCATTAGAATACCTGTGGAAATGCCATACATGCTGCTTTGAAGCGATATCCGCCAGGGAATCTTTTATGTCATGCTGCTCACCTTCCGGCTGGTATTCACCGGAGAGCATATGCTCATCCAAGACGCACCCAACAAGTCCACGATCCGGTCGCGTTACTGGAAACACCTCTCGGCTGTGGTTGTCGGTTGTATTTCCCTGTTCGTATTCGACATTTGCGAACGGGGCTTACAACTGCGCAATCCCTTCTACTCGATATGGACCACGCCGCTAGGAGCCAAAGTGTCCATGACATTTATAGTTTTGGCTGGAGTTCCGCAGCTATATACTTCATTTTCCTTTGCTACATGATCTGGAAAGTATTCAGAAATATTGGCGACAAACGTATTTCGCTTCCGTTCAAGTCACGGCCCGGCGTCTACACTACGAGGGCCTGATCTATCGATTTAAATTTCTAATGCTGGCCACTTTGTTGTGCGCCGCTCTGACTGTTGCCGGATTTATAATGGGACAAATGGCCGAAGGGCAGTGGCAGTGGAACGACAACGTGGAAACCCAGCTTACTTCCGTTTTCTTGACTGGCGTCTACGGAATGTGGAACGTCTACATCTTTGCTCTGCTGATCCTGTACCCTCCCAGTCACAAGCAATGGCCAACAATGCACCGCAGCGACAAAACCACGCAGTCAAAGAGAACATTGTGGCCCCGGCTGCCAGCGAGGAAATCCGTCCGACTCTAAACCCAGCGAGATCTCCTCCCTTACCTCGTTTACTCGCAAAGTGGTCTTCGATTAGTTGATGCCATTTTTAAACTCCTTGATTTCGATTTTTAACAGATTGTGTGCCAAATTGAGATCACGATTATGGCCTGCATCCGAACGCTCCAAGTGTATGCTCAATAAATCTTAATGGTAGACTTAGTCAGTAGCATTTCTTGCCTAGTTTGCGTAGTGCGTTCTCTGCATTCGACAACACGATCTGCATTATAAATTATCATTAAAGGATAATGGATAGATTGTAGCTTCTCTCTCAGCATGCTCAAAGTGTTTACGATTTTATCAATTGTATTTTTTACGTCCTCGGCAGTATTATATCTGGAAGTTGAATTTTTTTAGCTCGTAAGTTTTTGTATTTATTGATATAACATTTTATACACATATTAACTTATTAAGATGTTCAGACAGAATCGGAAGAGCAAAAATAATCATTGTCCTTAAAAATATACTGCTTGTAGTTAAAAAGGCCAAATTGTCTATAGATTACCTTGTGTTCTTAGGATTCATATTTATTTTCCATATATACAAATCCACCCGACTTTACATACCTACCCATCACAATTTTTTAACCAAAACCTAGAGCAATTTCTCATTCAAGTATCAATTTATTGAATTGAATTCGCCTGATAGATAGTAAATCAGTGGTAGAGCTGCAAAACCATCGATGGTACCATGGATATAATCGATGGTTGAGAATTTGTGAAACCATCGATGTTTTCTTTGATAATCGATATATTACACAAAAGCGCTGCTTCAGTAAAGCTGGACAGATTATAAGTGAGAAACGGTCAGCCCTGATGCCGAAAGCAGTCAACATTTTGCTATTTCTGGAAAAAAAACCAATGGATAAACGAATGATCTCAAATTTAAAATAAGAAAATTCGTTATTTTACTCTTAAGAAATTAAATTTATAATTATTTTAGTTACTAAAAAATTAAATGAATTTATATTTTTGTTATTAATTTAGCTTTTGTATTTATTTAACCACTTTAAAAAATTTTACAGCGATACATCGGCATAATCGATGGTTTAAAGTCAAATAATCGATGGTTTAAACAATCGAAACTTAAATAATCGATATGTTCAACAATCGATGGTTTTGCAGCTGTAATCAGTGGATTCTACTGATAATGTCACGAATAATGTAGATTTTGAAAATCCGGACCTATACACCTATTCTTATTTAAATACCTTTAATTGTTTTTGTTAATTGTTTGCTTTTTTTTTGGTAAACCAATAGTATTGATAAGCTTTATCAAGTGTCTTTTGCCACCCTAAATGCATTATTGACTCATGAACTTGGTTAGTTACAGACCATTTAAAAGCTGTTTGGACAACTGGCAAATAACTTGTTCTAGCTCGTCTTTGGGCTTTGCAATATAATAGACATATTCGAAGATCAAAAGCTTCGGTTAAGTTTTCGACCACCTCGTCTGAATAAAATTTATTGACAATTTCCGCTATCTCGGGGTCCAACCGTTGCTCACCAAGAAGCCAAGTACTACAAATTTCAGACAGATTTACTTATATTTCGGAAATTTTATAAAATGTCAATGTCAATGTCGAGTTCTGATACTGATGGTTCTACTATCTCATCATCGATCAATTTGTGTATTTGAACTTGATCTCGTCTATCTGACTGAGGATTTCTTTAATTTTTATATAGACTGGTACGTTATCTTTAAATGTCAGATTAAAAAAAAAAAAAAATTGTTTTGCCGATACTGGTTCTGGTGTCCCACCAAACATATCTTTATATTTACTACATAGCTTTTTTAATTGTGTTTCAAATTGTGGAGGGAAGTTTTTTGATAATTGGTAAATGACAGCTTGTTTTTTTTTTTTCTTCATTAGATTGAACTACGTGATAGTTCGAAATTGGTTCATATTCTAAGTTATTCAAATCTATTAATTGATCAGTATTTTGTGTATTCAATATTCGGACAAAAACATTCTGTGATGTTGAAATGGTATTATACATAAATATAAAAATGAATATATTTATGTAACGATGGTTATCGATATGCGACGATCGATGGTCATCGCAAGGGGTGGCGTCGTGAGCGTGGGCAGAGGAGGAGTGAGTCGAGAAAGAAAAGACCGAGTTGAAAGTTGAAAAGTAAGAAGATCATCAAGCCGAAAAGTCGTCGTGTCCGGAGTAAGGCAAAGTTGTGTAGTCGTCGTATGTCCGGAGATCAAGAAGTGTTGGCACGAGTCATCTTTTTATTAAAGACTAACTATTATAACCAAACTATTATAACCAAATATTATTAAGATAAACAATTGTGTAATCAATAAATATCCTACATTTGGGGGCTCGTCCGTATAAACAATAAAAAGTTGACCCATTTGTAAAGTGCAGAAAGTTTAACGGTTGTGGCACGTCAAAAGTGCCAAATATAAAGTTGTATATAAAAAGTTGTGAAATTACGCAAGTTGGTTGGCGTCGGTTAGAAACTCCTAGAATCGTGGTGAATAAATTTGAGTTGATGTCAAGCAGCGAATACGAAAGCATGAGTGAGGAGGGGAAAAAGGGACAGCCGTCACACGGTCGGAGGCAAAGCGAGGAGACGAAAATGAAAATGCAGAAGAGCAGCGTCTATCAGAAGTGTGTGCAGACCAAATAAAAAAGATGCAAGCAGAAAGTAACAAAAATCTACAACAAATAATTCAGCTGCTTACTATTAAGATTCAAGCTGATGAAATTACCCAGAAAGAGCCGAAAGTAACTGCAGACAATTTTGCAAAAATTGTACCCGACTTCGATGGCGTCAACATCCCAGTGGAGATTTGGCTTGAAAATTTTGAGCAGAATGCAGATGCATATGAGCTTACGGAAAAACAACGATATGTGCAGGCACGAGGAAAAATGGTTAAAATGGCCAAGTTGTTTCTGGAGTCAGAGTTGGTGAGCACATATGAGCAACTTAAAAATGCCCCAATTGGCGAATTTAAGCGCGCATCGAAAAGTGCCGATGTACATGCAAAGTTGACGCACAGGAAGAAGAAGAGCGACGAAAGCATGCACGAAAACATGCTAATAATGAAAAAAATTGCAGCACTTGGACAAGTCGATGTTGAGTCTATTATCGCTTATATAGTTGATGGGCTGGATATTAAAAGCGAATTCAAATTTGCATTGTACGGCTGCAAGTCATACAGCGAACTGTTGGAAAAATATGAGTTGTACGAGAGCAAGTGTGTTATCGAAAAACCGCAAAAGCAATACAGTGTGGCAAACAAAATTTAACCGATGGAAAAAGTATTCGTTGCTACAACTGCGGATCTAATGAACACATGAGAAAAGACTGCAAGGCAGAAACAAAATGTTTTAAATGTGCAGGCAGCGGTCATATTTCTTCAAATTGTCCACAAGCTGTAAAAAGTGTTCTAGTCGTAAAAGATACTAAGCGCTTGAAAGTAGTCTTGCTGAACGGTACAGAGGTCGCCTGCCTTGTGGACACAGGATCCGATGTGTCAATCGTATGTCAGTCTTTGTACAATAAACTTCAAAGTACTGTGCAGAAGTGTGATTCCGTTATACGAGGCCTTGGAAACGTTAAGACGCAGCCGCTAGGTTCATTTATGGGCAGAGTACAAGTTGACGGGATCGAAGCCATACAAAAGTTTGTTGTGATACCAAACAATCACATCGAGAACGACGTTATACTTGGCTTTGACTTTGCATCGCAGTTCTGCGTGACTTTGAATGACGGAGAATTCATCTTTACAAAGGCGTCAGCGCGGCCGGAATGCGCTGAATCAAAAGAGCTAAGTATTTACAATAATGTTGAGACTGGTAGTAACATAGATGCTTCTCCACAGTACAATCCGATGATCGAATCAATGATAGCAGAGTACAAGCCAGCCGAAAACAACGCTGAATGCCGGGTGTCGATGAAGATCGTGCTAGAGGAGCAAAAAAAGCCCCAGGAAGATAATCAAGAGCAAGTGGAGCAACTGCAGCAGCAGGTGGTCAAGCTGAACGAGGAAATCAAGGCCGAGATACATGCGAACATTGAGAATCGTGGCAACCTAAAGCAGCTGAAACAGCAGTTGCAGGAGCAGGAACTGGTCAACAAAGAGCTGCGTCGCGAACGCCAGGAAGCGGATGAGGAGATCTTCCAAATGGACCAGGAGAGTAGCCAGCGCAAGGAGGAGACCGCCAAGCTCAAGCAGGACGTCGCGAGGCTACAAAAGGAGCTTGACCAAAGGCAGCAAGAGTTGTCCCAGCTGAAAGAGAAGTTAGTGGGCCAACAGCCCTCTCTGGAGGATTTGCGGCGCCAACTGGAGTCGAAATCCACCAAATTCGAAAAGTCCAAGGAACTGATCAATCACCGGAATACCACAATTCAATCTCTCCAAAAGGAACTGCAGCAGCTACGACAGAATCCGCCTGACCAGGAAGAGCGAATCAAGCACTTGGAGCAGCTTTGTGAGGAGAAGGATAAGGAGATTGCCGATATCCAGCAACAGAAGGCGCGAGAGCTCAGGGGGAAGCTCAAGAAGTATGCCCTCAATTTGAAGAAGCGCGGTCAGGAGAACGCGGAACTGGAGCAGCAGCTTCAGGAGCTGCGCAAACAGCTGGAGGAGAAGCAACGCGGAGCGGATCATGAAGTTATAGCGGATGCACACAGTGTTGGCCATTTTGCATTGCAAAAAACAATTCACACATTAGCTAGCAATTTTCTCGGGCCATAAGAAATAACTAAGGTAAAAAGAAACGGCCGTTACGATGTACGGAAAGCAGCTCAGGTGGAAGGTCCTACAATAACTGCAACATGTTCAGAGAATATGAAGCTATGGAAATACGCGTCTACAAGTGAGGATCTGGGTCAGACGACAGTGATCAGGATGGCCGAATGTAACGATGGTTATCGATATGCGACGATCGATGGTCATCGCAAGGGGTGGCGTCGTGAGCGTGGGCAGAGGAGGAGTGAGTCGAGAAAGAAAAGACCGAGTTGAAAGTTGAAAAGTAAGAAAAAGATCGTCAAGCCGAAAAGTCGTCGTGTCCGGAGTAAGGCAAAGTTGTGTAGTCGTCGTATGTCCGGAGATCAAGAAGTGTTGGCACGAGTCATCTTTTTATTAAAGACTAACTATTATAACCAAACTATTATAACCAAACTATTATAACCAACTATTATTAAGATAAACAATTGTGTAATCAATAAATATCCTACATTTGGGGGCTCGTCCGTATAAACAATAAAAAGTTGACCCATTTGTAAAGTGCAGAAAGTTTAACGGTTGTGGCACGTCAAAAGTGCCAAATATAAAGTTGTATATAAAAAGTTGTGAAATTACGCAAGTTGGTTGGCGTCGGTTAGAAACTCCTAGAATCGTGGTGAATAAATTTGAGTTGATGTCAAGCAGCGAATACGAAAGCATGAGTGAGGAGGGGAAAAAGGGACAGCCGTCACACGGTCGGAGGCAAAGCGAGGAGACGAAAATGAAAATGCAGAAGAGCAGCGTCTATCAGAAGTGTGTGCAGACCAAATAAAAAAGATGCAAGCAGAAAGTAACAAAAATCTACAACAAATAATTCAGCTGCTTACTATTAAGATTCAAGCTGATGAAATTACCCAGAAAGAGCCGAAAGTAACTGCAGACAATTTTGCAAAAATTGTACCCGACTTCGATGGCGTCAACATCCCAGTGGAGATTTGGCTTGAAAATTTTGAGCAGAATGCAGATGCATATGAGCTTACGGAAAAACAACGATATGTGCAGGCACGAGGAAAAATGGTTAAAATGGCCAAGTTGTTTCTGGAGTCAGAGTTGGTGAGCACATATGAGCAACTTAAAAATGCCCCAATTGGCGAATTTAAGCGCGCATCGAAAAGTGCCGATGTACATGCAAAGTTGACGCACAGGAAGAAGAAGAGCGACGAAAGCATGCACGAAAACATGCTAATAATGAAAAAAATTGCAGCACTTGGACAAGTCGATGTTGAGTCTATTATCGCTTATATAGTTGATGGGCTGGATATTAAAAGCGAATTCAAATTTGCATTGTACGGCTGCAAGTCATACAGCGAACTGTTGGAAAAATATGAGTTGTACGAGAGCAAGTGTGTTATCGAAAAACCGCAAAAGCAATACAGTGTGGCAAACAAAATTTAACCGATGGAAAAAGTATTCGTTGCTACAACTGCGGATCTAATGAACACATGAGAAAAGACTGCAAGGCAGAAACAAAATGTTTTAAATGTGCAGGCAGCGGTCATATTTCTTCAAATTGTCCACAAGCTGTAAAAAGTGTTCTAGTCGTAAAAGATACTAAGCGCTTGAAAGTAGTCTTGCTGAACGGTACAGAGGTCGCCTGCCTTGTGGACACAGGATCCGATGTGTCAATCGTATGTCAGTCTTTGTACAATAAACTTCAAAGTACTGTGCAGAAGTGTGATTCCGTTATACGAGGCCTTGGAAACGTTAAGACGCAGCCGCTAGGTTCATTTATGGGCAGAGTACAAGTTGACGGGATCGAAGCCATACAAAAGTTTGTTGTGATACCAAACAATCACATCGAGAACGACGTTATACTTGGCTTTGACTTTGCATCGCAGTTCTGCGTGACTTTGAATGACGGAGAATTCATCTTTACAAAGGCGTCAGCGCGGCCGGAATGCGCTGAATCAAAAGAGCTAAGTATTTACAATAATGTTGAGACTGGTAGTAACATAGATGCTTCTCCACAGTACAATCCGATGATCGAATCAATGATAGCAGAGTACAAGCCAGCCGAAAACAACGCTGAATGCCGGGTGTCGATGAAGATCGTGCTAGAGGAGCAAAAAAAGCCCCAGGAAGATAATCAAGAGCAAGTGGAGCAACTGCAGCAGCAGGTGGTCAAGCTGAACGAGGAAATCAAGGCCGAGATACATGCGAACATTGAGAATCGTGGCAACCTAAAGCAGCTGAAACAGCAGTTGCAGGAGCAGGAACTGGTCAACAAAGAGCTGCGTCGCGAACGCCAGGAAGCGGATGAGGAGATCTTCCAAATGGACCAGGAGAGTAGCCAGCGCAAGGAGGAGACCGCCAAGCTCAAGCAGGACGTCGCGAGGCTACAAAAGGAGCTTGACCAAAGGCAGCAAGAGTTGTCCCAGCTGAAAGAGAAGTTAGTGGGCCAACAGCCCTCTCTGGAGGATTTGCGGCGCCAACTGGAGTCGAAATCCACCAAATTCGAAAAGTCCAAGGAACTGATCAATCACCGGAATACCACAATTCAATCTCTCCAAAAGGAACTGCAGCAGCTACGACAGAATCCGCCTGACCAGGAAGAGCGAATCAAGCACTTGGAGCAGCTTTGTGAGGAGAAGGATAAGGAGATTGCCGATATCCAGCAACAGAAGGCGCGAGAGCTCAGGGGGAAGCTCAAGAAGTATGCCCTCAATTTGAAGAAGCGCGGTCAGGAGAACGCGGAACTGGAGCAGCAGCTTCAGGAGCTGCGCAAACAGCTGGAGGAGAAGCAACGCGGAGCGGATCATGAAGTTATAGCGGATGCACACAGTGTTGGCCATTTTGCATTGCAAAAAACAATTCACACATTAGCTAGCAATTTTCTCGGGCCATAAGAAATAACTAAGGTAAAAAGAAACGGCCGTTACGATGTACGGAAAGCAGCTCAGGTGGAAGGTCCTACAATAACTGCAACATGTTCAGAGAATATGAAGCTATGGAAATACGCGTCTACAAGTGAGGATCTGGGTCAGACGACAGTGATCAGGATGGCCGAATGTAACGATGGTTATCGATATGCGACGATCGATGGTCATCGCAAGGGGTGGCGTCGTGAGCGTGGGCAGAGGAGGAGTGAGTCGAGAAAGAAAAGACCGAGTTGAAAGTTGAAAAGTAAGAAAAAGATCGTCAAGCCGAAAAGTCGTCGTGTCCGGAGTAAGGCAAAGTTGTGTAGTCGTCGTATGTCCGGAGATCAAGAAGTGTTGGCACGAGTCATCTTTTTATTAAAGACTAACTATTATAACCAAACTATTATAACCAAATATTATTAAGATAAACAATTGTGTAATCAATAAATATCCTACATTTATACTGAGATTAATTGAGTAAACCTTTGCTTTGCCTATACCTGTGTATCTGAGGGCTGATTCGGCTGTTTCCTCACTAACTGCAACGGGAATTTAGAATTGTTGGTATTGATATGTCCAACTTCTATTTTTCCTTAATATGTATACGATTTTTTGCAAGTTTTATCAAAAATTTGGACACTGATGTCCACTGCTTTTAATCTAACTTTCCTCTCTAGTAAAATTACTGTAACTTAAATTGTTTAACTCCACTGTCTTAGTTTCTATTAAGCATATTGGGTGTATAAATTAAATATGTTAACCGGACAACGGCTTTTTGAATAAAGAGCACCAGCTCATAAAAAAGACAACTCCGGCAAATAACCGTTACATTATTTTATTGAGTTAAAACTGACTAATTCTCTAGGCCAGTAGTTAAGAAGGGTAGTCCCCCTTCCACCATAATCGTCCTATTTCTACAGAGACGTACAACGGCCAACCGGTCCTACTCTAGAAATGACTGCGGCGAGGGATCACAGAGACGTATAACGGTCAACTGCTCTTACCTTAGAAATGACTGAAGCGAGGGATCCCCTGCAGCACATATAAAGTAACAAATTGGCACCCAACTACGGGAAACACGACATGTTAGTGAGCTCCTCCAACTACACCACTCTAAACTACCCTATAGAATTAAATATTTTCGTGGCTTACAGTAGATATAATAAAATAAACAACTGCTCCGCCAGAATTCATTCTGCGGACACAGTAATACATTTAAACATTTAAATATATTTGTGGCAAAAAAAAAATAAAATTTAAATATATACACTACACTGCAAGAATAAATCCTGCATTTCTGTATTCCTTAAAACGTCTATATGCTTTTGTGACTTATATTCGCAAATTGTTTTTATTATTATAAAATTTAAATATCCCAGCCAATGCGCTGAAGAATTATCAACTTTCAAATACTGATTGACTTTTTAATTTATGTTTAATTGTGTGCATTCGATTCCCATTTTGTAAATTTTCTTTCTTATTAACTTTGCAGCCTTGGCAGCTTGAGTTTTTTTATTGTCGCCCCATTCCACTTCGCTACCCGATACAGCGGTGCATGCTGTGGTAATTTTTTTTTGCCTTTTATATATCTCTATGTCTTTGTTGTGACAATTTTTGTCTTTTATATATTTGTTTCACCTAGCAGAGACCCGTTCCCTGCGAACCCTTCGCCTTATCGTTGTTTGACAAGCCAGCGGCTCTTTTCAGCGAGCCCTCGTCCAATGCTTTCGAAGCGGCGACTCAGCCCCCGCGACCGCCTGGCCGTACTAATTGGCCCTATGGACAAAACGGCTTAAGTATTTACACACACGGCTCACCATGAACAATTATTCCGGCGGTGTAGGAATTCCAAGCAATACGCCAGCGACTCAGAGTCTGACAGCGAAGATTCAGAAAAAAATTCTGCACGGAGAAGTGCCTGTGCCAACACATACACCACAAATAATATGTCTTTCGTCGCGGAACAGATTAAATCTGTCATAAAGGCAGAGCGCAGAGAAAATGAATTGCGCCGAACAATCCAAGAACTTGCCAGCCAAATCAAGGCTGTACAGATTGCCCCCACACGGACACAAACTCCTCAGATTAAGGGTTATCTACCGGTGAAAACTGAGGGAAACGTCTCTTGCAACGAGACATTGGACGCCCTCAAGTGCTTCCCGGAATTCATCGAAACTCAGGAGACAAACGTTTCCTGGTGGCAACAGGACCCTCCACAAGCTAATTCGCAGGTAAATGCCGTGAAAAACCCGCACTTCACTAGACACCACAGGGCACAAGTGGACTCTGCTCCACGAAGCGACATGTGGCTCGAGGAAACATACCGGAGACAATGGACGTTGGCCCGTCATTGTCCAAAATGTTACAACCGTCGCACGCCCCAGCTTACCAGAGACCAGCCGCGTCTGGCCGCTCGGCCCCTCACAAAAGGCAAAGGCTCAACCACTTTGCTCAGGCCCCGGATAATTTCGACACGGCTTATGCCACCGCGGCCTCCAGAGCCTAAATAGTAGCAGGGATCGACATGAAACCAGTTGAAACGGGCGCGGCAAAAAATTTGATCCGACCATTTAAGGGGTTGAAAGGCGTCCGCCCGTGGAGTCTCCATTTGCAATCCATTCGATTCATGGCGGGACTACAATCACAAAAAAATGTTTCGTGTCCATTTTAAACCTTAAAACGACCTTCTTCATACTACCACACTTGACTTCCTTCGACACGATCGTTGGACTAGACCTGTTAAAACAGGCCGGCGTATCGCTTTGCCTAGGTTCCGGTCAGTTCAATTGGGCTCCGAAGTAGAGTAAATTGAATTTCACACTTGCCACGATGTCAATTTTACCAACGTAGATTGCTGGGACGCACCGCCTTTAGTCAAGGCCGCTTTCTTAAAAATGCTCGGTAATAGGAAAAAAGCTTTTGCCTCTGGTAATGAGGCTCTTCCTTACAATAAGTCGCTGGTAGCCACCATCCGGACGACTGACGAACAGCTCATATATGCCAAATTATACCCATATCCCATGGGAGCAGCTGACTTCGTCAACGGAAATTTAAGAACTACTTCAAAACGGCATAATCCAGAAGTCGAAGTCCCCCTACAATAACCCAATATGGGTCGTAGACAAAAAGGGCACCGACGAAGCGGACAATAGAAAAATGCGCTTGGTACTGGATTTTCGCAAACTAAACGAAAGAAGGGTACCCGACAGATACCCCATGCCACATATCTCAATGATATTGCGAAAAAGCCAAATACTTCACGACACTCGATATGAAGTCTGGCTACCACCAAATCAGGCTCGCTGCGACCGTGAGAAGACATCGCTTTCAGTGAACGGAGGAAAGTATGAGCTCCGAAGGCTCGCATTCTGAATCAGAAATGCTGCAAGCATCTTCCAGAGAACAATTGACGATATTCTGCGAGAGCAGATCGGCAAGTTCTTCTACGTTTACGTCGATGAAGAGTTCTGAAAAGGCTATACGATGTAAACATATCGGCAGAAAAGTCACGTTTTTTTAAGAAAAGCGTAAGCTTTCTACGATTTATCGTTACCAATAATGGTATAATATATATATATATTTATATATTCCTATCTTATTTTTTTCTATTTTGGTTTTTGCCCTGCCTACAAAAAGGCAAAGGCGCAGCAGTCTCCTAAAGCCAGACCCGTTGAGAGTAGCAACAAACCACCTCTCATCTAGATACCAACTATCATCAATGGTACGAGTTACAGGGACGTACTTCTAGGAAACCAAGCGACACAGCACACGAATTCCCAACAAACCCCTCAAACAACTCCCAAAGCCCCACAACCCAACCAGCTTAAAACGATGCTTTCCCGCATGGAAGGAACGATTGAGAGGATGATGGAAAAGTTGATCTCGTAGATGTTCTCGCAGATTATGCAGTTTATAGCTCCCATTCTCAAAGAAAAGTAATGCAAATAAGTCTTAATATAGTTTTTTGGAACGCAAACGGCCTGCAGAGGAGCAAAGCCGAAGTAGAGCATCTCATCAAAACAGACAATATCGATGTTCTTCTAGTTTCGGAATCCCACTTTTGTCCCAGATCCTACTTTAACCCCAGCGGGTACGTATTGTTACATGCCAACCATCCATCTGGCAGAGCACGCGGGGGAGCAGCTATGCTTATCAGAAGTGACATTCAGTACAAGGAACTTCCCGCGTTTCAGGAGGAAGGGGTTCAGTGCGTCGTGACCAGGATTTATAGCTAACAGGGAGATATCACCATTGGTGCGGTTTAAATTCCACCCAGACACTCGATAACCGAGACCCACCTTCAGGACTTCTTCGTGTCCCTTGGACCTCGCTTTATAGCAGCCGGAGAATTTAACGCCAAACACTCCTGGTGGGGGTCCCGCACAAACAACCCCAAAGGCATAAAATTTTATAAGTACCTTCAAAGGTAAGGACATTCAAAGCATCCGGATCTGCTGAACTTCGCCGTCTCCAAATGCATAGGACACTCTAAGATAACATGCTCAAGCTATGATAAACTGCTATCCGACCACAGCGCAGTTAACTTGCACCTAAACACCCCCGTCCTCCGCAAAACCCTGCCTAGAAGACTCACCGGGAAACACACAAATGCCCCCAAGTTTACGTTCTGGATGCTTTCCTCCCTGCACCCAGATCCCCCTCTTTCCACACCAAGCAACAGAGATGCAGCCATCGGAAAACTACCCAAAAAGACTGAAGGACAAGCTATCTATCCTATAGCAGGACTCCTTCCAAAGATTCCTTGAGAAGCTGGAACCTGAAGGCCCGCAGCACATCCTGTGAAATGTCACGAGGCACATAAAAACACCTGCGAAGAAGATATCACCCGTGCGCAAAGTTGAGTGTTCCTGGTGTCGGTCTGAGGTCGAAAGAGCACAAGCCTTTGCTAACCATCTACAAGTGCATTCTCTCCTTTCGACAGATGCACTGGCGAAGAGAGAGCTGCCACCATAAGGTTCATAGACAGCCCAAGTGCTCCTGGTCCGCCAATACAGCCCGTCGTACCAGAGGAGATTGCGCAGGAGATCGCCTCCTTAAAAAATAGCAAATTACCAGGTCCTAACCGAATCGATGCAACAGCACTGTTGCCCCTAATCTGTTCCCAAAGGCTGGCTAACATCTTTAACAGCTGCCTCCCTCTAGGGTACTTCCCGAAAGTGTGGAAGAGCGTTGAAGCAATTGTCCTCCTCAAGCTGGAAAACCTGAAGCCAATCTAGCCTCGTATCATGCGATTAGTTTGCTGGCAATCCTCTATAAAATACTTGAAAGAGTATTTTTGCGTAGAGTACTGCCAGTATTGGATGAGTATAGTATATGATGTATATGATGGACTGATCCCTGATCACCAGTTTGACTTCAGACGCTTCCATGGAACACGTGAGCATTGCCACCGGCTTGTTGAGAGCATACTTGAGGCCTTCGAAAAGAATAAGTACTGCTGCGCCGTTATGCTGGATGTCAAACAGGCGTTTGACAGAGTCTGGCACCCTGGACTCCTTTTCAAAAATAAGTCCCACCTTCCAAGTTCCCACTGTGCCTTCCTCAAGTCGTACACAGAGGGAAGAGAATTCCGAGTGAGATGCGGATCATCAATCAGCACGCCTAGGTCTATAAGAACAGGAGTACCTCAAGGCAGTGTTCTTGGACCCATCTTATACACACTCCACACAGCGGACCTTCCCATCACCCGCTCTCGGAACCTCACAGTACCTACATATGCAGATGACACCGCCTTCCTAGCCTCCGCCACAGATTCGCAGGAAGCATCAGCCATCGTACAGAGACAACTGGATGCTCTAGATCCATGGCTGAAACGATGGGACATTGTGGTCAACGCGGAGAAATCCTCCCACACAACCTTCACATTACGCAGGGGTGATTGCCCCCTATCAAACTCAACGGGGAAATCATCCCTATGAATAACACTCCCAAATATCTAGGGCTGACCCTGGACCGCAGGCTCACATGGCGCCCTCACCTGATTAACAAACGCAACCAGGCCAACCTACGACTTAAGCAACTGCACTGGCTCCTGGGGAAAAGGTTCAAGCTCAAAGAAAAACTGAAACTGCTTATTTACAAAGTATTCCTGAAGCCAATCTGGAGCTATGGGATACAGATGTAGGGCACGGCAGGCTGTTCTAACCGCATCAGAATCCAGCGATTTTAAAATAAATGTCTGAGAACAGTTTCTATGGCCCATCCGTACCACGAAAACTCCATCATTCATTACGAGCTTGGTATTCCTTGGGTGGCAGAGGAGATCACCCGTCTCAGCAAAAGATGCAAAAAAATACTGGACAACTACCCCAACCACCTGCCCATGAACCTCCTAGGCAACTGTCAATCCGTCGTCCGAAAGATGACTGAAGAGGAAACATCCGCTTGACCTCCCCCATCAATAAACAACCTCCTTAAAAATACATTCCATGTACTTCCCTTAAGTCACGGTGGCACTTGGCCCGGTGACACTTCCTCGCTGTTGTTTGATTTTTACTGTTGATGTTCCTGTGTCAGCCGTTCGTCGTCGGCATTGGCACGTTGATACTCCCTCGCTATTATCTTTTGTCTATTGTCGTGTTACACGTTTCGATGCAATGTGGACTCGAGATTCCCTCGCAGTCTGCAGGGAATTTCTGCTCAAGTTTTTGTGTACCGGTCGCTGGTGGACGAGATTGTGGTTTCATTTCTTCATTCGGTGTATAATAGCCACTTTAAGTGAGTTATTCTCTTTTGTATTTTGTTTTTAACACCACCGCGCTTTTTGCCCATCACTCACTTCTATATGTAAACTTATTCAGAAATTTTTTTTGTTGCCCTCTGTCCTGCGTCGAGACGATCCACTCCTTCGCCTTGGGATGCGCCATTGTCACTTCGGGCGAATCCTTTTCCTCGATTGATTGCTTCTTTGGCTTCTTCTTGGCCGGTGGCGATATTATTTTAGCCTTTTCTTTCCGATTCCGCCCTGCCACGGTCGCCATGCAATAAAAGGAAGTTCCAGTCCAAAATATTTATTTGGGACCAGGGAAGGTGTCGCTCCAACGTCAATTTCTTGAGCGATTTTATCTCTCTCCGAATAAAAAGTTTGCTAAGCCTAAAACTGCGGAGTTGCGCTGCCGGTGACGCCAGCAACGGAACTGCTTTTTTATACATTTTATTATTTTAGCTTATATGTGTCTCTGCTACTCAGCGCTGAAGGGAAGGTGGAGTGTTATATGCGCGCATGTTGTTATGGCCAGTATATGGCTAGCGTGGGAACGCTGATTATGCACCTTGTATTAACGGGCCGCTCAAGTGAGTGATCTTACACTTGCACTTGAGCTAAACTGTTTACTTTAACATTGTATAAAATTTCTACGATGTGTTAGTATTTATGTTTCACAAAATATTCGGCTGTATTTGTATACAGTGGATACTCAATATGTACGCATACCATACCTTTAAAGGGAAACAATTGTATAATGCCATCATAAAGGCAAACAGAAAGCTTGACTACGTTTTTTCAGACAGACCATCATATTGGCCAACCAATCCGAGCAAAATTCCGGACTTGATCGAATTCGCAATAACCTAAAATATCACTCGAAACCTCATCAGTGCCAAATCTCTACTGAATCTATCATCTGACCACTCGCCAGTCCTTTTAAATCGCAACCTCCTCCAACGCCATGAGACTACAATGCAGGCTAACAGATTAACATCGAAGAGAACAAACTGGGTCAAATACATCAAATACATAAGTTCTCACATTGGGCTGAACCCAAGGCTAAACTTTGATGCCGATATTGAATCCACAGCAAATACCCTGGAGAATATCTTAGTTACAGCCGCCATAATTTCAACACCTTTAATAGAGAGCGCACCTAGCGGACCCAAGAGGACAAACGCAGACATCGCGCGACGGAAGTGGCAAGCTCATAGATAGCCAATCGTAAAGCAAAGATTAAAAAATGTCTCCCGAAATCTCTACAATGCGCTGACGGAAGAAGATAAGCATGCCCAACGTCGCTATATAGAGAAACTTTCAATTTAAGGCAGCAAAAGCTCACTATGGAAAGCTTATCCCAATTTAACCCCACGAAAGAATTTATATCACCATTAAAAAATATCACTAGTGGATGCTACAAGTCCGTTTGTATTGGGTTGCCCAAAAAGTAATTGCGGATTTTTTATATAGTCGGCGTTGACAAATTTTTTCAATGGCTTGTGACTCTGTAATTGCATTCTTTCTTCTGTCAGTTATCAGCTGTTACTTTTAGCTTGCTTTAGAAAAAAAGGGCGCGAAATTTTGTTTACATTTGTTTGTTTGGCGTCAATTTCAATATGGAGCCCACAAAGGAGCATTTTCGTCATATTTTACTTTATTATTTCCGTAAAGGAAAAAACGCGGAGCAGGTTGCTAAAAAGTTACGAGATGTGTATGGTGATGAAGCCTTAAAAGGAAGACAGTGTCAAAATTGGTTTCGCAAATTCCGTTCTGGATATTTTTCACTTAAAGATGAGCCACGTTCAGGTCGGCCAAATGAAGTTGATGATGACCAAATCAAAGCATTAATCGAATTGGATCGTCATGTAACTGAGCGTGAGATAGGAGAGAAGTTAAATATACCAAAATCAACCGTTCATTATCACATAAAAAGTCTTGGACTGGTGAAAAAGCTTGATATTTGCCACATGTACATGTACCACATGTATTGAAAGAAATTCATTCAACACACCGAATCAACGCTTGTGATATGCACCTTAAACGCAATGAATTCGATCCGTTTTTAAAAACGAATCATAACTGGAGATGAAAAATGGATTGTTTACAACAACGTTAGTCGAAAACGATCATGGTCCAAGCATGGTGAACCAGCTCAAACCACTTCAAAGGCTGATATCCACCAAAAGAAGGTTATGCTGTCTGTTTGGTGGGATTGGAAGGGTGTCGTATATTTTGATCTGCTTCCAAGGAACCAAACGATTAATTCGGATGTTTACTGTCAACAATTGGACAAATTGAATACAGCCATCAAGGAGAAGCGACCAGAATTGGTCAATCGTAAAGGTGTCATATTCCACCAGGACAACGCTAGACCGCACACATCTTTGGTCACTCGCCAAAAACTGAGTGTGCTTGGCTGGGAACTTTTGATGCATCCACCATTTAGCCCTGACCTTGCACCATCAGACTACCATTTATTTCGATCTTTGCAGAACTCCTTAAATGGTAAAACTTTCGGCAATGATAAGGCTATAAAATCGCACTTGGTTCAGTTTTTTGCCAGGAAGATGGCAAAAGGTTATCGAACAAAATGGCAATTATATATTTGATTAAAGTTCATTCTAAGTTTTATTAAAAATGCATTTACTTTCTTTTAAAAAATCCGCAATTACTTTTTGGGCAACCCAATATTAACGATGGTAACAGACGCCGAGGAAGCACCATATTAGCCAACCGAATAAGAAGCGAATAAAATATCTGAAATCATAAAGGATAAACTAAATCCTCCGTTCGCAGTATCTTTGATTGAGACTTTTGCGTGGTATAATGTATAATGTATTAACATATAGAAATACAACAAATTTACAAAATTGACTAAAAGAACAGCAAAATATAATTGATCTTATTAATATCTCCAAAATAAATAAAAACAAGTAAGGGAGCAGCAGTCGAGTTTCCCGACTGCAAAATACCCTGTACCCTTAGACATGCTTACAATTTATTTATTTAGTATCAATAAATAAATGAAACAATATTCTATTAAAAAAGAAAATAAGTTTCGTGTGTCATAAAGCCATACACATTTCGCTGCCAACGTCGCAGTCGGCGTCGCGCAATGCGTATTTTGCTGCGCTTCTGCTTCCCTTGCCATAGATTTTGCATGTGGCATAACTTCCGTGCACCAACGCATATGCCGAATTGCACAGCATTAGGTTAATAATTGTGGGCGTGGCAGTTTTTTGCGATTTGCGGGGTAGCGGGGGGTGATATCAAAATAAAACAACAAACTTGTACTGCGTATGTTAATTACCTATCCAACGATATATGGCACATGTCTGTAGCTCTTGTAGTTTTTGAGATCTAGGCGTTGATACGGACAGACAGACGGACAGACGGACGGACAGACGGACATGGCTATATCGACTCGGCTGTTGATGCTGATCAAGAATATATATACTTTATGGGGTCGGAGATGCTTCCTTCTGCCTGTTACATACATTTGCACCATATTATGATACCCTTTTCACCCATTTTCAATGGGTACAGGGTATAAAAAGGAGAATGGAAACTAACATCCGTCAAATTCGAAGTTTATACACCCATGTAGGTAAATGGCGCTATTAATTGCTTATTTTGGCATTATACAATACATATATATATGGTACATACTCATGCGAAACCACCGTTGTAAAGCTTACGCTTTATGCTTATTCGCTAACTACGTGCAGCTTTTTTTTAGTCACTAATATACCTCTGTTTAAACTCCACGTTCATCAGCTTACGGTTATACCAAATATCTGATAAATTTATCAGATCCTTAGAAAAACAACGAAATTAAACCAGGTTATTGCAATCTTCAATTCAGTTAATTGCAAGCTTCTTATGAAGTGGATACTGGAAAAAGTCCTAAGTTTCTACTCACAAAAAACCAAAGTTATAGGATTTCCGATGAGTAGAAACAGACAGACAAACATGCTTATATCGACTCAGATACTGATCTTGGTCAAGAATAGGGTCGGAGATGTCTCCTTCAATACGATGAATCTATGATCAAAATGATAATATTAGAGGGTATTAAAAGGTAAATTAACTTAAATTTAAGTTAAATAAACTGGATAGAAAATACTACTTACCAGAACGCACAGTGATTGTACCAGAGACATCCCTACCACAGTCCAGTGCATTGGTTCACTATGACAGCTATGGAATATAGTCGTCCGATCCGTATAAAATCTATATTGATTCTTCTAAGATTCTTATAAAACCGACATATTACCTCGGCAAATGATATAGCGCATGACTTTTAATTTTTGTTTTTCCAAGTTTATTGTATCGGTAATTCGGAGGTGTCAATTTATTTTAAAAATTTTCTGCCTTAACGTCGAACTCTGAAAGTAAGCGACGTAGCAGTTTTAAAAAAGTAGACCTTTGATTAAAGTTCGCCTGGTATGTTTAAGTTATCTTTTTCTCATAAATTTTATTTTTCTATGTCTTTCTATGTCGTCCTTCTGGCGCTTGATTTTTCTGACGCTATTACTTTTGGTTTATTAATGGATGATGATAGTCCCGCTATTGAGGAATGAAGTGTATGTGATTGCACATATATTTTTTTTGTTCCCGCGGCTCCTGCTGCATAACGTACAGCCCGCCTCCTTCCAAACCGACCGATGAGCGCTGCCGTGTATAGTATGCCTCGAAACGCGGGGATTGATGGAATAAAATATAGAAAGAATTACGAGGCAGAAGAAGAGTTCGTGATTGAGAAAAGTGAAAGGTAGGTGAGAATTTAATATTTGATAGAAGAGGAAGTCAGAATACACTACGCTAAAGACTTATGCTGGGCAAATTTTGAACTACAACAAGTCCCCTAAGAGCGAATTTTAAGAAGTCCTTTTGTACAGATTAAATAGCGTCTTGATGAACACCGTATTGAGGCCTCCAGACGCATGACCAGTAACCAGTATCAGACTGACTAACAATATATATAAACTTTTAGTTATATAAGGGTCATTGAATTCCTTATATGATCTAATATAAAAGCCAAGTACACCCTTGGGTTTATTAACTATCGTAGAAATATGGTCACATCTGATACGACTCCAAGATCATTAATCTGAGTTAATGTTTCTAAGGAAATCATATAGAGTAAGTACGTAGCCTGGTGTGGGCACGAAAGATATAAATCGGACTGAAGTTTTTGGCAGAAAAAAATTTAAATTAAAGACAAACTTTGGACTTTGAGGGATAAGGAATGGAGGTTAATATTAACCTTGGTGATCTGACAATAACATTGAGGCACGGCAATAAAAGTTCCATTAAGGAACAGCAGTTCGAGGCCGTTTGTACTACCGTTCCAGTTTGTGACAAACTCCAGTTTGTGGAAACGGTCAGTGACTATGGCTATCGGCGGAGGACTTCATTGTGTCTTCAAAGGTGTGTAGCTGTTTTTTCAATTGCTTAAGACGCGTCTGCACCATTTACGTAGAATCTTTCATAAGTATGATTGTACTATCTAAAATGATTCTATACCTTGCTAATCAGTATTCCAATAATCTGTTAGCCAGGTTACCGCCGATATTTAAGGATCCTCGTCTGGACCAAACCATTCGTACCAAATCGGATCACCCTATACTTTATGTATTCGTCGTCCGATCGGCAATAGATGCTCGTCCCTTCAAAATATTACGATAGGACACGAAAATTTTACGAATGAGACTGCTGCTGATCAAGGAGGATGGGCGGCTATCTGTTTTCAGCAAAGAATTATGCGGATGTGTTGGTAAAATCCTTGTCAAGGGTCCGAGTGCCTCAACTATTCCATAAAACTTGTTCTACTGTGGAAAGCATATTGGCTGATCTGGGAATTGTAATCATCGACCAAAGTCTCTCAAGTAGGTTTTTCATTTGGTCGCGAGTCGGGGCTATTTTTACAGATCTATGCTTACTTGCCTGATTAACGGAGGTTGATTTTCGGTGTCCTAGGTAATCTGGATCCGGCAATGCAAACTTGGCCGGCATATTTTTCGTGATCTTAATTACTTCTGACGTTTGATCAGAGAGCAGCTTTAGGAGTAAGATCACCTCAATTTAAGTGCGATAATCATTGAATGAATGTGGGTGCGGTAACCCGATGGACGTATTGTGCCACCGATTCGACTGCTTTGTAAAGTCAATGCTGTCAGTCTACCCACCGAATTGGTTGGCTAGCCTTTGTGACAGTCTGTTTATTTGAGATTTTAAATGAAGCAGTGTCCTACAATCTCGTTCGTCCACAGACATGCTTAATTTCCGACTGGACCCATCAATGCGCCGAAATTTCTGAAATTTCGGGTCCGTGATCCGAATAAAGTGCTGCAGTTACCAGTACCCGTAGATTTTGGTACCGGTTCATAAAAAAATTCCAGGTTTCCTTATAGTCTATAGCGACGGGCAGCAACTCTTGAGCCTCTTTGTCTATGCAGCCGAATATTCCTTAGAGTAACTCGGTAAAAAGATCTCTAAAACGAGGTTATATTACGTCAAGTAAAAAGTTCGTTCGGTTTTTTATTGATTTCTCAAAAGATGAGAATGTTGTGTAGATTTGTCCGATTTAAGTCAAATATGCGCCGTTTTGTTTGTAAACTTGTTGCCAACGTCATTTTACCCCTCTCGTAGAAAGCTGCATCACTATTGGCAAAAAACTCGGGGAGCCAATTTTCACAGGCCTCTCTTGGGTCCAATTTCTCACTATTAAGCGGGTTCGCCATGGCCCGGAAAAGATGGTAATCACTTTGTGCCAGGTCCGGACTATAGGTTGGTGCATTGGGACCTCCAATCCGAGCTCGCGGAGCTTATGGCGCGTCACCAAAGACGTGTGTGGCCTGGAAATTTTCTGACGGAACACAATTCGACCTCTTTAGATCAAAGATGATCTTTTGGATGAGTTGTGCCTTTAAGCGGTCCAGTTATTGGCAGTAGGGGACCGGATTGAACGTTTGGCAATAGGGGAGCAGTTCATAGTAGAGCCTTCCCAAACCCACAGCAAAAACTTTCTGGCCGTCTTGGCCACTGTCTGGGTCTTCCCTGAGCTTTGACGACGACCGTTTGCGCGCGATGTGGTCGTAAGTGACCAATTTTTTCATCGCCAGTCACAATCCGCTTCAGAAACGGGTCGATTTTGTTGCAACAATACGTAGATGGAAATTCGTTCTATCATGTTATTTTGCGTTATTTCGTGTGGCACCCAATCAAAAAACTGTCAAAGACAAACTTTTAGCGCGAATAAACACGTTTTCGACACCGTAGAGTATGACATGATGCGACACGTAACACTAGTTTTATGGACAATAAAGTAATCCATTAGATTAAGAGCGAACGAACCTTTTACTTGACCTAATATTTTGTGCTCATAGAATCAGCGAATTCTGATTTATGAAAGCATGAACCCTGGTGCTGTGTTCGGGAACCTTGGTCTGGTGCCTGGTGAGCCAACTTAAGACTTGTAGCTTCAAAAATTTGTAGTGAGGCTTCTTAAAAAAGTCGGTGGATTGTGCCACCGTTTCTTGTCCGCTTCTTTCAAAATCTTCTTCATGTGTTTTATCAAATTTTGGCACGACTTACTCTAGGTGCATCTTTCATCTCATAGGACTGTTCCAAATCTTGCTCTTCCGGATAGTATGCGGCAGATATATTTACTTTGGCCGATCCCGATCCAAATGGGATGTTTTCCCGGAGCCGCGTCAGGTACATGATCACTCAATCCGTTGGCCTTTTGGAAATAGTTAATATGGTTTTCACGCAATGGTATCTTTCGGAATTGCGTATCGTTGCCAGTGAAGTGGTCCAACAACTCCGTAAAATCTCTTAGCGTAATAGCCTAATTTGTTTCGGCGAACATTGAAGTCCTTGTTTAAATGCTTTATAAGCGGACTGGCTGCGTCTGCCAAGTGTTTCTGCTCGTTTAATAATCCCTTTTTACACGATTCATTAAATATGACTACTAATTTCCGGTGCACGCACTTGTTTTGTAAAGGCGTATTTCAATGCTGGACTATGAAATGATAATCCTGACTCGGTCAGGATCACAACGGGCTCACCGATCCTCACCGATTCATCCTCATCCTCATCGTCGTAGCCGTTGCGTAAGGGCATCACTCGCACGTTTATTTTAGCTTGCGTTTTTCCACATCGACTTATCCACTTCGATAAATTCAAGCGGTCACATAAACAAAAAATAGTGCAAAAATAGACGTACATTAGAAAAAGTACATTAGAGACGGTACAGCGTGATTTCAGACAAAGCGCCGGCTTTACATTTATCTTTTTTGAGACACAAAAATAAGGAAAGGAGACAAAAAAGATAATAGGAAATTAAATATGTCAGGAGGTGCGAAGAGCCAAAAAAATTAATTCCTAAGAGTTTCGCAAGGAGAGTAGACTTTCTTTGGAGCAGGACATACATAAGGCACACAGATAGAAAAAGTATCACAGCAAGCGAAGGTGGACGCCACATGCACTGACCTCTTCCATGGATGACGAAGGGGCACGATTGCAAGATGTCGGAAGGATTCGATAGATCAGTCGGCAACACCAACTAAATGAAGTGGAACCCGCTGTTAAACGTCCACAGTGGCAGTTTCCTTCACCAATTAAACAACCCCCACAACTTCCGATTGCACCATCGCAGCGACACCTACAGTGGCAGGAACCACTGGATAGGTGGTTAAACAACCACCACAAGTTCCAATTGCACCATCGCAGCGACACCTACAGTGGAAGGAGCCACTGGATAGGCAGCACTCTATCCACAAGCCGAACAGATAGCACAACACGCAGCTGGGACGGCGAACAAGCGAAAGTATATGATGCCCAACATTTGTGCGGTTTCAAGTGGCATCGCCGCTATGGCCATTGGCAGCGTTAGAGGGGCCACTGGAACAATGGGATGCTTTTTATGTACCCGAATCCTGATTATTGCAGATTAGATAGGAAGGGAGGAGAATAAAAGCTAGATTGGCCTTACCTGCAGTACGTACTGCAGTAACAGTTCCAAAATCATCGATCTAGTTCCGAGCAAACATCCGAGGAGAGCAATAAAGATTCTATCTAGCCCTGCTGCTGCTGAAGTCGTTCATTTCATTTTTTTTATTACAAATGCGGCACTCTTCCCAAAATGTCCGAAATGCCTTTCGGAAAACGGGGGAGCCACGCTCCAAGCGGTTTGCGTCTAAGTAGGGACCGATCATTAGGCCCTATTGAATAATTAAAAAAAAAACAATTATTCGTTACCATATTTATCGCTTATTAACCAAAATAAATAAGCAAATCCAGTTAAGCAAAACAGGTTAAGAAGCCCGCTTAGATGGGTTCAGACAGCGGATTTTAGGTGAGAGTCCATCCATTTAAAAAATAAATCGCGGACCCAGCACGTAACCAGCAACAATCGTAACCCAGCAGCGGCGACAATCACCTATTTGCGATCAAGGAATTGGAAGGCGCCGAGAGAAAACGTCTACTGCATAGACAGCCTCCATGGTGATGCAAGTCGGCCAGATTTGTTCGCACGTTACTTATTGATGCGTAACCTACTACATCCCGATCCTGCTTTGTCAATCCTAGATGCAGAGGCAGCGGATTCTGGATGAGGTTTCACATTGCGCCGAAGATAGTAATGGTCGAGTTTGGAGTATGTATAAAGAAGAGTTATTTGTCATAAGAAAAGCAAGGATTGGGACTGACCACACCACTCGATATAGCTTGTAAATGGAACCTTATTAATCAAGAAAAGGTTTTTTGCTCGTCTCCCCTACCAAACAAGAGTTGATGTTTACCAAAATACATTTCAACCGTTAGGGAAGTCATTGCGCTGAGTGAAACAACACGACGCCTTCGGTCCACAAACCTGGAAAGCACGAAAGCCGAATTAGTAGCATTCCGGCGCAAAGACCCTGTCGGTACATGGATAAGGCCATCCCGCAGAGACTCTGTGATCGAGTTTTCATCTTTCTGGATGTTTTATTGATTACAATTCCCTGCGAATTGCTAAAAGAAGTAGAAAAATGCTTACCAGAGTCAAATCTAAACATCGGGTTGGAGAATTCAATATTTTGTTTCAAATAATTACGGTATTTGGAATATATTATCAGTGATGGGGTTCTTAGGACAGATCCCAAGAATAAGATGCTATCTATAACACCGAGGTTCCGAAGATCACCCGGCAGCTACTTTTAGCAGGTAGCATTGGAAATTCATGAAGAACTTTTTTTGAGATCAGTGCTGGACAGACTGCACATAAAATAGAAAAAGGCTAAATTGGACACCTGCAGCCGAAATAGTGTTTTAGAAACCTAAAAATTTATGATCTGTGTCCAGTCTAGGTCTTGGTTTTATCACTTCTAAATCCAGTGCGATGCCAGCCACGTGGGGATCGGAATAGTACTCTTAAAGATGGATGACGATAAAGCCGAACGACAAATAGCCTTCTTTAATGGGAAGCTTAAGCTTAATAACAGCGTTATCGAGAAGGAATGCCTCGCGGCAGTTAGAGCCATCGACAGATTCAAGTCATATGTACAATTGATGCCATTCACAATCCTGACAATCCTAAATGAAAAAATACTGCCACAGATGCATAAAGGACATTAGAGATGACACTCTGGGTGCAGGTATAGCGCCGCCGCCCGCATCCGACGGGCCTAACAATTAGTTTTTTAAAAAGGAAAATAAGGAAAGAGGATAACAATAAATTAAATAAGTCAGAAAGTGCCCAAACGTGCGAAAAATTATTGAAACAATAAAAATTTAGAAAAGGTTAGAAAAGGCTCAAAATTTGATTATCATTATAATTTGATAATCAAACTATTGGATTACTGGTACGTAAGCATCCAAAAGACCACTAGGAGATCGACATTTTTACGCATCAAAAAGTGGTCCCAAGGTTTTCAAAAACCACTTATACATTTTTACCTGGCCTACCCTATTGGTTTGTTTCTGCAATCATTAATTCAATTTATTTATCGCTGAATTTATTAATATTTATTTATTTAATTTTATTCTACCTTTGTTAGAGTTAGCTGTATTTATTTTAAACGGAATTGTATTGTTAAGATAAACAGGAAATAGTCATAATGAAGAGTTCAAATAAAATTCAATATGGAGTGAACTATAACGTGGTAGGTGGTAAGTAGAAGCTAAAAATGAAATCAGTATTCATTGAGGAAATGAAAAATGGGAGGCAAGAACATAAGACTACATCTCCAAAGAAGGCTGCGCCTCATCCGGATTCGCTCCGAATGGTTTCCGAACGCCGATTGTTTTATATTCTTCTTTATTTTGTTGTAAATGCCAATTTTCCGAGTTGTGTCTTTTGTAAAACTGCCTTTGGGGTATAACCGTTTAGTGCTTCTCAACGGAGAATGATTACCCATAGTTTTAAGCGATAAGCAGATCATTAAATTGTGAATGCTAAACTTTTCACAATCCAGAAGATATATTGTTGTAGCACCGAGAAAATATAGCCTTTTATCGAATAAAAAAGTTCGTCAAATTTGGATGATGGAATAACAAATAACCAAACCTTATGGACCTTCCGTTGGAGCTCACGGCGACGCTGCAACTGAAAATTTTTCAGAATGGAAAAACATTATGGCGCATCCGTTCAACGTATGGTGGATTGATCTGAGTGTGTAAAGGCTATGAGATTTTAAAAATATGGGAACAAAATTAACATTTTTTTTTAAAGTCTAATAGTGTAATAGGTCCTCCGATTATTATCGTCGAGACTAATCTAAGAGCAATCTAATTTATGAATGTATGAGTGTGGCTATTCTTTGTTTCAGGTTCCATCGTTTCTTGTTCATATTTTGTTTTACTACTTGTGTTGTTTTGTTTATATTCAAAAAAATTAAGAAGGAGGAAGTAATGTAAGTAGATTACAGGTTCCTTGCTAATCATAGTCATAGATTCTTTAATTCCTTTAATACAAATTATATATAAATTTAATCAAAAAATTAAATTTTTCTGCGTTCACACTATTATTTTCTCGTTCTTTACCAATTAAAAAACAATGTTGATTATTGTCTTCGTAATAGATTTTTCTTTAATTTACATAAACACGAGATCGAGATTAAATTAATTAAAAGTGGTAACTACACACCATTATAAGTAAAATGGTTGTTTGTTTGTTTATATGTATGTACATTTGTAAAATGAAAATGAAAACTACCATCGAAGTAATATACAATATTTTTCTATAAAAATTATTAGACAAAAGACGAGACACGAATTTATGTATGTATATATGTACCGAACCTTTTTGTATGTACCCACATATTGTTTATATTTACATTCGTCTCGACCCTCTGTATAATTTAGGTAATGGACATGCGTAAAAAATGTAATTCCTACAATTTTTAAATTACTAAAAACACAAAAAGAAAATAATTCCCTTTAATGTTAATAAAAATTGATCAGAATTGGCATAGTTAAGCCATTATGTTTGTGAAAAAATTTGCACACAAATGCAGTTTTCACCGCTGTAACTATTTGTATTCAGTATTCAAACTGTTGCTTCTTTTAAAAAAATTAGATGTTGAAGCATCAGATAAAAAGTGTTAATTTTTAATTTCAAACTACTGCAGCTTTATCAAATTTTTAATCCGATCCGATAATGCCCAAGTTTTGATTTTTGACTGCTGATGCTACTTTAGCTTCTAATTTTTTCGGGAGCACAAGCCGTTAAAAATTGGACTTAGCTGTTTTGTTAACAATACACATACATATGCAGATGTAGCTAATCCAATCCGATACGCATCTTAATTTTTGTTGCTTAAACCCGGTACTCGTTATACTGAATATAAAGAAGAAACCCTTTCCGGCAGATTATGAGCCTTATATAGCTTAGTATCATGACAAAGGGTAACTTCAATTAGTGCACCTAGTTTTCATTGGCGCGTTATCATTTATTTTTAATTTAAAGCCCGTGTATCAAAAAAGGTAAGAAAGAATGACCATTAAAATGTTATATTTTATAGAATATGTCAAAATACTTTCATATGTTCAGTTCTGAAATTCGTTTCCTATAGGATATACAATTTTTACACATAAGTAGAATACTACCCATAGAATATTTCAGCGTCATTAACTCAAAAATCGTATTTTTCGACTTAGGACAGTCTTCTAGTAAATGAGCGATACGTAGTTGAAAGCAAGCAATTTACCAGAGGTGCCCACGGCGAGAGGAACACAAAAGTGAGTTTGCATTAGTTGGCTCTACATTCAGCGAAACGAAAACTATGCTTCGAATAAGATCCTTTGGTTTTTGAAAAAATTATTTAAAGCATACCATAAGGTCAAACGAAAGGAAAACAAAATGTAATAAAATATCGATAAAATATTCACAAAATCCAGGTCTTATGCATTCACAAACTGATTAATGTTCACTCTCATCAGTAGCATTTCGGTAAACTTCGTGAGCTACAAGATGCGTTCCAAAGTAAACAGGACTTTAAAAAAATAGACAGAACAAATGGTTTTATCGGCAAAATCAATTAATTTTATTCAAAATAGTCTCCTCCTGCTTCAATACAGCTTTTTGCACGGTCCAAAAGTTTGTCGAACGAGTGTTTTAGCTCGTTGCCCGGTATGGCCGCCAGTATGCCGGTGCAAGCCTTTTGAATGGCCTCCACGTCTGCATAACGCTTTCCTTTCATCGGCAAATGCATTTTTCCGAAAAGGTAGAAGTCGCACGGTGCCATATCAGGTGAATACGGGGATTGGTTGATCGTTAAAATGTGATTTTTGGTCAAATAATCGGTCACAAGCGTCGATCGATGAGACGGCATTATCGTGCAACAAACGCCAACTTCCATCTTCGCGATATTCGGGCCGAACACGTCGAATACGACGCACCAAACGCTTCAAAACTCCAAGGTAGACTACCGCATTAACGTTTTGTCCGGGTGGAACTAATTCTTTGTGGACAATACCCTTGGAATCATAAAAACAAATCAGCATTGTCTTCACTTTTGACTTCTCCAGGCGCGATTTTTTGGGTTTCGGCTCGTCCGGCGCTTTCCATTCAGCACTCTGGCGTTTCGTTTCGGGATCATATTGAAAACACCACGTTTCGTCACCAGTCACAATCTTGTAAAGGAAGTTTGGGTCGTTTTTTACCTCTTTAATGATGTCCTTTGAATGTTGAATTCTGAGCAATTTTTGGTCGTCAGTCAATTTGTGCGGAACAAACCGTGCACACACCTTTTGTAAGCCCAAATGTTCGGTCAAAATGCGATAAATCGATGTTTTGGAGATGTTCAATTCTATTTCCATGAATTTCAATGATGATTTCGGCTGATTTTTTTATGAATTCACGCACAGTTTCGATGGAATTTTCGGTGATCACGGATTTTGGTTGGCCCACATGTTCATCGTCATTTATTTCCTCACGACCACTTTGAAAACGTTGAAACCACTCGTGCACTCTGCTACGGGATAAGCAATCATCGCCATAAACTTTTTTCATTAATTGAAACTTTTCGGTGAAAGTTTTACCAATTTTAAAACAAAATTTAATGTTGGCTCTTTGCTCGAAGCTCATTTTCGCACCGATGACAAAAAAGTACACACACTTAAAACGCAATAACTTCACTTCTAATAGATGGAATGTTATGAAATTTTTACTGGAAGTCAATGAAGGATGAATGAAGCAGATTCTAACGCACTAGTCGACATATGGATGACGCCACTAGAGGGCGCTAGATTCAAAAAGTCCTGTTTAGTTTGGAACGCACCTTGTATGTGCGTAAAAAGCCAAACTTCATTGGCACGGCCACGGCCACAGCCAAGCCCTGCTTGGCCCTAATCATTCACGAAGCTAATGAAGCGCAAATATTTATAGTTGAAGAATGAAAATTTTGTTTGATATTAAAAAATGATACACCAATCAAAAGTTATTAAGTGAATAATTTTTATCCCACCTATGCAACCAACTTGACGAAAAAAAAAATACAGAAAACTTAATTTTTGCAAAGACAAAATTTGTACAACAAAATCGAAAAAATGTCGTTAATATTTCGGTATTTACAATTAAAAAAATAATAACAATTCCAAATAAAAATATTCCTCGCTCAAATAAAAGTATCTCGAAGTCTTTGTCTGGAATTTCATCGAGATCGATTGAGCAGTTCTTGAGAAATCACTATAACCTATTTTGAAAACAATTATGAGTTGTATTCGGAAGATGTTTTATTATTTAAAAAGTAAATCAAAAAATTGTTAAAAAATGTTAGATAAACTAGTTTCAGGAGATAAACCATCAGTGACCATCGCAGTATGTTTTATTAGAGTGAATTTGCTTAACACAAAGAAGGAAGGGTTTCTGACCCATTAACTATACATATTCTTGAGCAGAGTTAACACTCGAGTCGATCTAGCCATATTTGTCCGTCTCTCTGTCTGTCTGAATTAATGGGTGGATTTCATAAAATCATAAGAGCTAGAGACATATAATTTGGCATATAGACTGTTATAATACCCCCACAGATCGATATATTTTTAAAATATGTGTCGTACATAGATTTCTAATGGTTTGTTTACCTAAACAAGCAATACTTATTCGAATTATAATTAAAACTTAGAAAATTAATTTTAATTTTTCGTCCTATTCGTGTGAAATTTTCTAGATGGGATCAAATCCACCAAAAGAGTTAATTTCTATCTGCAAAGTAAAGTTACACCAATTCTCATTGTTTTGGGTATATGGACGTTCCGACTCTTTCAAAAGTTTGAAGTCGATAGCTTTAAAAACGGCTGTGTTCGGTAAATTGACATTGGGGTTTTCATAATACAGCTCCCGAAGTTTCACGAAACTTACAGCATTTCAAAATCCATGTACTCCCAAAAAATATAAATGTAACTATTTCACTAAAAAAAATCGGAAATTTGTTTTGCTTTCCTTTTTGTTTTCCTTTTTACATTATAATGTATTATCAATATAATACCTAATATTAGATCAAGTAAAAAGATCGTTCGGTTTTTTTTATTGACTTTTCAAATGATAACTTTGTGTACATTTGGGCGATTTAAGTCAAATATGCGCCGTTTTATTCGTAAATTTGTTACCAACGACATGCCAACTTCATTATACCCCTCTCGTAGAAGGCTGGGTCCCTATTGGCAAAAAACTCGGAGAGCCAATGTTAACAGGCCTCTCTTGAGGTATTCTTTTCACCATTAAGCGTGTTCGCCATGCACACCTTGGCCACCGTCTGGCCCGCTTTCCTGAGCTTTCACCACAACGGTTTTCGCTCAATGTTGTCGTAAGTGACCTATTTATCATCGCGAGTCACAATCCGCTTCAGTAACGGGTCGATTTTGCGATTCAGCAGCGATTCGCAGATGGAAATTCCGTCTATCATTTTTTTGTTGCATAAGTTCGTGTGGCACCCCAACATCGAGCTTCTTTGTTAATCCAAGGTTATGAAAATAGTTCCAAACGGTTTCCTGAATTATCTATAGTTCCTCAGAAATTAACTAAGTGCTCACGTGACGGTCTGTTTTCAATATTTCTATGAATTTGTCGCAATTTTTGACGAAATCCCTCCCGACGCGTGGTGCATCTTCGACATTGAAATTACTGGAAAGGAACCTAGCAAACCACTTTTGTGCTACACATTCGTTTACAGTATTTTTTCAGCCACTTTGGCTGCTTTTTCGACTTGATTAAAGAAAAATTGTAAAATATAGCGAATTTTTCGTTTTTCTGGTGCATCTTTGACGAGCGCTCATAACGTACTGAGTCAATCAATTGAAAAACTGTCCAAGACACTTTTAGCGCGAATCAACACTTTTCAGCGCCGTATAGTATGACATGATGCGACACGTAACACTAGTACTATGGATAACAACACCATCTCTTAGACAAAAAACTGAACGAACTTTTTACGTGACTTAATTCTTTTTGAAAAACAAATCTTTGCATTCGTAGCCTATTCTTCGATTCGCGCAGTTTTAAGCACAGAAATATACTACTTTATGTTCTCCTCTCCGCTAGCACACCTCGTTTAAAACTAACAGAAAAGTCTCAAGTTGCGTACAAACAAATAAACGAGCGAATGCTTATGTCGACTCATAAATATTTAAACTTTATAGGGTCTCTTTCACTCCTTCCATCAAAATGAACGGTAAAAATGTATACCATTTAGGACTTCATACTATTTTGGGTTGTATGCAAATGTAACAAACAAGTCTGGGTGGCCATAATGCCTAACATATGACATATTATCCTAAGCATCTTCTTGCATGTTGCGTTAGCTTATATAAGTAGCTGGCAAAATTGTCATTCTTCCCATATTCACTTTTTATTGGCATACATATCGACTGCAAACTTATGAAAAATGACGGATCATGGGTCTGTGTAGTATGAGTATGTTAACGAAAAAATTGATAGGACAATTTTTTTAAATCAAAAATGATAAATGTTTACCTAGGTGAATTGAATCTAAAATAATTATTCAATCTTTTTAAATTTTTCCCTTTGCACTTCCTCTTATATTAAATCATTAATTCTCATCTACCTTTCAGAGGAACAAACGAACTCTTCTTCCTCGTAATCATTTGTATACTTTGTTCTCTTGAATCTATCCTAGCTATTTTAGACGTATGACCGACAAGCCACGGTCAGTTGGATTGGATACAATCCAATGCTATTTTGACATTTTTTACTATTGCCTTCACTATTGGATTGTATGCACAAAGAATAATATTTTGTGCATATGAAATGCCCATAAACTTCTTGTATCTGTAATTTTATGGAAATTTTTTCATTATTTAAGTGCGATATATAAATTCTAGTACCAATATCAATATTATTAATTGTAAAAAAAATATGTGAGCAATAAATGTGAGCATGTTATTGTCCTGTATAATATAGGAAGCGGAAAATAATGCCATCCGTTAACAGATCTTATATTTCTGAATGTTGGCTAAGAAGAGATTAGAATAAGTTCCAATACCAGAAACTAACAAGTGAGAAAAGTTATCTTCGGCTTGCCCTTGCAGATCTTTACAATGGCAGCTATTAATATAGTGGTCCGATCCGGACCAAACTTTCACAAACAAATCGTGTATGGCTATGTCAAATGAATAAATGTTGAATTAGGTTGCAATAGCTTGGAAAACAAAAAAAGTTTTCCATACAAAGACTGTGGACAGTGGGGAGTTTGTACGTTCTTTAAATGTTAATAATTTCAAAGACTTTGATGTTATGTTTATTACGCAATTACAAAAGTTTGTTACAAAGTATTGCAAGCTATATATGGTATGTAGTAAAATTATTGTTCTGTATGTTTTAATAGTGAAGAGTTGTTAAATTTAAAAGAGAACACATAAAGGAAAGAAATAGGAAAAAAAAACTTTAAAAAGGCATGCCTCTTCTTTTTAGCATGCGACTCGCCCTTTTTCTTTTCGATCTGCCATTAACTCCAGGAATCCTTTCGCTGCTCTCCGAAAGTTAGTGGTCTGCTGACCAATCGGTTTCGTGTTGCCAATCAGTTCAATGGCGTAACATTCCCCCCTTCGCAAACAACTCCGCTTCTCTGGGGTGCTTGCCAAATCTTAGATGTGTATGGGTTTTGTAAGTATTCCAGATGCTGTGCGTCCTACGGCTCTCTGAATCTGGACGTTCTTTGCTACCCGAAGTTCGTAGATTATCCCTTTCTTCCGTAGATCTTTATTGCGTGTATCGTTTACTAGGACTCTATTTTAAGCGCGTTTGTGTGTAGTTGAGTATGCCATCTACCTCTAATTGGTGCATACTACTTCAACCATATTATGGTGCCATCTAGCCTGCAATTATAAAGCTCCACCCAGTAGAATGCCAATGTTATAATTCTTTAAAGCCACGGAACTTACGTAGTAAGTGGTTCGGCGTCAGCGCAGTCGATTCTGGGGTGTCTTGTTGTACTATGGGTCGCCCGTGGGGGTATGAATCACCCCTCGATATCTGGGTATCTGTTCTCCAGATCAATTTGTGATATTATCAATCTCTTCCTGCGTCTGAGCACAGAGAGACCAACTATATGTGTGCTGCGCGAACCGCATCGCTTCCAGCGACTTCGTCGTACGATGACTTCGAGTATGCGAAAGAGGTCGATTCCGGTGTTTGTAAACAGCCAATCAGAAGGTTGGTGGTTTTGTGTGTTTTGGAAAAAATCACTGGTCTTGTAACGCAAATAGGTATGTTTCCAATGGTTACATGGATCGGTTCTCACTCAAACAACTCGATGAAATAGTGACACATTACATCGAAAACAGCCTATTTTTTGGCAGAACAATTTAATGACTGTCGAGTCCAATTTCAACCTCTCTGGCAGCGTTAATAACTAAAAATGCCATTTGGGGAACGGTGAATCTACATGTGATACATAAAACGCCATTGCATGACCAGTAAATAACTGTTTGGGTCGGGATTTACGCAAAAATCGCCATTGGGCCATATGTTTAAAGAAAACGAAACTGTCGATGGAAATCGATATCGGTGGATCTTGGCTCATTATATAAGACATATAAAGGTAATGGCAGAAAAATGCGTAATTTTGTAATTGCGAATAAAGGTAACATCTTAATTCCAAAACTAGCCCAAAAAAATTAGAAGGAACCAAACTGAATAAAAATACATCACGCATAAAAATCGGTTGTTTTATCTCAAAGTTATTCAATGTTGACATACCGACATAAAAGATGGAGCAGCCTATATGTTTTTTTAATCGGTTCTGCTGCATGGAATGCACCGAATGCCATCTCCTGTGGTTCCAGCGGCTACTTCTCCTTCTGTGACAGGATCGCTGATCTCCAAACTGCACATTTAACTTGGCTTGCGATGATTTCTGATGCAGAATGGAAAGATGTTTTCTGATGCATCCGTCCTGTGATATGCGCACATATTGAGTATCTACTGTATACAAATAGAGCTGAATATTTTGTTAACCATAAATTCTAACACATTCTAGAACTTTTATAGAATGTTCAAGTAAACAGTTCAGCAAGTGCAAGTGTAAGTAGATGACTCACTTGAGCCGTTAATACAAAAAGTGCATAATCAGCGTTCCCACGCTAGCCATATACTGACCATAACAACATGCGCGCTTATAACACTCCACCTTCCCTTCAGCGCTGAGTAGCAGAGACACATATAAGCTAAAATAATAAATATACAAAAAAACAGCTCCGCTGCTGACGTCACCGGCAGCGCAGCTCCGCAGTTTGAGGCTAAGCGAACCTTTATATAAATATATTAAAATCACTTCAGACCGGAGCGGGACTTTCTCTGCTCCTATCTAATTTATAAAGTTAAAAGTTGAAAGCAATTTTATTGTGGATTTAATTTGGAAATAAACGCCATCACCACGACGTCCAACAAATACTTGTGACTACTATCTACAGTCCAGCGTGGACACTCGACGATTATGTGTTATGTAGTGTCTTGCCTCTCATAATTTTTGCGATCAATCACACTTCCGGCTAATTTGTTGGTGTCTGTTGTCATTGTGCACCATAAGTCTGACCTAGTGATTTCTAACTTTAACTTTATACTCGTTTCCAGTAGTCACTGGCATCACTGAACTCGCATACCACGCGACCATCTTCATGTTGAACGGCAGCTTTTCCATTACCACTCGGCTGTGGCGCGGTAATTATAAACCGCCAGAGCTAGGCGAACTTAAGTTTCTATGTAGTTGGGCTACACAGTGTATTCCGTTCGTATATTCGATTGCAATGATATATTGACTCACATCGTCCGTAGAGCATACAAAGAGTTTCAATGGCCTGAACGATTTTAGCAGGTGTCATTAACTGGTCTCGTACAGCCTCGACTGCTGCTCCCTTCGGGGATTTCCACAACCGCATTTTCTTGGTCGTTTAATCCGCGTGCAGGTAATAAAGTTTTCAAAAAGCGTTGATGTTAAAATATTTTTTTGGTCATTATATACCTACCTGGGCAATATAAACGAAATTCTTTAAACTTGAACAATTTATGATCAGCTGCTTAATTTAAGCTTTTTCGGTTTTACCTAGAAGGTTGCAACATCTCCCGCCCAACCGACCGTCTATCGTACAGCTCGAATGGCTGGATAGATCTGATAGAATAAACTTTGATAGTAATTACGAGGAAGAAAAGTACGAATGTTTCCCTAAAAGGTAGTTGAGAATTGACGATTTGATGGAAAATAAAGTGCAAATTAAAGTAATGCATTAGTAATGTGCGGGGACTGGCCAATGCGTGATTGTAGACATTTTAAAAGGACACGACAAAAGCCAGTGTAGACAAAATCTATTAAATAAAAGACTTAAATTTGTTAGATTAGGAAATAAATTACGTTAGATCCAAAAGGTTTGTGGTGGTGGAGCAACGCTTTATAAAACCATTTTGCCATTGAGAGGTAATTAAACTGCAGAGAGGTGTTGTACATGTGGAGTGATCAATTATTTAAAAAGCTTTGGAGTGAACAATTTAGAAGCTTTCATCTTTAAGAGAGGTTTGCATTATGGCACGGCACACTTCTTCAGAACGAACTCTGGTACTCCATGAGAACCTCGCGAATAGACTGGTTTTGGCTTCAGAAGATCCTATAATAAACCTCTTTCAAAGAAAATGTTCTGAAAATAAGACTGATTGTATATATTATGTATAAGGATGATCCATAATAGTAGGAGCTGAATAGGGATTTAAAGAAATGTTGCGATTAAATTTTGAATGCCCTGATCAGTGTTTAAAAATGAGTTTCAAACGAAATTAAGGGAGCAGAGGATACATGTTTACACTTTGATTTCACAAAATTTTAAAATTGCTACGGATCCTGTGAAATTTAATCCAGCAGCGGTAAATATAATTCTTAAAACATTCAGCGTTATGCACGGTAAAGTTTGACCGTGCATAGTTAAACAACCGGCAATTTGATTTTGGTCACAATTATATTTTTGATTATTATTCGTTGTCAACCAAAGGCTAATTATTTTAAGCGGGCGGACCTTTCCAAGTTATGATTAAAAAAATATGTTTAAAATTGTATACTTGTAGGTGGTGAATAAGAAAGAATAATAAGCACCGATTATAAAGACAATGTAATTTTAACGCAGAGGAACATAGATGCCCAGCCTTGTCTCGGTCGAACCAGCAAATTATCTCGAAACTTGCATGGTCCCATTTAAAAGTGGTTGTATCTATCTGGAATAATTTGAATGTAAATATCTACCGTTTTAACCAGGTTTCTGGAAAGAAAATAATATGGAATGCAAATTAAGAACTATTAGAATAAAATTTAGGAAGCTTAATACGTCGCCCCCTACTATTCTAATAAGAAAAGTATACATTCCATTTTATTAGGTTTATTAGGTTATTAGGTAAAGAAGAGAAAGGTTACTGGTCAGTAGTTCCAGCTTTTGGGAGTTTGACCTCCATAAGCTTTGTAATTTTTTTTCTTAACTCTACTCGGATAATTTTCTTGTACAAATATGTTCTCCAGAAACATATTTCTGGAGCGATGAAGGATGACGTAAGCGTTTGAGAATATCCATCATGTGCGTTTATGGACTTTTGCACCTCAGAGATTATAAGAATTAGAACTATAAGAATATATTTTTTGGATTGCTGACTTCCGTCAGTCAGCATCAATTTATTTATTCAACAATGATCTGCTAAAATTATGTTACTATTCTATTACATAGTATACTATATATATATTTTAGCAGATCATTGTTCAAAATATCAGAAATTTTCGATTTTTTAACATTAAGGAACTTTTCCTTTTCCTATGGTATGAGAGGTTATAATTTGTACATATAGTGCTAAAAGGATCGTTTTCAGCGTGATTGGATCTGCGAATAGGTAGGGGTTGGAAGGACATAGTTATTCTAGAAATGTTCCGAGACGGAGTAGCATTACTTGGCATCATCAGCGTACATAAACGTAGAGGCATAATTAATCACATTGGGAAGATTGTTGACAATGAGTATAAACAATAATGGTCCAAGATGACTACCCTGTGGGAGACCTAACGAAACATGGATGACTATCGACTTGGTAGTTTTAAATAGAACACTCTGCGTTCCATTTGAAAGATAAGAAGCAATCCACATAAGAATTACGTCTGTTTGCAAGCGATACTGAAACCCTCGGTGAATGATCAAAAAAAATTCTAGTATATTAGATGATGTCGAGAAAAGCTTGACAAAACCATGTTGTGATGGGAAGATGCATACACTTGCATGCATGTTGCAGCTGCGATGTAATGAGTTTCTCAAGAAGCTTGTAAATCGCAGATAGCTTAGCAATACGGTAGTTCTCAATGGAGCTTACAAAAGAATAGAAAGAGCTTGAAACCTTTCGAAAATTAAGTTTAAATTAGGATATATAATTTTTATATAGTTGATTGTTGACGTCAACAAACTCGTTACGGACAAGTAGGCAATTCGAAAGACGTAACAAGGTTCGAGACCTTAGAGACTTCTTGTATGGTAAGCCCTAGATTTTCTAATTTTAAAGAGAGATAGATTTAAGGTGTTATGAATTACTGCATAAAAAGAGAAAGAAATTTAAAATATACAGGGTCCGGCACTCGAAGTGTAACCAATTTCAGACCCCTCCCGCAGCTGATGCACGGGCATCAGCTGTCGGTAATTTAGCTAAAAAATTTAAAAAATTTAGCATATTGAAAAATGATCTCAAGGTCAAGCCTTATAAGTTCCAAAAGGCGCATGACCTTACACCGAAGCAGCAACAAGTCAGACTTGATAGAGCGAAGGAGTTGCTTCGCTTGGCCGAAAGTGGTCAATTTCCGAACATTGTGTTTTCTGACGAGAAAATTTTTACAATTGAGCAATTCGTTAACTCTCAAAACGATAGGGTTTACTTGACCGACCGTTCAGAGAAGAATTTTAGTCATCGATTGGCCATCAGGAGGCAGAACCCGCCCCAGATAATGGTTTGGGCTGCTGTAACCGCAGATGGGCGATCTCCAATCGTTTTTATCGAACCTGGCGTCAAGGTAAATGCGCAATATTATCGGGAAAATATTCTGGAGGTTGCTCTGAAGCCATGGGCAGACAAACATTTCGGTGGCAGACCATGGACATTTCAACAGGACTCGGCACCGTCTCATAAAGCTCGAGTGAACCAAGAATGGCTGAAAAACAACGGTCCGAACTTCATAACGACCGCACAATGGCTCTCTTTGGGCCATTTTGGAGAGCAAGGTCCGAACTAAAAGGTACATCAGTCTCGAGGCACTGAAAAAAGCCGTTGTTCGCGAGTGGGCCAAAATACCTGAAAGTCACATTCGGGCAGCTTGCGATTCGTTTTTGGAGCGTCTGAAGGCCATAGTCAAGGCAAAAGGTGGTCATATCGAGCAAAAGTAAATTGTTTCTGAATTTTGTATTATTTTAACACATTTTGTACTTTGAATCGAGTAAAAGTAATTTTCCAAACTAAATTTAAGGCTTTTTTAATTGGTTACACTTCGAGTGCCGGACCCTGTAACTCTAGTTAATTTTGTTCAAGTCATTTCTTAGGTCACAATAGTGGTTTTTTTTAAATCACTTCTGACGAGACTGCGCGCTATTACATTTGAAGAGTCGATAATCAGCGAAACCAAGAGTGTTGGATGATGTGAGTCCCCAGGAGTATATAAGGGAGAAAACTTATTAATGTGACAGAGGAGGTTATATTTGTGAATTTGAGGTCAAGCGACCTGCCACGGTAGTTACTTATAGGGTTGAACTGGAAATCGGCAGAATCGGCTAAACCATAAAGGTAGTCATTTTGGCTAGTGGGTAACCGCGAGGTATCATCGTCAGTGTGGATCCATAATATGAGGGGCAAATTGAAGTCAACCATGACTATGATAAGATCAGAATCATTCACCAGAGATAAAACGGATTTAATCGCAATTAAGTGGTGCATATAAATGATTGTATCACACAGAGGGGAATGTAGGAACAAGTAACAAAAACGTTAAAGAACTCAGAATTAATTTTAACGGCTTTAAATTCAATCCCGGAAGAATTAGTAATAGGGGTATGTTCCGCAACCCTTACCCATCGAAACAATGAGAGCGCTATCTCCAAAGGATGGGCGATCTTACACAAAAGACAGTGTACTTGGAAGCAAAAATTTCGTTATCCGTGACAGGAGTTTAAAATCAAAAGAAAAAATCTTTTTAATAAGTTTTTTCGAAGAGTTACAGAACTGGAACCTTGAGAAGCTCTGACCTATAATTCATGAACGATTCTATGCTTGGACCAGAGCTTTAGCAATGCAGATATCTGGTAAAATAATTTTAAATGACGATAGCATTTTTGCTTAAAAGTTAATTTGTTAAAATAGAATTTGGAACGAGCGACGTTAAGATAAATGGAGAGGTGACATCTAACACCACCTGCAGTGGCATCAGGCAAAGACGGGATACAAAGATGGACTTCCGGTGAGCAACAGCTCTAAGTCCTGAAGCCGCAGCGGAAGGTTGGCTGGAGAGAATAAGAGTTGTCCTGTATAGGGGCAGATAGGAGGTTGGCTAGAGATTCCGTCGGATTTACCGCCTGAAGCGGTAACAGTAGTGGTGCGTAGTTGCATTAGTCATTTTAAAAGTGAGATGAAATATCCATTACATTGTTCAATGGCAAATGTGAAGCTGGAGTTGTGCATATATTTATTTGTTGGCAGACGTTTGAAATTTTTTATCGATGCCATTATCCAAGAGATCAGCAGATTTGATATGCAAGCAAATATCGCATATGGTTTGAGCGTAGTAGCAGGAGCAGCAATCCAGAGGGAAATGTTGAAATTAAGCTGCGGTGATAAAACGAGACGATGTATGTTCAACAATCGACAGTTCTAAGACATTTTTTTTTGGTCCGCAACTATTTTTATGATCAGTTTATACCAAAACAAAATACAGCCAAATCCTTTAAGCTTACAATGAAATAATTAAGTTATGACAGCAATAACATAGGCAAATATCGATTAGTCAATTGTCAATTAAATTTTTTTTTTTATTTTTCAACGTTGTCAAGTAATCAAGTTATGCTATTACTACATTTTATTAATGTAGTCCTTTCATTAAATAATAAAGGGGACAACCATTATTCGTTGCAAATATTTTCAACAGGCTCGAGGCTTTTGAATTTTTGAAAGTTTGCAGAATTCATTTAAATCATACCCTAGTTAATAATTATTTATGTGATTATTTAAATAAGAATGTTATACTGGAATCGAAGCACTTTAAAGAGTTGCAGCAGTGTTTTTGTAAAAATTTTGTATTGACTTACAAAGGGTATTATACAATAGTTTTGTTCACAAGTGTGCAACGTAGTGAAGACAACATCTCGGACTCTATAAAGTATATAGATTAAAGATCTTGATTAAAATGCTTTCCAGAGCCGGTAGACAGATGTTTCCAAGTTTCAAAGCCATCGACTCCATACCTAACAGAAACCCTTCTTGTTATGCACGCAGTGTATAAGTCGAAACGGCCGATTTTGGCAGATAAAAAGTTTAAATTTGACCAGGCCCCTTTTTTTTTTAAGATCTATGTGAATCTAAAAACATTTTAATCGATCAAAATACTATATCCACCATTTTCTATCTGGGTGGACTCCTAATTACGTCACATCAATGGCTTGCAGTACTGCCATGTTATTTAATATTTTTTGGGGGCTGTTTTGTTTGTTCGGGGCCAACATGACGTGCGTGCATTTTCATTTGTTTACTTTTATCCTGCCATCACATAGCCATTTTTCTACTTTAAATCATTTCAAATTTTCTAGTGTAGAGAAAATTCTAGAGACTTGTGCGTGTTGTGTGGAAGCATTTATTTGATCTTATCCATTAGACAGTCTTATGTCGATTGACCTGCTCCAAGGTTCCGTGTTTGTCGCAAAAATCCAAATTGTTGGGATTGGTTGGTTAAGTTTTAATAGGCACGGTATTTACGACGAGGAAACCATGTGATTTTTTCTATTTTACCGATATTATGATGATTGACTTCTTTCATCTTTCTGGAAAATGGCTAATTTTAGTGATGGTATTGAAGAGATCGATAAAACGGTGGAGTTAGAGGGCTGCATTTTTTTTTTACTGTTTGGTCGGATCCAGGTGATTTCATTTATTTTTGATAATACTAGCTACTTTGTTTGGGTTAGTTTGATTGGATCACTTGGTTGGTTGGAGTCAGTTGTAAGTGCCGGTGGGATAAACGTATTTGTGGCAAGTTTTGATTGGAATAGATTTGAAGGTGCTTAGCAAATGTGCTGGTTCTTTCTTTTTTGCTTCGCGGTCGCCTCCTTTTGAGTTTCCTATGGGTAACACCGTTTTAGTCGTTGTGCTTAGATTTGCAATTTTTTAGAAACCATGTTGAAGTTACCGACGTTGCGCATGTTCTTTGATCTTTAGTGCTTGTATGAGTTTGCAGGTTGCATCTTTAAAGATATATCGTGCGGATGGGTTTCCTGTGTTGTATTCTTTACGTAACCGCCGCTTTTAAGGACAATCCCAATCCCACCAAACACACAGCAAAACCTTCCTGGCCGTCAATCCCGGCTTGGCCACTGTTTGGGACGATTCCCCGGCCTTCGACCACGACCGTTTTTGCTTGATATTGTCGTATGTGATCCATTTTTCGTCGCCAGTCACCATCCGCTTCAAGAATGGGTCGAGTTCGTTCCGTTTCAGCCGCATATCGCAGGCGTTGATTCGGTCCAAAAGGTTTTTTGCGTGAAATTATGCGGCACCCAAACATCAAACTTTTTTTTGTATCCAGCCTTCTGCAGATGGTATAAAATGGTTTGGATGGATGGATGGTCGAACTCCCATCTCCTGGGCGTTGTCATGAGATGCTATATGCCGGTTTAACTCGATGTATTCCATGATTTGATCGGTATTTGTCGTCACAGGTCTTCCGCCGGCTGGCTTATCCATGGTGTCGTTTTCACCGGCTCTGAATCGTCGAAACCATTCCTCCGCGGTTCGAAGTGATAGAGTACCATCCCCCAAAACACCATTAATCTCACGGAACGTTTCTATAGCGGATTTGCCTTTAAGGAAGGAAAACTTTAAAATAGCGCGAATTTCGGCGTTAGTGAACTCCATGTTTACACGTCTATAACTGTTGAACGCAATATCCAAACTAATCATGCATATCTTTGTTTTGTAGGTTATGTCAAGACCTATCAAATTATGTATATAGTGTTGCCAGATACGAGCTCTGTAGCGCTTTGTACATAGCCGCGAAATTCAAAAGACAAAAAAGCAGAAGGGAGATATTTGACAATCTTATATAACATATTGTTTAATTTTTGCATACAACCAATTTTTGTTTTCCGTCGAATAAAAAAAACGTTCCTGCAAATTCAGTGACCATCTTTTCGAAAAGAAAACGAAAAGAGGAAACATATCTCTTAATATTGAATATGAACTATTAAAAGTAGCAAATAGGAAGCTTGTCTCTCTTATAATGCCAAAAATTGACGCTTTTGGGACAAAAAAAATAAGAACGTCTACTTGAATGTATAAGGTAAGAAGCAAGTAAACGTAATATATTTTTATAAATTATATTCACTTTTTATTTTGGATCTCTATGAAAGGCCCTTTAACATTTCTAAATGAGCCTTTGCCCGCAGTGGTCGACGGGATCCACCATTTTTTAGACGCCGTTTGTAATTTCTGTACCTATACTAGTAAAAAAAAATCATTACATTATTTGAGAAATTAATTAAAATATAGTTCTCTGCGTCTCGTCTTTTACTCTTTCACGCTTTAAACTCTTTATGCCACCGAAACACCCGGGAATGACAGCACTATCATGCACTTTTACAATTTTAGCGTACGTTTCCGTGCCTGTTTGGCCCATTTTGGTAAATAATTTTACCGAGACGTGTTGCTTTTGATTTCATTTTTTCAATTTTGGTGACGAGGATCACAAACACACGTTTACTCCTCACAACACAACAAGCGAACTAAACAAGCCACAATCAAAAAAAAAAGTATAATCAGTTTCATTACTTTATTGTCATACCTCTTATAACTTTCACAAGACCGAACTACTGTCGAACTTGTTATAAGAATTATATTATCAGCTCAATTCAATTTACGCAAGACCCGAAACAGTTTTATAATTTTTTAAACACTGAGACTAAAAATATATCTTTTCATCCTTAATTTTGTGTGTCAACTTATCTGCTAACACTGATCAGGCCAATGCAGATCTATTTACTTTTTGAATAATTCAATTTCCAAAAATAGTGTCTTACCAATCACTTAATGGTTTAAAAGCTTATTTCTTTTAATGCAAACTTATCCCTCGAACCTCACCAGGATACGTACTTTATCTTTGGGATTTCTTTAGAGAGATGAACTCAGGTTAAAGATCTTGGTGTCCTATTAGAAAGGTTCATGCAATTAGGGGACCCCCAATTCTGGGTTCATCAAGACCCCATTGAATATGTACAAAAAACCTGATTATCGCTCTAAGGGGACTCAACTGGAAAACAAACCTTTACATTCCTTCTTATCTTAGCTGACTCCACTAATTATAGGGTAATAGGGTAAGTACCCTAACAAAACGTATAAAGATACTAGGTGTCGTTATCTTGCATAACCTTAATGGCAAAGTACACAAGTAACCAAAGTAAATTTCAACATTCCCAACAGACTGACTTACCCTAACAACACGTATAAAGATGCTAGATGTCGTTTTCTTGCATAACCTTATGAATGGCAAAGTAGACAAGTAAGCAAAGTAAAAATAAACATTCCTAATAGACTGACTAGAAATTTTGAGTCCTCTATTCCTAAATCGATGTAGTTCAACGTATGCCCAGTGTGAAACTTTTAGGGTACTGTGTTCAGAATTTAACGGCCTCTATGGCAATACTTCACTTTGCACTTCCTCTTCTATCAAATCGATAATCCTAGGTGAAGATTGAAAGGTAGGTATTTAAAATTTATGTCGAAAACACCGCTTGTAACTGATGAATAACAAAAAGTTTAAGTTGACTAAGTGCATGAAGTTTCGTTCGTGTATACTCTACATGTGCCAACAGACTGGCAAAATACATTTTTAGACTCGAGATTCTGTAATGTGCCGAACACTGCGTTAAAATAAAACATAAACATATGTACAGTATAATTCGCTTAACTGTCTCGAGTAGTTTGTACACTGCTTCGATGCAGTTATCTTAAAAATGTAGGTTACTTTATTTTAATATTTTATATAATCCTTGTTTATAGATAATGGGGTTGAATTTAGACCTGTCGCATTGGAATTTGGCACATAGTTTACTTTTGTCCACAGAATTAAAAACATTCAATAATTTGTAGCTTTATTGTTTTTGTTTTTTTTTTTTGTTAGGCCAATAACGCGCTTTATGTTAACCATTTTTGTAATTTTTTTATAAGCAGCACGATCAAAACAAAACAAAAAAAATTTATTCATATATGGCGCAGCTAACTTTGATGATATTAATAGAGAATGGCAAAAAAAACAGCTGGTGTGATGTACTTAAGTAAGAGAGACTTATCTTGGATTCAACAAAAATAATTGTTTTCATACAAAAAATTATGGAGTTATCTTGCTGATGCAGCTAAGTATCGGAGCAGCTAAGCAAATTACACTGTATATAGTCAAACGCACTTATTTTGAATGCCTAAAGAAAGTTAGTTAAAAGAAGTGTTGCTTGTATTCAGATAAATAACAAAAATTGCTACGTGCACAACATCCCTTCGAAAATGTTTTTATGTGATTACCTCAATCACCCTGTTTCTGTGAAGCCTCAAACTACTGTGGATGTGTTTCCAAAAGGATTTCGATATATTAAAAAGAATTTTCTTCAATTTAATATTTCACTTTGTATAATTCAAATTTTTATGTACCTATGTATGTAAAATCGATTAGTTGCAATTACATAAAATAATGGTTTACAATGTTTGAGTAAAACTAATGATTAGTTTTTTGTAGCCGACGCCATTTTGTCCGATTTATAATTTACCATATATATAAATTATCATATAGATGGAACTTGGAAAAAAAAGGTAAAAATATTGACATACACAGGGATAATTCGCATATTTTTAAATTTAGTGTGACTTATTCAAAGACCTATCCGCTACGTAAATAATTTAAAAAAATTTAATATTATTCTTTAAAAAAGCGATTTTATATATACCGAAAGTATTTAAAAAAGTAATTATATTATATTTTCTTTTCAGGTATAAGGGTGGCCGGACACCTATTAGGTCCAGTGAAAGGCGGCGTCCTCAAAGTGTTTCCTCCTTATCCACATTATCGCCGAGAGTTGTGTTGTCCAGATTGGAACCCAGGGATTTTGAACGTCTTCGATTATCTTATAAAGTTGCCATTGACCAAAGAAGATCTAGAAGCTGCCGTGGCATGAACATGGGTCAAAAAATAAGTGGTGGAGTCAAAACCGTTAGTCGAAATGATTCACAATCTACATTTAAACCCATCATACCAAGAGAATTGCAAGCAGATTTTGTCAAACCCGCACGCATTGATATTTTACTTGATATGCCGCCTGCGTCCCGGGAATTACAAATGAAGCACTCTTGGAACTCTGAGGACAGATCCCTCAATATTTTTGTAAAGGAAGATGATAAATTAACCTTTCACAGACACCCTGTCGCCCAAAGCACGGATTGTATCCGCGGAAAAGTTGGTCTAACGAAAGGATTACATATCTGGGAAATATTTTGGCCGACTAGACAAAGAGGAACACATGCTGTGGTCGGAGTATCTACTGCGGATGCACCATTACATTCAGTTGGCTACCAAAGTTTAATTGGATCTACTGAGCAAAGTTGGGGTTGGGACTTAGGAAGAAATAAATTGTATCATGATTCGAAAAATTGTGCCGGCGTTACATATCCAGCCATTTTAAAAAATGACGAAGCTTTTTTGGTTCCCGATAAGTTCTTAGTAGCGTTAGACATGGACGAAGGAACATTAAGCTTTATTGTTGATCACCAATACCTCGGCATTGCATTTAGAGGCCTAAGAGGAAAAAAATTGTACCCAGTTGTTTCTGCAGTTTGGGGTCACTGTGAAATAACAATGCGCTACATCGGTGGACTAGATCGTAAGTAAACATTAAAACACCGTTTGAGACCTTACAATTAGTTACAAAATAAAGTTTAAATGACTAGAAATCGAAAAACTACATTTCGAACGTATTTAAAGTTTTATAGTTCCATATACTTCTTAAACTTAAAAATCTTTTTACTACACTTGAATAACCCAAAAAAATAAAATAAAACTGAAGTATAGATAACCCATCAGTAAATATTTGCAACTTAAATATACTTAATTGTATATTAAATATATTTATTTAAATTTTTTTTTCTTGTAAAAATAGAATTAATAACCATGAAAAGAAAAAATAATATTTGAGTTGCATTTTTGTTATAGAGTGGGCTATTCAAGTGATTATAAAACATGTGTAAAAAATTAATTTTTAAGACGATCTATATTTTTTTAAATTGGAGCTTCTTGAGCGAGAGCTGAGGTACTTTCTAACAAATTTAAAAACGTTTTTCTGGAAACCCTGTTTTTCATCTAAATTAGCACAACTATTGTTCTATTTCCTCTATACAAAGAATATAACCCATCCAAAACAGTCCAGGAGTTGCTTCGTGGCGTTGGCCGTGAGAGGTCTTTCATTGTCGTCCAACAGGCAGACTCCCTTCGTCACCATGCTACTCCTTTTATTTTGAATCGCTAACGCTTTTCAATTTTTTTATCCCCTCAAAGTATATTGCCACTGGTCTCCTCCAAAATTATGAATTTATGGTCCCAAAACACGGATGCCTATTTGTTTTTTGCCTAAAATTGTAGTTTTAAATTTGACGGAGGGTGACAAGTTGAGACGCCATTGTTGAGACTGCCTTTTAGTTTCAGGCGTGTAGTCGGCTACCCAAGATTCGTCTACAGTACCAATAGAGTAGAGAAAATCATCACCTTCGAGTTCTATTCATCTTGCGCTGTTTTGTCAGGTGTTTTGCGACCGACATCGCGAACAATTTCCGATATCCGAGAGTTTAAATGACTCAATCTGCGATTGTCACGGACCGCTATCTCGATTTTTCCACAAGTTCGTCACTCACAATTGAAGGTCTTCCACTTCTCTGATCGTTTTAAACGTGCGACACCACTTGTACACACTATTACGATTCATAACTCTTTCCTTAATTTTCAACCAGAGATTTTTCCTTCCCAAAAGGGATAGAATCGACATTTTATTCATCGCACTAACCACGGTTTGGTCTAGTATTGGCTATGCGGCAGTGTTACCAACATGTCAAAAAAATTACAAAAAAATACACTTACTTACTGGACGTGCCTCGTAGATCAAGTTTGTTTCAAATTTTTAAAACTCTCATTACACATTTTTTGAATTGTGATATTTTATACAGCCGCAATCTAGGTCACTGCTAAGCTATTATTTATAGAGGTAGATGATTGGCATTCCCTTCTTAAAAACCCCATACTTGAATAACCATAAAATCAATTGACTTCATAAAAAGACGAATTTTTTAAGGATCACAACAAGGAATTTTGTTTCTATATACATCAGAGCTCGCAAATAATAGTTGACCGTTTTTAGCAGTCACCAAATAACAGTTCTTTGCGCACCACTTGCGCAAAAAGTCAGACAAGAGCCGTTCACCATTGTCTCTTGAACGAACGGTCTGTGCTCAACCAAAAACCTATTTCGTGTTTCCCTTTTGTTCTGCTCATTCACTGACCGTTTTGCAACAAGCGAAGGAAATAAAAGTCTTTTGCATTTGTATAAGTGTGTGTATATGCGAATGATTAGTCTATTAGTCCAGTGAACTTATACTGCAGTAACTTACTTATTACGTATGCCCGCTTTAATGTAACAGTATCGGAGCTTTCGAGTCAAGAGCTAAGCTTTGCTTAAGAACTTAGGGTAATCTTAAAAGATATAATTAATGAATTCGAGATTGACGACGACAAAATTCAACAGAATATGAAAAAAAAAAAATTTCATATGAATTCTGTGAAGAATCAATCGTCTCTTCGATTATTAAGATTGTGACCACCGATAGATAGCCTTTTTTATTTCTTGATAGCGTAGGGTTTCGCTACTAGTTGTAAAGCTTAATGCTGAATAGGTAATAAATCTAATGTTTACATCTAATAAATACATAGGTTGAAATTGTTGCTAAACTTTTTTTAACGGGCACTGAAATCAAAAGACCGTTTACGATGAGCCTTTCGTTTTTTCGCTCATCTGCTGACCCTCAATGAGCGAGCGTTCAGTTGGATTGCTCTTTCTGAGTTTTTGTTCAGTGAGCATATCAAAAACCACGAAACTGAGAGCAGTTAACCGAAAACCACAGAGAAACACAGAGAAACGAAAAGTTCTGTTCAGAGCGAGAGCACACGTGAATCGTATTTTTCGGTTGTGTTAGAGAGCAGACCGCAAAAGGAAAAACGGTCAACTGTTATTTGCGAGCTCTCTTAATAAACGGAGCTATCACACCTAGTAAAAAATAGTATTTAATGTAACATGTACCTCTTTAAATTTTTCGAAATTGTAAATTAAAAAGAATTCTTATAATTTTAGCCGAACCTTTGCCATTGATGGATCTATGCCGACGAACAATTCGTCAAAAAATTGGGCGCGTGAATTTGGAGGAACGAATTCAACAGCTTCAACTTCCTCTATCAATGAAAACGTATTTATTGTATAAAAATCGTAGATAATATTTTTGATAAGTAATTGAAGAACCAATTTCTATAAATTTTTCTGCATGTGATGAAAGCAGTAAATAATTGTGTTAGATTAAAATAGACATAGATCAATGTTAGCTTCTCTGTCCCCTAACATTAAATTAAAATTAATAAATTTGTAACAATTAGTTTAAAAAATGCGCCATGTGCGCAAAAATTACAGTATACATTTTACAATTTAACATCATATTTTGCAATAAATCGGCGAACCATTTTTTGGATGTAATTCTACAATAAAAACAATTGTAAAAATCATTTATAAATTAAAGGGAAAGAATTTTAGTCTAATAACATTTTTGTTTAAAATTTAAAATATGGACACACTGTTTTAATTGTCATTGAGTTTTAATAATTTTTTACCATAAATACATGAGCAAATTGTTTGGTGCAATATCTTAAACAAAAATACTAAAGTACTTTTATAGTTTACACTTTTGTTCACAAGTAATGGTAGTATGAAAATATAAGTTTCGAACGAAAAAGATCCCAGGAAATAAAATATATTCAAAGCATGTAATACATGCAAAATGTGAAACGAAATTTAAATAAATCGTCAAATGGTTCTAATGAAAACAAAATTATTTTTTAATTTCTGTATGTTAAGATAAATTGTACAAACTGTCAAATTTGTACTTATGTACGCATTTTAGTTTGATGTGTAAGGTAAAATAAAAAAAAAAGTCTTGATATGTAATAAAAAAAATACTAAATTGCTAAAATAACGTAAAAAGAAGCATTTTTTAGGATAAGAGAAGTCAAGGTGTTTTTTACTGGCTCAATTTCAGTGTGTCCTTGAGAGGGGCATCACTTAGAACAAAGTCGCAACCTGCCAACTTTTTTCTGCGTTCAGTAAAAGGTACTAATTTGATTCGATTTACTTAGTCCAGGAATGCGTCGAGTCATAAAAGGCGCTCGTTGGTGGGGCTTACAAAAGACCATCAGCCACTGGTTTTGGGTTTTCGTGACATTTTTTTCGCGTGGCTCCCTTGTATAACATACAGCCCAACTCTCGCCCAACCGACCGAGGAGCGCTGCTGTTTATCGTACGGCTCTGATTGGTGGGTTAGACCCTAGACAATAAAGTATAAAAAGATTACGAGGAAGACTCGGAGTGCGTTTGTTTCTCTGAAAGGTAGGTGAGAATTGAGGATTTGATAAAAGTGGAAGTGCAGAGTGAAATAATAGAGTATAAGTCATTGTAGTCAGAGCAAAAAACCCTAAAAGGCTCATGCTGGGCAAATTTGGGACTATAACAACTTAGGAACAGGGTCCCCTAAGAGAAAACATCAAGAAATTCTTTTAAATGGATTCAATTGCGATCTTGAGGGCTGCAGAGGCATGACCCGTACTCCAGTATTGCACGTACTAAAGATACGTAGACGCTTTTAGTTATATAAGGGTCATTGAATTCCTTAGACCATCTTTTAATGAAGACAAGCACACCCTTGGCTTTATGAAACATCGTGGAAATATGGTCGAAAAATTTAATTTTAAAGTCTAATAGAACACAAAGATCGTTAGCCTGGGTTAATCTTTCTAAGGAAATCCCAAAGAGAAAGTGTGGTTAGGGCACGATCGATAAAAAGATAGTACCTTACATTTTGACCCATTAAGTTTTAAGAGATTGTTTGAACACCATTTTTGAAAATTGTCCAAACCTGACTGAAGTTTATATTGGGCAAAAGAGAAAGAAGAAGAAGCTTAACGTCGTCTGCATACATAAGAACCAGAGAGTGTGCACTAACACACGGTAATTAATAAAAATAGTGAAAAGTAGCTGCCCAAGATGGCTTCCTTGGTGGACTACCGATGTAGCCCTAACAAGGAGAGAGTGTACATCTTTAAAAAGGACACGTTGGGTTCTCCCAGCTAAGTAGCTGAAATTCCACGTGCGAAGTCCTGAGAAAATCCCAAGATATTAAGTTTACTCTAAAGAAGTGAGTGGTTGACAGAGTCAAATGCTTTACTGAAGTCATTATAGATGACATCTGTTTGAAGGCCTTTACGGAAGCCATCTCTAGTATAATGAAGGAAGTCAGCTCCAAGAGGTTTGTGGTGGTGGAGCGACGCTTTGTGAAACCATGTCGGCATAAAGAAATAATTGAACTGCAGAGGTGTTGAAGATGTGGTGTTGTCAATTTTTCGAAAAGCTTTGGAATTGCTGAGAATTTAGAGATTCCTCTATAGTTTATAGCATCAGATTTTTTTCCTTTTTTGTGTAGGGGAATTATGAAAGATTCCTTCCACATGTACGGAAAGATCGAAGTTTCCAGAGACAAGGTGGAAAGTTTTAGAAGAGGTCTGCACAATGGCTTAACGCAGTTTTTCAGTACACAGCCAGAAACACCATCAGGACCTGGCGAATAGACTGGTTTTACCTTAAGAAGATCCTATAACACACCGCTTTCGGAGAAAGTTGGTCTGAAAATAAGATTGGCTGATTGAATATTGTATGAATTAGGCTGATCCATAATTGTAGGAAGTGAGTACGTTGTTTGCAAGAAAGTTGCGAATAGATCTGTTCACAAAATCATAAAACTGCTTTGGATCCTGTGTAAACTGGATCCGGCAGCGGTAAATATATTTCTTATAACACTCAGTGTTATGTACGGTCAAGTTTGAAAAAGTAACATTGCAGCCAGTTTTTATATCTCTTAAGAAGTCTGTTTTATTTGACCAAGGGATGTGTCGAACATACCCTCATTAAAATTATGGTGTTATGAAAGTGATAAAGATGGTGAATTCTCGATGTTTGACCATATAAGTTTAGGTAAATTGAAGTATCCTAGAGTCACTAGCAGGTCACTGTCGGACATGAGATTAGAAACCAGCTGAATGGCAGATAAGTGGTGCCAGATAAGTGGTGGTAGGCGGTTCTGAAGAAGGTGGTAAGAATGAGCATGTGATGAACAGTGATTGAAGCGACATAGTGATTTTCACACATAGAAATTCTAGATAACGAAGATTCGGTAACTTAACCTCTTCAGAAGCGAAGTCGTAGTCCACAAAGATTTGGACTCCTCTTTGCAATGGTAGGTCCCGTCTGTAAATGGTGTACCTGTCTGGAAAAACTTTGGAGCTCAAAATCTCTGGCTTTAACCAGTTTTCTGTAAATACTATTATCTGGGATGTAAATGAAGAACTGTCAGAATAAAGTGTAGGGAGTAATAGTAATAGATGTTGCTAGTTTTTTAAGGAAGAAGATTTTGGTAAAGAAGAAGGGTTCAGGGTTTTTATGCTTTGGGAGTTTAACTCGGCTGATGTTCTTGTACGAATATGTGCTCCGACCAAAAGCTGGGCAAACAAATCGTGTCGAATATCGGCAAAGGTAAACGTATCTTAAAAGATGACTTTGCTTTGAGTCAGTATATTTAAATTTCTGAATGTCCTCCACTCTAACCACGGCCTTCGATTTGGCTTGGATGTATGGCGAGATATCAACCTCTGAGGTGTCAGGGACAAGCCGTGAAATAAATGTGTGTTTAGAGAATCACCTGTAGGGGTTTCGGTTTTACGGTTGGTAAGACCGCGGCATGAGTCTGTACCGGGGGTCCGGACAGTAGATTACCCTTAACAGTGGTTTTTAGGGGGGCCAACTCTACTCGTGCCGGAGGAATCATCTGAAGTGATGCCTTGGAAGATAATTCAGACGAGTTATGCGCGATTATGGAGTCAAATTCAGGAACCGATATTGTGTTTCGGAAATTTAAAATATATAAAAATATATTGACAACAAATAATTAATTTTACACAAACTAGTAGCCTTAAACCACTGTAGTTTTTAATAAGAGCGTGGTAGAAGGGAGATCGAATGAAACAAGGAACGCAAACTAAGAGAGAGTAAGAGAGAGTATTTTGCAATAATAAGAATTGCAGAAAATGAAAGAGGGAATAGAAGTAGGGCACAGTACCTTACTTACGCGAATGCGAAAGGAATCGAGCTAAGTATTTGATTTAAATAATTATTATCTTATACAAACACCGGTTTGTTTTACACAAGGCAATAAATTACTAATCAAGGAGCGCAAGAAAAAAACAAGACCGTTGGCTATGAAAGTGAAGTGTTAATTGACATAATTCTGCTAATAACCAAAATGTGCTTAAATTGGATGTGCCAAAGTTGAAATAGTCGTCAAAAGCGAAGATTGTGACATAGTTTGATAGATACCTTTTCCAGCGGAGTTTTTATTTATCAATTAAATAATAAAATATTATTATGAAAATTTTTTTGTAATATGCATCCCTGTAACGTGCAAAGTCACAAAGTAGCAATCCGGCAACTGCCATGTGAAAAAGATCTGGAAAGATGGCTGGAACACATATTAGAATACGGCCGCTATGCGAAAAATTACGAAATAAATTCGTGCAGTTCTTGTAAAGAACGAATTGTGGGACGCAGAGAAGTATACGGAGAAACTTAGGAAAACCAAGAGGAAAAAACGCCCGCAGAAATTTTGTTGTCCGGGAGTCCATCAGAGTTGGCCATAATCGAGAATTCTGTGACATCGATAGAGTGCTGGTCAAAACTGTAAGAAATTATTAAAAGGCGCCTGTGCGAAAAGTAAACCTCCTGCAAAGAGTAGCGTTGTCGCGCATAAATGTAGGGCAGTTCGAATTTCAGTTGTGATTCGATTGACTTGTTCGATTGTTTCATGTTTCTCCTGAAAACCAAATTGATGCTCCGGTATCTTGTTATTAGTTCGCATGTAGGGTATAACATATGTCATCAGACATTTTTCGAAGAGTTTTGCCATGCATGGTAGTAGACTTATTGGTCTATACGATGATGGAACTGTATGATCCTTTTCCGGGTTCGGTATCATAATGATGATCGACTTTTTCCATAGCGAGGGGAAGTGACCAATTCTATTTATTGCATTAAATAGCTGGCAAATAGTTTGGACGGCACAAAATGGAAGTTCGATGATCATCCTTGGGGTTACTAGATCGCTGCCGGGGCTCTTATTAGCTTTTAGTTCTTTAATAATTTTAGCAATTTCAGTTGGTCGAAATTCTATTGGGTCCTGTGTCGTTTGGCTTACAACTGTTTGCTCTTGTAAAACGAAGTTATTCGTTGCTGGGTTTGGTTGAAACACGTTTTGAAGGTGCTCGGCGAAAGTCGAAGCTCTATGTTTGTCGCTGCGGACCCATTCACCTGCGGAATTTCTTATTGGCACAACAGATTCTACCGGGGGGCTTAGAGATGGGTGTGCTCTCCATAATGGATATTTTGTGCTAAAAGGTGCTAATTGCTCTATGTAACAATGTTGTGTGCATTCCTGCTCGTTGATTAGCTCCTTTCTTAATATACGAGTTGCGTTTTTGAGCCTTTGTTTTGCAGATGGCGATCTATAGGAAAAAGTTCCAAAAAAAGTTTAGTGGTGCTTTCTATGTCAGCCTTGTTGATGATTCTTGGGTTCAGTTCAATGTGCGAGCTTATGAATTTCTTGTATTTTATCCAGTTAGTTCTATTGGATGTCAATCGACCAGGTGAGTCTTTCAGATCCGGACGTTGGAGATAATTAAGGAGCAGCGGCGAGTGATCAGAAGATAGGTCTGGGAGGGATTCGGCGTTAATATGATTATGAGAGATGTTTCTGGGGTATCTTTCTGGGGTCCGTTGGCAAATATGTAGGTGAGCCCGGAGAGGCACAACTAAGCTTGTTGCTTACTTTAATAATTGTATTGTACAATTGTTTTCCCTTAGGGGTTACAAGACGAGATCCCCAGTGCGGATGCTTTGCATTGTAGTCACCAGCAGCTATGAAGCAATCCCCTAGTGTGTTAAAAAAATCCAAAAATTGGTTTTCGGATATCGTAAAGCGAGGTGGGCAGTATACTGCAGCAAGTGTTACTTGTCCGTTGCCCAGCTGTATATTTAAAGATGTTGCTTGTACTTTGTCGCAAAGTCGTCGCGGAAAGTATGTTTTATGCGGTTTCTAATCAGGACTCCAGTGCCTCCTTGTGCTTTACCATCAGGGTGCTTGGTTCCGTAGAATGTATAACCATTTATTTGGAACTTGTACTTGTTAGTAAGGTGTGTTTCGGAAAGGAGCATTACATCAATATGTTTGTCTTGGAGAAATTGAGCCATTTCATGCTTGTGTAGCGAAACGCCGTTGGCATTCCATAGAGTTATACGTAAGGTAGCCATTGATTATGTTGACTGCTGCGATACCAGTATCTGTATCAATAGTTCCTGATTACGCATAAGATTTTCTATAGTTGTTCTCATAAATGTCATGAATTCGGTCATGTTTTGTTGCATGGTAAAGATCAATGTTTCAATATTGCCTTGTGGCTGTCCTCTTCGCTGATCAGCATTTACCTTGTTTTGTTCAGCGAGTGGGAATGGAGTTGTAGGATTTGTAGATGTAAGACCTGATTTAAGCGCACTTGCAAATGTTACGTTCCTGTGGGTCAGACTGTTTAAGTGGGCATCAGGTGTATGCTTTGGAGGTATAATTGTGCTATGCGTGCTTTGCCCACGCATCATAGTAACTTTTTGGTGAAGCCGATTTTTTAGATCCTTATATACAGGGCAACCTCTGTAGTTTGCTGTGTGGTTTCCTCCGCAGTTGCTACACTTTTTCATGCCGGGGTCAGCTTTGTTTGATGGGCAGTTAGCGGAGCTGTGAAGGTCACCACAAGCTACACATACAGTGCGAAGGGTACAATAAGTTTTTGTATGGCCATATTCTTGGCAATTTGCACACTGTACACTCTTCAACAGAGATTCTACGGTGTAATAGATATTGCAGCTTATAAATGGGGTGAGTCTCGTTTTTCTTCACTGCCCATGAGTCTGGTTCAAGTTCGACCATGAAAAGAGGTTGTGGCTTTTTATCTTTGTTAAATATGTTGATAACTGTTTTCGGCTTAAAACCTTGTTCAATTAGGGCTCCTGATATTTCCTCAGGATTTATTTCAGGCTCAAGGCCTTTTATAACTATTTGTATTCCCTTGCTGCTTTTTAGTTGGTATGTATAAAAGTTTTTCCTGGCATCATTGAGGTATTTGGTAAGCGCTCTGAAGTTTACTTCCGTTTTGACTTGCACTTTCGTTTCGTGAATATTGCCCTTGGTCAGGGGAATTATGTGGAAACTGTCTTTCCCAATAAGATCCATTATTTTGTTTACGAGGGCGCTGGAACATTTCTACCTGGAGCCATGGAGTTGATTTAAATTTTCGTGGGACATGCACAAAAGGGTTTGGAATACGATTTCTATGATCAACCGTGCTAATCTGGTGCTACATATGTGGATAAAGCGAATTTTAAAGTGTTATTAAGTAACAAGGGCTTGTTTAAAATTTGCGTGTACATGCAAGCTGTAAACAACGTACAACCCACCTCCCGCCCAACCGACCGAACGGCGCTGCCATTTATCGTACGGCTCGGATAGTGGGGATAGATCCGAAAGAATAAACTATAGAAAACATTACGAGGAAGAATCGGAGTGCGTTTATTTCTCTGAAAGGTAGGTGAAAATTGAGGATTTGATAAAAGTGGAAGTGCAGAGTGAAATAATAGAGTATAAGTCATTGTAGTCAGAGCAAAAAACCCTAAAAGGCTCATGCTGGGCAAATTTGGGACTATAACAACTTAGGAACAGGGGACTAAATTTTCTAGTCCATCTATTTGGACATCGATAGAGTGCTGGTCAAAACTTTTTTTTTTTTTTTTTTTTAATTTTATTTATATTAAGTATTGAAACCGTGCTACAATTTTGCACCTTAACAACACAAGCAAAATAGTATTTATAAGCCCATCGCCGAGCGCATAGCACGGGGATTTTATGTTAATGGAGGTGGAAACGGTGATTTATCTTCGTGGAGGGGGAAGCGTCTTCACGAAGCCTTGTCTTTTTAGCATTTTAAGCGGCCTGGCGGGAAGCAAATTCCTGGCTAGTACACTGCGATGAGTGGTGAGTCTGTCTCTGTACCTGCTGGTGTGTCTATTGATCTGCTCCTCCACAGTATGCAGATTGAGGTCTCGATGTAAGGTTGAATTCCGTACATAGCAAGGACAGTTGGTTATCTGCCTCAGGGTACGATTCTGCAGTACCTGGATGCGATTGCAGTTAGATTTTGCTGCAATCCCCCAAATTTGCAGCCCGTAGAGACAGATTGGGGCGACACACTGAGCGTACACTTTTGTTTTTACCCTAAGTGACATACTGCTCTTTCTGCTCAGCAGCCAACGTAATTGCTGAAGTCTTAGGACGCACCTCTTGCGAGTGGCTTTAAGATGCGGCAAGAAGGTGAGTCGCTTGTCTAAAGTGATACCAAGGTACTTCACCGTTGCTGGTTGCTCCAGGATCTGTCCTTCCATTTGGATTGGTGGGATTGTTTTCATCCTTAATGTGAAGGCAGGGTTGGACGTTTTTCGAGCGTTTAAACCATTTTGCTATGTATATTTGTTTGTTACATTAGGTACCTGAAGTTTTCACAAGCATTATTTCCAGTTACATTGCATCCATATCCTGAAAAATATATAGAAAATATTTTTAGGTTCCACCTCTTGCACCACGCTGATAGGGCTGCAACATATCCCTGCAAACCATCTGCTGCCTCAAAGCGACATTTTGAGCTATACAGAACGGCAATGTCGTCTGCATATGTGGCAATTAGAGCCTTCGAGGGGTCTTCCATGTAGCCATCATCGGGTACGGGCAAGTCTGCAGTATAGAATGAGTACAGGAGCGGGCCAAGAACACTTCCTTGCGGGACTCCAGCTCTCATCTGGGCAGGCGCAGAGTAAGTGTCCCGGATCTTGACTTTAAATACCCGCCCTTCCAGGTAGGACTTTAGGAGCAAGTAATATGGTGCTGGTAGTAAATCTTTCACCTTGCAAAGGAGACCGTCGTGCCACACCCGATCAAAGGCTTTTTGGATATCAATAAAAACTGAGTTGCAGTATTCAAGATCATCAAATGCCTGTATAATGTCCTGCGTAACCCTGTGAACCTGCTCGACAGTGCCGTGTCCCTCACGAAATCCAAATTGATGGTTCGGCACAATTCCGCACTGAGTTATAATCCTTGTAGGTCGATTAGCAATGAGTCTTTCCCATACCTTCGACATAGAGGAAAGAAGACTTATTGGCCGATAGGATTCCGGGTCGTCTTCCGGCTTGCCTGGCTTATAGATCATGTGGATTGCCGCTATTTTCCATTGGGAAGGGAAGAACTGAATCCTTAGCTTAGCATTAAAAATAAGTGCCATGTAGAGGATCGCACGATTTGGCAGGGCCTTCAGTGTGACATGGCATATTCTGTCCATGCCAGGAGCCTTGTTTTTCGGAAGAGCTTTTATGGCTTCGGTAATCTCCTGAACTCTGATTGGCGTGATGGGGAGGGACATCTGGAGCGGGATCTGCAAGCTCTCCAGGGTCTCTTCGATATCAGCCAGCGTAGCAACGTTGTGTGGGGTGAATCTGGCCTCCAGGTGTTGAGCAAATATGTTTGCCTGTTCCTCTTCATTCCGTGCAAGGTCGCCGCCATGCTGCCTAACTGGGACCTGTCTAAACGGCTGGTTTTTCGTAGCCTTTGTGCATTTCCACAGTGAGTAATTGGCGTCAACAGTGTAGTCCATCGAGGGCAGCTTGTGTTCAAAGAAGTTATTTCTGAGCTCCCTTAAGAGGATCCGTAGTCGCTTGGCTGCTCGGTTCCACAGGATTCGATCCCAAGGGTCTTGGGTTTGAATTGCTTTTCTTCGTAGGCGCCTTTTTTCAGACAGTAGCTCTTTTGCCTCTCTGGTAAGTATGACGCCATATTTTGTCGGCTTTAATGGGCTCGCAGGTGGAGTGGATGCAGCAGCAGCCCTGTGGATATTATTAGTGAAGATTTCCACTGCCATTTCTATATCCTCCCCAGAATTCAGCTCCGTTTCAAGATGGATGGAGCTCTCCAGATTCTGGTGAAATAGAGTTAGGTCAGTTCGATTGCTGATCAGCCTTGCATTAGAGCGAGCATTAATCCCATTGGTATCTATGGTGACTACGAGGGCCAGATGGTCAGACTCTAAATCCCAATTTTGGGTAATACTCGCGCAGTAGTCCGGTACTCCATGGTGGACGGAAAAATCAATACATGTGGGCGTATGTGTTGTGACGTATGGGTATTTGGTAGGGGCTCTTGTGGCAAGAATCTTTGCCCCGGTGGCGGAGATGGCTTCAGCTATTTCTTGTCCCTTAGGTGAGTTGCAGGTGTCGCCCCATAGTCAATGTCGCGCGTTCCAATCGCCACCAAACGGTACCTTTGTCCACATTTTCGAAGTATACTGGTGAAGAGACTTTCCCGTATTCTGTTTCCTGGAGTGCAGTAGATGGAACTGAACTCAATGTCACCAAGTCCCGTAGCAACTTTCACCGATGACATTTGTATACTGCGCGTCTCTATTACTCTTTGGGGAAAATGTCGGAGAGTAGTCCTGACTAGCACCGCCACTCCACCTCCACTGTGATTATTGAAAGATGGCTTGTAGGCAGGATAGAATGTGTATCCAAAGACTCGAACAGTTCCATCGCGGTTTAGTCTGGTTACACTCAAGAGAAGGATGTCAATGTCGATGTTGTGTGCAAAAAGTTCGACTTCTCCGACTTTTCCTGAAATGCCGTTGACATTCAAGATGAGGACTTGTTGACCTGAGAATTATTTCCAGCCCATTGCTTCATTGTGCTGGCCATCTCAGACACTATTGTTTCTAGCCGTGCAAGGCGTTCATTAGCTAGCTTATTTTGCTGTTGTTGTTCTTGTTGTTGCTGTTGGAGCCGCATGAGAAACTGCTATTGCTGCTGCTGGAGGTGCTGTTGCCATTCCTGAAACTGTCGTTGCTGCTGTTGCAGCAGGGACTGGATATCAATCGGCTGTTGTTGATGTGGACTTGGCTGCGTTTGAGCATAGTTTAAACGACGTTGAGCATTTCCAGAATTGCTTGGCACTGAAGCTGCGACTGCTGCATAGGAGGCACTTGTGAGGGCACTGTAGCTCCGTGGTGTCATCTGCTCTGTTGCTGGTTGGAATGCAATTTGGGCCACTTGTTTCCTTGCTATTCTAGCGGGGCCAAGCGCAGGAAATTCCTGCACGTTCCTTGTAGCAGAATATTGTTTGGCCACATTGCCATTAAGTGATCTAGTTTCGGTTGCTGATTTATTTGGAGACTCCGATGACCGACGAAGATACTCCTGGTACGACTTGCAGCCTTTGTAGCTAGCTTTATGAGCTCCTGAGCAATGAAAGCAGGTAGGTGTTGCGTCAAGAGCGCGTATACACTCACTTGTTTGATGATCCTCGCCACATCTGGCGCAATTGGGGTGTCGTCGGCAATATCTAGTAGTGTGGCCGTACCGCTGGCGACGTCTGTGGCTTTTCTCATTCGCTCCACCCTCACCTTTTGTCTACAGAGGATTGTGATTTTGAAGACATCATTTATCGTATCGCACGGTTTGATATTGATAAAGAAGAGATTTAGCTTCTCTTCCCTGTTAGCCCTGGATGCGGGATTATGAAAGTGGAGTACCTCAAAGCCGTACTTTTGCAGACTATCTTTGATGTCTCCATTTAGAGTTCTGTGGTGTAGGCCCTTGACAACAATTCGATGCGGCTTTTCTGTCTGCATTTGGTATGTGTGGAACTGCACACGATTTCTGTCCAGATAGTCAACAATAATTCTGTGGGTGTCACTATCCTTGGGGAAGATTCTGGTGGTTCCTATATTGCTCTTGGTGACCACATTGTTCACATTAGTGACCTCACCAATGAATTCAAAAAGGTCATTTATGCTGCAGTCTGGGACAACAATTTGAGGTGGCTTTCCCATTTTCCTTACTTGTTCGGTCTGGGCAGGTTCGTTGTTTTCAATAGTTATTTCATCCTGTTGGTTCTCTGTAGTGTCTTCCGCTTCTATGTCCATATCAAGTAGCGCGAACCCTATGCTAGAGCTTGAAAGGTCAGCTTCCCTAGTCGCTCTCTTAACCCTTGCGATAGGTGAAGAAGACTTTGCGTTTTTCCTTTTCTTGCTTTTTTGCACTTGGGCCTGCAACATTTTTGGTGCGGCCCCACTGATCACTGTAGCTATGTCAGTAGTGACACGCGGGCAGCAGAAGAGCAGAGTTTGCTTGTTGTAGCAGTTGCCATGGTGTCAGTGCTTGTTCTGCTTAAGTTGGTGCTAGTAATGGTGCTGGTCGTGGGAGTGATGATGTTGGTACTTGTATTGCTAATATCAGTTTGGTTAATTCTGCAAGCCGCTCGAAGCTCGGGTGGGGTTTTGCCAGCAACGCGGTACATTTTTTTTTTGCAATGTCTGCTTATTATTAAGCAGCGAGTCAGAAGCAGATTTCCCTTCGGCCATTTGGAAATGTTATATTTTCGTTTTCGCCTCAAACGAAATCAACAACAAGATAAGCCCCTCTTGTGCGGCTACGCGCCGGTGGAGGGGCTATGCAATGCCCGATGGGCAGCGTGCACTTATTTTGCAAGCTGTTTTGTTGCTTTATTTTACAGCTTATTGCCGACTCCGCTAGCTGCAGCGTCCAAAAACGGAGCTTTGTAAACCAATCGCTATTAATGTAGTTACGCGACTCTGATTGTGTTAACTAATTAGTTTTTGTTTTATTTTCAGGAAATTTTTTTTTTTTTTTTGGGAAACTTATAAATAAGCAAAAACCGCTGGTCGAAACTGTAAGAAATTATTAAAAGGCGCTTGTGCGAAAAGTAAGCCTCCTGAAAAGAGTAGCGTTGTCGCGCATACATGTAGGTGACCACATTTAAATGAGTTTTTCGATGCAGAGAAAAAACTTAAGGAAATTGGTGTTATGATTTGCGATAATTTATTAGCGATGTTGTTATTGTACAGTTTGCTGATTCGTACGAAACATTTCGGTGCGCAATAGAGACACGGTAAGATTTACCGCATCTTGATGTATTACGCATTAAGATATAAGAGTAGTCGGAGGAACGTAAAGCGAAGGAAGCTCGTGGGAAGCATAAAGGTATGAACATTAATCGTCGAAAGTGAAAAGTCTTAGTATACGATTTTTATGAACTACGGGGTTATCTGGAGCTACCTATGTGGATAAAGCGAATTTTAAAGTGGTAAGTAACATGGGCTTGATTAAAATTTTATTTGCTTGATAGCAAAGCGGTGCTGCCCATGTGAACAAAGACGAATTTTCAAGTGTTAATGAAAATGGAGTTGATTGAAATTTTCGTGGTAGATGCACAAAAGGGTTTGGTATACGATTTCTATGATCAACGGTGCTATCTGGTGCTACATATGTGGATAAAGCGAATTTTAAAGTGTTATTAAGTAACAAGAGCTTGTTTGAAATTTGCGTGGTACATGCAAGCTGTAAACAACGTACAACCCACCTCCCGCCCAACCGACCGAACGGCGCTGCCATTTATCATACGGCTCGGATAGCGGGGATAGATACGAAAGAATAAACTATAGAAAAGATTACGAGGAAGAATCGGAGTGATTTTGTTTCTCTGAAAGGTAGGTGAGAAATAAGGATTTGATAAAAGTGGAAGTGCAGAGTGAAGTACTAGAGTATAGAGTAAAGGCTCATGCTGGGCATATGTGGGACTACAACAACTTAGGAACAGGGGACTAAAATTTCTAAAATGTAAAATGTTAGTCGTGTTAGTGGATGCTGGCTGTCTACATTACCATTAATAAAGTTTTGGAGGAAAACGACCAACAGCATCTCTCTGCGATTGGTAATTTTTTTTTTTTTTTTTCTATTAAAAATGTATTTATTTACATTGCAGTATACTGTTACTATTTATAGTAACTTCTACTGCAGAGATTCATAATTTCTATAGAGTATTTACATATTTACATACTTAAACCTAATACGGGAGTCTAGAGGCATTATTTAATTTAATTAATTAATTTATAAATCTTCTTGGCAGATCTGTTGGGTGAATGCGCAGGAGCCTCCTTCTCGCCCTCAGTCCCATTACTTGTCTCCTCTTCAAGAGTTTTCGAGCCAACTGGTTAGGGTGGTTTCCCAATTTATTTATGTACGCGATTGCTTGCTTATTTATGACATCGCCAATCCTTGGTACCCTCAGCTCCGTTTCAATGTCTTTGTTGCGGATGTACCAAGCCGCTCCAGATAGTTTACGCAAAATTTGCGACTGCGCCACACGAATTTTGTTGAGGTGCGACTTTGCGGCGATGCCCAATACTTGGATCTCCAAATAGGAGCCAATACAACCTTATAAATTTTGGCCTTGTTTGAAATTGAAAGTTTGTTTCCAGGCCTAAGGAGCCAAGCCATGCTGTTCGCCTTTGTTTTGAGCCGCCGAGTTACATCCGTTACATGGCGTAGAAATGTAAGTCGCTTATCCAGAGTGACACCGAGGTATTTGTGGGAGTTCGATTGTGTGAGGAGCTCTTCATGCAGAAACACACCTGGTGATGTGTCTTTTCTCAGGGTGTACGTCACGGAGAAACACTTTTCCGGATTGACTGCAATGTTCCAGCGTAGGGCCCAGTTCTCAAATTTTTTTAGATAAAGCTGAAGCGTATCAGTGGCTGTATAGACGCAAGTATCTCTGCAGGACTGCAGTGTCATTAGCAAAGGTGGCAACCAACAGGACATTGGGATCTGTAAGCGACATGTTGTCAGCTGAGGGCATGTCGTGCGTATACAGGCTATATAGTAGTATAGTAAATAGTGTATAGTGTGACCTAACACACTTCCCTGGGGTACAGCTGCTCTGACTCTTTTTGTTTGGGAGGACAGTCCGTCCTGTACTACCTTAAAGGATCGCTCGTGTAGGATCCTTTAAGGATCCTTTTTAATATCAAAAAGAGTTGAGGATTTAGTAGGCTTTTAAGCTTGTACAAAAGTCCTTCATGCCACACTCTGTCGAAAGCCTGCTGGATGTCCAGAAAAGCTCCAACGACGTACTCCTTTCCATGGAAACCTTCCAGCACAAACTTCACTACGCGGTGTAGCTGTTCAGGTGTGCCATGCCTGAGTCTAAAACCAAACTGAAACTTGGGAATAGCTTTTTGGACTTTACGGGATTCGAGCAATCTTCTCAGGATGCACCTCTCAAGTAATTTGCCAAATGCTGGAAGCAGGCTTATTGGGCGATAGGAGTCTAATTCCTCTGCTGGCTTCCCATTTTTATGGAGCATAATGATATTTGCCTTCTTCCAGGCGATTGGGAAGTGTCCCAGTCGAAGAGCAGAATTGAAAATCAGTACAAGGAATAACAAAGCTCTGTGGGGCATCGGCTTAATGGAGCGGTTGTCAATGTGATCCTCACCAGGAGCCTTGTTGTTGCGAAGGGTTGATATCATCTTCCAATTTCTTGAGTTTAATAGGCTTTACAGGAAGAGCCATCTGCAATGGGGCTTCTAGGGATTCAGCAACCAGTTGTATTCGTCTTGGCTATCTCTTGGCTATCTGTATCGTCATGCTATCTGGAACGTCTGGAATCTTTTCTCCAGGTTTCCAGGTTCAAACGCTTCAGCTCTGTCCTGAGGTGATTTTGCCCAAGTGCCATCTGGGTTACGAACTGGAAACTTTGGAGCAACTTGTCTCTTGAATCTCTTCGTGAGCTTCCAGAGCGCGAATTTTGAGTTTTCATCGGCAGTAGCTTTCCCGAGGAACGCGTCAGTTGCTTCTCTTTTCAGGTTGGCCAGTACTTTTCTCACCCGATTTGATATCCTTCGGTACAATCTGTCAATTATTAGGTCATTGGTCCTGGTGAACTCACGCCGAAGACGTTTCTTGAGAGTTAAGAGTCCGACTGCTTCCGGAGAGAGAGCGACGCTGCTATGCAAGTTGCGTAGGTGAACTGCGCCGCCAGGAGCTGCAATTTGAGCTGCATCTTTGATCTTCTTCATAAAAGTTTTAACCGCTTTCTCGATATCGTCTGCTGTATTTATCTCTGTATTGAGGTTAAAGGCATTGTTAAGTTCGTACTGAAACAGCCTTATATTCGCACCAGGTGGAACGAGCATCCTAATAGGGCGGTGCTATGAGGTGACGTTGTTAGTGAAGCGATCAGCAGCAAGTGATCGGAAGATAGGTCATACTCTTCGCGTACTGATAGTAGACTGTTAGCTATACATTTGTACAAGAAGAAGATGATACATGAAGGTACATTCCTCGTGTTATACGGGTAGTGAGTGGGTTTGCCTGTAGCCAGAACTGGAGTTGAGCTACCGGAGATAACATCGTGAAGTGCTGTGCCTCGAGCATTCGCTCATATACTACCCCAGAGGCGATGCTTAGCGTTAAAATCACCTCCAAGGATAAACTTTTGACCATGTTGACCAAGGATATTATCAAATGCAGAGGAATTCCAAGGCAGGTCTGGAGAAAGGTACACAGCTGACACCGTAATTTCGCCCAAATTAGTGGAAATTTTGACCGTCGCCATTTGTAGGTGATTCGTTGTGATGGAATGCAGGTGATAGTGTACTAATCCCTGCCTGATTAGGATACAATCTCCTCCTCTGGGTCGACCTCCTGGGTGATCTGCTCTATAGCAGCTGTAACCTATCATATTGAGGTAGGATCCGTCGTGTAGGAGTGTCTCTGAAATAAGCATAACATCAATTTCGTGCTTGCTGAGAAACACTTTAAGCTCATTAGCATTTGGGATAATGCTACGAGCGTTCCAGGTTCCGAGGCGCAGTTCACAAGCCATTACTTGCGCTGCGTCAACGACTTAGAACCTCTGAGTTCTTTGATCTCTTCAAATAACTCAGCGACGGTTTTTTGTAGACCAGCAATGGTCTGCTGCATTGAGATGATGATTTGTGCGAGGGATCCATCAATCAGCCGTTTGGTTAGGACGTTGAGGTTCACCTGTGTTTGTTACAGGAGTGAACGCCGCATTTGGAAAAGTCTGAAACCTTGTATTTGAGAAAGCATTTCGCTGTTGGGAGTATTTTCCATCAGGTCGTGTGATCTGTTGTCCAGTTCTAGTCGCATCTGCATACGATAGGCCCTGCCGCACGATTGAGGATGAATTAGCTTGTTGCTTGATGTTGCGCATGGGCTGTGGATGTTCTACGCGAGTCATGGGAGTAATGTTGATTCCAGTTTTCCGGCTTTTGAATCTCTGTACGTAAATTCTGCAGCCTCTGAAGAGGTTAAGTTACCGAATCTTCGTGATCTAGAATTTCTATGTGTGAAAATCACTATGTCGCTTCAATCACTGTTCATCACATGCTCATTCTTACCACCTTCTTCAGAACCGCCTACCACCACTTATCTGTCACCACTTATCTACCATTCAGCTGGTTTTTAATCTCATGTCCGACAGTGACCTGCTAGTGATTCTAGGATACTTCAATTTACCTAAACTTATATGGTCAAACATCGAGAATTCACCATCTTTATCACTTTCAAAACACCATAATTTTACTGAAGGTATGTTCGACATATCCCTTGGTCAAATAAAACAGACTTCTTAAGAGATATAAAAACTGGCTGCAATGTAACTTCAAACTTCACCGTACATAACGCTGAATGTTATAAGAAATATATTTACCGCTGCCGGATCCAGTTTACACAGGACCCGAAGCAGTTTTATGATTTTGTGAACAGTAGGCGTAAGCATATATTTTTTCCCACCCCCCCTTAATTTCGTTTAAAAATTTATGTTCGACTACTAATCAGGGTATTGCCGATCTATTCGCAACTTTCTTGCAAACAACGTGCTAACTTCCTACAATTATGGATCAGCCTAATTCATACAATATATTCAATACAATATTCAATCAGCCAATCTTATTTTCAGACCAACTTTCTCCGAAAGCGGTGTGTTATCGGGTCTTCTGAAGGTAAAACCAGTCTATTTGCCAGGTTCTGATGGTGTTTCTGGCTGTGTACTAAAAAATTGCCATTGCCATAAGCCATTGTGCAGACCTCTTCTAAAACTTTCCACCTTGTCTCTGGAAACTTCGATCTTTCCGTACATGTGGAAGGAATCTTTCATAATTCCCCTACACAAAAAAAGAAAAAAAATCTGATGCTATAAACTATAGAGGAATCTCTAAATTGTCAGCAATTCCAAAGCTTTTCGAAAAATTGGCAACACCACATCTTCAACACCTCTGCAGTTCAATTATTTCTTCCGTAAAGGCCTTCAAACAGATGTCATCTATAAGGACTTCAGTAAAGCATTTGACTCTGTCAACCACTCACTTCTTTAGAGTAAACTTAATATCTTGGGATTTTCTCAGGCCTTCGCACGTGGAATTTCAGCTACTTAGCTGGGAGAACCCAACGTGTCCTTTTTAAAGATGTACACTCTCTTCTTGTTAGGGCAACATTGGTAGTCCCCCAAGGAAGCCATCTTGGGCAGCTACTTTTCACTATTTTTATTAATTACCGCCTGCACTAACACACTCTCTGGTTCTTATGTATGCAGACGACGTTAAGCTTCTTCTTCTTCCTCTTCTGCCCAATAAAAACTTCAGTCAGGTTTGGACAATTTTCAAAAATGGTGTTCAAAGAATCTCTTAAAACTTAATGTGTCAAAATGTAAGCTAATATCTTTTTATCGATCGTGCCCTAACCAGGCCCTAACCACACTTTCTCTTTGGGATTTCCTTTGGGATTAACCCAGGCTAACGATCTTTGTGTTCTATTAGACTTTAAAATTAAATTTTTCGACCATATTTCCACGATGTTTCATAAAGCCAAGGGTGTGCTTGCCTTCATTAAAAGATGGTCTAAGGAATTCAATGACCCTTATATAACTAAAAGCGTCTACGTATCTTTAGTATGTGCAATACTGGAGTACGGGACATGCCTCTGGCGCCCTCAGTATAAGGTTCATCAAGATCGCATTGAATCCGTTCAAAAGATTTTCTTGATGTTTTCTCTTAGGGGACTCTACTGGAATGCAAATCTTCACCTCCCCTTTTATTTTAACAGACTCCTTCTCAATCAATCAATTTCCTTCCCTTACCAATCGCAGAGAGATGCTGTTGGTCGTTTTCCTCCAAAACCTTATTAATGGTAATATAGACAGCCAGCATCTACTAACACGACTAACATTTTACATTCCAAATAGATGGACTAGAAATTTTAGTCCTCTGTTCCTAAGTTGTTATAGTCCCACATATGCCCTTTTAGTGTTTTGTGCTCTGACTACAATGACATACTTTATTACTTCACTCTGCACTTCCACTTTTATCAAATCCTTATTTCTCCCCTACCTTTCAGAGAAACAAACGCACTCCGATTCTTCCTCGTAATCTTTTCTATAGTTTATTCTTTCGGATCTATCCCCGCTATCCGAGCCGTCTTCGTCTTTCTTCTTCTTTGTTCATATAGGCAGCATCGCTTTGCTATTAAGCATATCAACTTTTAATCAAGCCCATGTTACTTAACACTTTAAAATTCGCTATATCCACATATGTAGCACCAGATAGCACCGTAGATCATAGACATCGTATTCCAACAACTTTTGTGCATGTACAACGAAACTTCTCTTATCGCAATTTTCATTAACACTTGCAAATTCGTCCTTGTTCACATAGAAAGCCCCCTTTGCAACGTAGGCCATAGGATGCTCGCCCCTAACAATTTAATACATGTACAAGCAAATTTCAATCCAGCCCATGTTCATTAACACTTGAAAATTCTCTTTGTCCACATAGGAGTCGAATCATCATTGAGAAAAGGGATCAGTTCGATTTTATTTTCATTAAATTTTTTCCGACAAAACAAAAAAAAAAAAAAAAGTTTTTGGCAAATAATCAAACCTTTTTATTTTATCGAGGAAATTAAAAAATAGAGGTGCTTCAAGAGAAGTATTGTCGATCGGTTCCGGGATGTCGGAAGTCGCTGGGTGCCTTAAAGCGGAGTTACGAGAGGTACCACGAACAGGATGCTCCTTTCAGAGCATGCCCCCGCCTAGCACAACTGGCAGGGAGCCTTTTATGGTTAGCAGCCTAAGCCAATTAAACAACCCTAACCAGATAACAGTTGCAAAAATAGGCGACTGCCTATTACCGCAAATTGAAAAAAATAGTAGTACGCCTACATTCCAGCCGGCTTCAGTCTCTTGGCAAAAAGTTTCATCCAAGAAGAGAAGCCTACCAACCTCACCGAAAAGTTAAAAGGGTTATGGAGGAAAACGACCAACAGCATCTCTCTGCGATTGGTTAGAGAAGGTAAATTGATTAGAAAGAGTCTGTTAAAATAGAAAGGGAGGTGAAGATTTGCATCCCAGTAGAGTCCCATAAGAGCAAACATCAAGAAATTCTTTTCAACGGATTCAATGCGATCTTGATGAACCCTATACTGAGGGCTCCAGAGGCATGACCCGAACTCCAGTATTGGACGTACTAAAAATAAGTCTTATAAAATAAATCTAATACGACACCAAGATCGTTAACCTGGGTTAATCCTTTTAACAAAATTTTCAAGTACATGGGCTTGATTAAAATTTGCGATTACATGTATAAAATTGTTAGGGGCGAGCATCCTTTGGCCTACGCTGCAAAACGGTGCTACCTATGTGAACAAAGACGAATTTTCAAGTGTTAATGAAAATGGCGCTAATTGAAATTTTCGTTTTACATGCACAAAAGTGTTTGGAATACGATGTCTATGATCTACGGTGATATCTGGTGCTACATATGTGGATAAAGCGAATTTTAAAGTGTTAAGTAACATGGGCTTGATTAAAATTTGATATGCTTTTAAAGCTAGGCAAAGCGATGCTGCCTATGTGAACAAAGACGAATTTTCAAGTGTTAATGAAAACGGAGTTGATTGAAATTTTCGTGGTACATGCACAAAAGTGTTTGGAATACGATTTCTATGATCTTGGGTGCTATTTGGTGCTACATATGTGGATAAAGCGAATTTTATAATGTTATTAAGTAACAACGGCTTGTTTGAAATTTGCGTGTACACGCAAGGTGCAAATTTTTTTTGTTGTTTTTTCGCGCGGCTCACACTGCATAACGTACAACACACATACCGCCCAACAAACCGCGAGGCGATGCCGTTTATTGTACGGCTCTGATAGGTGGGATAGACCCTAGAGAATAAAGTATAGAAAAGATTACGAGGAAGAAGTGGAGAACGTTTGTTGCTCTGAAAGGTAGGTGAGAATTGAGGATTTGATAAAAGTGGAAGTGCAGAGTGAAGTAATAGAGTATAAGTCATTGTAGTCAGGGCACAAAACCCTAAAATGCTCCTGCTGGGCATATGTAGGACCATAACAACTAAGGAACAGGGGACTAAAATTTCTTGTTCGTCCAATTGGAGTGTTAAATGTTAGTCGTTTTAGTATATGCTGGTTGTCTACATTACCATAAATATGGTTATGGAGAAAAACGACCAACAGCATCTCTCTGCGATTGGTTAGGGAAAGTAAATTGATTAGAAAGAGTCTGTTAAAATACAAAGGGAGGTGAAGATTTGCATCCCAGTAGAGTCCCATAAGAGCAAACATCAAGAAATTCTTTTCAACGGATTCAATGCGATCTTGATGAACCCTATACTGAGGGCTGCAGAGGCATGACCCGTACTCCAGTATTGGAGGTACTAAAAATAAGTCTAATAAAGAAAGTCTAATAGGACACCAAGATCGTTAACCTGGGTTAATCTTTTTAAGAAAATCCCATAGAGACGAACTTTCAAGTGTTAATAAAAATGGCATTGATTGAAATTTTCGTGAAATGAGCATGGGCTTGATTGAAATTTGCGTTTACATGTATAAAATTGTTAGGGGCGAGCATCCTATGGCCTACGCTGTAAAACGGTGCTACCTATGTGAACAAAGACGAATTTTCAAGTGTTAATGAAAATGGCGCTAATTGAAATTTTCGTGGTACATGCACAAAAGTGTTTGGAATACGATGTCTATGATATACGGCGCTCTCTGGTGCTACATATGTGGATAAAGCGAATTTTAAAGTGTTAAGTAACATGGGCTTGATTAAAATTCGATATGCTTGATAGCAAAGCGATGCTGCCTATGTGAACAAAGACGAATTTTCAAGTGTTAATGAAAATGGCGCTAATTGAAATTTTCGTGGTACATGCACAAAAGTGTTTGGAATACGATGTCTATGATATACGGCGCTCTCTGGTGCTACATATGTGGATAAAGCGAATTTTAAAGTGTTAAGTAACATGGGCTTGATTAAAATTTGATATGCTTTTAAAGCTAGGCAAAGCGATGCTGCCTATGTGAACAAAGACGAATTTTCAAGTGTTAATGAAAACGGAGTTGATTGAAATTTTCGTGGTACATGCACAAAAGTGTTTGAAATACGATTTCTATGACCTATGGTGCTATTTGGCACTATTTACATGTATAAAGCGAATTTTAAAGTGTTAAGTAACAACGGCTTGTTTAAAATTTGCGTGTACATGCAAGCTGCAAATTTTTGTTGTTTGTTCGGGCGGCTCACGCTGCCGTTTATCGTACGGCTCTGATCGGTTTGATAGACCCTAGAGAATAAAGTATAGAAAAGATTACGAGGAAGAAGTGGAGAACGTTTGTTGCTCTGAAAGTGGAAGTGCAGAGTGAAGTTATAGAATATAAGTCATTGTGGTCAGAGCACAAAACCCTAAAAGGCTCATGCTGGGCATATGTGGGACTACAACAACATTAGAACAGGGGACTAAAATTTCTTGTCCGTCTAATTGGAGTGTTAAATATTAGTCGTTTTAGTAGATGCTGGTTGTCTACATTACCAATAATAAGGTTATGGAGGAAAACGACCAACAGCATCTCTCTGCGATTGGATAGGGAAGGTAAATTGATTAGAAAGAGTCTGTTAAAATAGAAAGGGAGGTGAAGATTTGCATCCCAGTAGAGTCCCATAAGAGCAAACATCAAGAAATTCTTTTCAACGGATTCAATGCGATCTTGATGAACCCTATACTGAGGGCTCCAGAGGCATGACCCGTACTCCAGTATTGGACGTACTAAAAATAAGTCTTATAAAGAAAGTCTAATAGGACACCAAGATCGTTAACCTGGGTTAATCTTTTTAAGAAATTCCCATAGAGGCGAACTTTCAAGTGTTAATAAAAATGGCATTGATTGAAATTTTCGTGAAATGAGCATGGGCTTGATTGAAATTTGCATTTACATGTATAAAATTGTTAGGGGCGAGCATCCTTTGGCCTACGCTGCAAAACGGTGCTACCTATCTGAACAAAGACGACTTTAAAATGTGTTAATGAAAATGGCGCTAATTGAAATTTTCGTGGTACATGTACAAAAGTGTTTGGAATACGATGTCTATGATTTACGGTGGTATCTGGTGCTACATATGTTGATAAAGCTTGATAGCAAAGTGTTGCTGCCTATGTGAACAAAGAGGAATTTTCAAGTGTTAATGAAAATGGAGTTGATTGAAATTTTCGTGGTTCAGGCACAAAAGTGTTTGGAATACAATTTCTATGATCTACGGTGCTATTCGGTGCTACATATGTTGATAAAGCGAATTTTAAAGTGTTATTAAGTAACAACGGCTTGTTTGAAATTTGCGTGTACACGCAAGCTGCACTTTTTTTGTTTTTTTTTTTCGCGCGGCTCACGCTGCATAACGTACAACACACATACCGCCCAACAAACCGAGGGGCGATGCCGTTTATCGTACGGCTGTGATCGATGGGATAGACGCTATAGAATAAAGTGTAGAAAAGATTACGAGGAAGAAGTGGATAACGTTTGTTGCGCTGAAAGGTAGGTGAGAATTGAGGAATTGATAAAAGTGGAAGTGCAGATTGAAGTAATAGAGGATAAGTCATTATAGCTAGAGCACAAAACCCTAAAAGGCTCATGCTGGGCATATGTAGGACTATAACAACTAAGGAACAGGGGACTAAAATTTCTTGTCCGTCTAATTGGAGTGTTAAATGTTAGTTGTTTTAGTAGATGCTGGTTGTCTACATTACCATAAATAAGGTTATGGAGAAAAACGACCAACAGCATCTCTCTGCGATTGGTTAGGGAAAGTAAATTGATTAGAAAGAGTCTGTTAAAATACAAAGGGAGGTGAAGATTTGCATCCCAGTAGAGTCCCATAAGAGCAAACATCAAGAAATTCTTTTCAACGGATTCAATGCGATCTTGATAAACCCTATACTGAGGGCTGCAGAGGCATGACCCGTACTCCAGTATTGGAGGTACTAAAAATAAGTCTAATAAAGAAAGTCTAATAGGACACCAAGATCGTTAACCTGGGTTAATCTTTTTAAGAAAATCCCATAGACACGAACTTTCAAGTGTTAATAAAAATGGCATTGATTGAAATTTTCGTGAAATGAGCATGGGCTTGATTGAAATTTGCGTTTACATGTATAAAATTGTTAGGGGCGAGCATCCTATGGCCTACGCTGTAAAACGGTGCTACCTATGTGAACAAAGACGAATTTTCAAGTGTTAATGAAAATGGCGCTAATTGAAATTTTCGTGGTACATGCACAAAAGTGTTTGGAATACGATGTCTATGATATACGGCGCTCTCTGGTGCTACATATGTGGATAAAGCGAATTTTAAAGTGTTAAGTAACATGGGCTTGATTAAAATTCGATATGCTTGATAGCAAAGCGATGCTGCCTATGTGAACAAAGACGAATTTTCAAGTGTTAATAAAAATGGAGTTGATTGAAATTTTCGTGGTACATGCACAAAAGTATTTGGAATACGATTTCTATGATCTTGATGAACCCTATACTGAGGGCTCCAGAGGCATGACCCGTACTCCAGTATTGGACGTATTAAAAATAAGTCTAATAAAGAAAGTCTAATAGGACACCAAGATCGTTAACCTGGGTTAATCTTTTTAAGAAATTCCCATAGAGACGAACTTTCAAGTGTTAATAAAAATGGCATTGATTGAAATTTTCGTGAAATGAGCATGGGCTTGATTGAAATTTGCGTTTACATGTATAAAATTGTTAGGGGCGAGCATCCTATGGCCTACGTTGCAAAACGGTGCTACCTATGTGAACAAAGACGAATTTTCAATTGTTAATGAAAATGGTGCTAATTGAAATTTTCGTGGTACATGTACAAAAGTATTTGGAATACGATGTCTATGATTTACGGTGATATCTGGTGCTACATATGTTGATAAAGCTTGATAGCAAAGTGATGCTGCCTATGTGAACAAAGACGAATTTTCAAATGTTAATGAAAATGGAGTTGATTGACATTTTCGTGGTTCATGCACAAAAGTGTTTTGAATACGATTTCTATGATCTACGGTGCTATTTGGTGCTACATATGTGGATAAAGCGAATTTTTAAATGTTATCAAGTAACAACGGCTTGTTTGAAATTTGCGTGTACCGCAAGCTGCCAATTTTTTTTGTTGTTTTTTCGCGCGGCTCACGCTGCATAACGTACAACACACATACCGCCCAACAAACCGCGGGGCGATGCCGTTTATTGTACGGCTCTGATAGGTGGGATAGACCCTAGAGAATAAAGTTTTAAAAAGATTACGAGGAAGAAGTGGAGAACGTTTGTTGCTCTGAAAGGTAGGTGAGAATTGAGGATTTGATAAAAGTGGAAGTGCAGAGTGAAGTAATAGAGTATAAGTCATTGTAGTCAGGGCACAAAACCCTAAAAGGCTCATGCTGGGCATATGTAGGACTATAACAACTAAGGAACAGGGGACTACAATTTCTTGTCCGTCTAATTGGAGTTTTAAATGTTAGTCGTTTTAGTAGATGCTGGTTGTCTACATTACCATTAATAAGGTTATGGAGGAAAACGACCAACAGCATCTCTCTGCGATTGGATAGGGAAGGTAAATTGATTAGAAAGAGTCTGTTAAAATAGAAAGGGAGGTGAAGATTTGCATCCCAGTAGAGTCCCATAAGAGCAAACATCAAGAAATTCTTTTCAACGGATTCAATGCGATCTTGATGAACCCTATACTGAGGGCTCCAGAGGCATATTAAACATAAGTCTAATAAAGAAAGTCTAATAGGACACCAAGATCGTTAACCTGGGTTAATCTTTTTAAGAAAATCCCATAGAGACGAACTTTCAAGTGTTAATAAAAATGGCATTGATTGAAATTTTCGTGAAATGAGCATGGGCTTGATTGAAATTTGCGTTTACATGTATAAAATTGTTAGGGGCCAGCATCCTATGGCCTACGCTGTAAAACGGTGCTACCTATGTGAACAAAGACGAATTTTCAAGTGTTAATGAAAATGGCGCTAATTGAAATTTTCGTGGTACATGCACAAAAGTGTTTGGAATACGATGTCTATGATATACGGCGCTCTCTGGTGCTACATATGTGGATAAAGCGAATTTTAAAGTGTTATGTAACATGGGCTTGATTAAAATTTGATATGCTTTTAAAGCTAGGCAAAGCGATGCTGCCTATGTGAACAAAGACGAATTTTCAAGTGTTAATGAAAACGGAGTTGATTGAAATTTTCGTGGTACATGCACAAAAGTGTTTGAAATACGATTTTTATGACCTATGGTGCTATTTGGCACTATTTACATGTATAAAGCGAATTTTAAAGTGTTAAGTAACAACGGCTTGTTTAAAATTTGCGTGTACATGCAAGCTGCAAATTTTTGTTGTTTGTTCGGGCGGCTCACGCTGCCGTTTATCGTACGGCTCTGATCGGTTTGATAGACCCTAGAGAATAAAGTATAGAAAAGATTACGAGGAAGAAGTGGAGAACGTTTGTTGCTCTGAAAGTGGAAGTGCAGAGTGAAGTTATAGAATATAAGTCATTGTGGTCAGAGCACAAAACCCTAAAAGGCTCATGCTGGGCATATGTGGGACTACAACAACATTAGAACAGGGGACTAAAATTTCTTGTCCGTCTAATTGGAGTGTTAAATGTTAGTCGTTTTAGTAGATGCTGGTTGTCTACATTACCATTAATAAGGTTATGGAGGAAAACGACCAACAGCATCTCTCTGCGATTGGATAGGGAAGGTAAATTGATTAGAAAGAGTCTGTTAAAATAGAAAGGGAGGTGAAGATTTGCATCCCAGTAGAGTCCCATAAGAGCAAACATCAAGAAATTCTTTTCAACGGATTCAATGCGATCTTGATGAACCCTATACTGAGGGCTCCAGAGGCATGACCCGTACTCCAGTATTGGACGTACTAAAAATAAGTCTAACAAAGAAAGTCTAATAGGACACCAAGATCGTTAACCTGGGTTAATATTTTTAAGAAAATCCCATAGAGACGAACTTTCAAGTGTTAATAAAAATGGCATTGATTGAAATTTTCGTGAAATGAGCATGGGCTTGATTGAAATTTGCGTTTACATGTATAAAATTGTTAGGGGCGAGCATCCTATGGCCTACGCTGCAAAACGGTGCTACCTGTGTGAACAAAGACGAATTTTCAAGTGTTAATGAAAATGGCGCTAATTGAAATTTTCGTGGTACATGTACAAAAGTATTTGGAATACGATGTCTATGATTTACGGTGATATCTGGTGCTACATATGTTGATAAAGCTTGATAGCAAAGTGATGCTGCCTATGTGAACAAAGACGAATTTTCAAATGTTAATGAAAATGGAGTTGATTGACAGTTTCGTGGTTCATGCACAAAAGTGTTTGGAATACGATTTCTATGATCTACGGTGCTATTTGGTGCTACATATGTGGATAAAGCGAATTTTTAAATGTTATTAAGTAACAACGGCTTGTTTGAAATTTGCGTGTACACGCAGGCTGCCAATTTTTTTTGTTGTTTTTTCGCGCGGCTCACGCTGCATAACGTACAACACACATACCGCCCAACAAACCGCGGGGCGATGCCGTTTATTGTACGGGTCTGATAGGTGGGATAGACCCTAGAGAATAAAGTATTAAAAAGATTACGAGGAAGAAGTGGAGAACGTTTGTTGCTCTGAAAGGTAGGTGAGAATTGAGGATTTGATAAAAGTGGAAGTGCAGAGTGAAGTAATAGAGTATAAGTCATTGTAGTCAGGGCACAAAACCCTAAAAGGCTCATGCTGCGCATATGTAGGACTATAACAACTAAGGAACAGGGGACTAAAATTTCTTGTCCGTCTAATTGGAGTGTTAAATGTTAGTCGTTTTAGTAGATGCTGGTTGTCTACATTACCATAAATATGGTTATGGAGAAAAACGACCAACAGCATCTCTCTGCGATTGGATAGGGAAGGTAAATTGATTAGAAAGAGTCTGTTAAAATAGAAAGGGAGGTGAAGATTTGCATCCCAGTAGAGTCCCATAAGAGCAAACATCAAGAAATTCTTTTCAACGGATTCAATGCGATCTTGATGAACCCTATACTGAGGGCTCCAGAGGCATGACCCGTACTCCAGTATTGGACGTACTAAAAATAAGTCTTATAAAGAAAGTCTAATAGGACACCAAGATCGTTAACCTGGGTTAATCTTTTTAAGAAATTCCCATAGAGGCGAACTTTCAAGTGTTAATAAAAATGGCATTGATTGAAATTTTCGTGAAATGAGCATGGGCTTGATTGAAATTTGCATTTACATGTATAAAATTGTTAGGGGCGAGCATCCTTTGGCCTACGCTGCAAAACGGTGCTACCTATGTGAACAAAGACGAATTTTCAAGTGTTAATGAAAATGGCGCTAATTGAAATTTTCGTGGTACATGTACAAAAGTGTTTGGAATACGATGTCTATGATTTACGGTGGTATCTGGTGCTACATATGTTGATAAAGCTTGATAGCAAAGTGTTGCTGCCTATGTGAACAAAGAGGAATTTTCAAGTGTTAATGAAAATGGAGTTGATTGAAATTTTCGTGGTTCAGGCACAAAAGTGTTTGGAATACAATTTCTATGATCTACGGTGCTATTCGGTACTACATATGTGGATAAAGCGAATTTTTAAATGTTATTAAGTAACAACGGCTTGTTTGAAATTTGCGTGTACCGCAAGCTGCCAATTTTTTTTGTTGTTTTTTCGCGCGGCTCACGCTGCATAACGTACAACACACATACCGCCCAACAAACCGCGGGGCGATGCCGTTTATTGTACGGCTCTGATAGGTGGGATAGACCCTAGAGAATAAAGTATTAAAAAGATTACGAGGAAGAAGTGGAGAACGTTTGTTGCTCTGAAAGGTAGGTGAGAATTGAGGATTTGATAAAAGTGGAAGTGCAGAGTGAAGTAATAGAGTATAAGTCATTGTAGTCAGGGCACAAAACCCTAAAAGGCTCATGCTGGGCATATGTAGGACTATAACAACTAAGGAACAGGGGACTACAATTTCTTGTCCGTCTAATTGGAGTTTTAAATGTTAGTCGTTTTAGTAGATGCTGGTTGTCTACATTACCATAAATAAGGTTATGGAGAAAAACGACCAACAGCATCTCTCTGCGATTGGTTAGGGAAAGTAAATTGATTAGAAAGAGTCTGTTAAAATACAAAGGGAGGTGAAGATTTGCATCCCAGTAGAGTCCCATAAGAGCAAACATCAAGAAATTCTTTTCAACGGATTCAATGCGATCTTGATGAACCCTATACTGAGGGCTGCAGAGGCATGACCCGTACTCCAGTATTGGAGGTACTAAAAATTAGTCTAATAAAGAAAGTCTAATAGGACACCAAGATCGTTAACCTGGGTTAATCTTTTTAAGAAAATCCCATAGAGACGAACTTTCAAGTGTTAATAAAAATGGCATTGATTGAAATTTTCGTGAAATGAGCATGGGCTTGATTGAAATTTGCGTTTACATGTATAAAATTGTTAGGGGCGAGCATCCTATGGCCTACGCTGTAAAACGGTGCTACCTATGTGAACAAAGACGAATTTTCAAGTGTTAATGAAAATGGCGCTAATTGAAATTTTCGTGGTACATGCACAAAAGTGTTTGGAATACGATGTCTATGATATACGGCGCTCTCTGGTGCTACATATGTGGATAAAGCGAATTTTAAAGTGTTAAGTAACATGGGCTTGATTAAAATTCGATATGCTTGATAGCAAAGCGATGCTGCCTATGTGAACAAAGACGAATTTTCAAGTGTTAATAAAAATGGAGTTGATTGAAATTTTCGTGGTACATGCACAAAAGTATTTGGAATACGATTTCTATGATCTTGATGAACCCTATACTGAGGGCTCCAGAGGCATGACCCGTACTCCAGTATTGGACGTATTAAAAATAAGTCTAATAAAGAAAGTCTAATAGGACACCAAGATCGTTAACCTGGGTTAATCTTTTTAAGAAATTCCCATAGAGACGAACTTTCAAGTGTTAATAAAAATGGCATTGATTGAAATTTTCGTGAAATGAGCATGGGCTTGATTGAAATTTGCGTTTACATGTATAAAATTGTTAGGGGCGAGCATCCTATGGCCTACGTTGCAAAACGGTGCTACCTATGTGAACAAAGACGAATTTTCAAGTGTTAATGAAAATGGTGCTAATTGAAATTTTCGTGGTACATGTACAAAAGTATTTGGAATACGATGTCTATGATTTACGGTGATATCTGGTGCTACATATGTTGATAAAGCTTGATAGCAAAGTGATGCTGCCTATGTGAACAAAGACGAATTTTCAAATGTTAATGAAAATGGAGTTGATTGACATTTTCGTGGTTCATGCACAAAAGTGTTTGGAATACGATTTCTATGATCTACGGTGCTATTTGGTACTACATATGTGGATAAAGCGAATTTTTAAATGTTATTAAGTAACAACGGCTTGTTTGAAATTTGCGTGTACCGCAAGCTGCCAATTTTTTTTGTTGTTTTTTCGCGCGGCTCACGCTGCATAACGTACAACACACATACCGCCCAACAAACCGCGGGGCGATGCCGTTTATTGTACGGCTCTGATAGGTGGGATAGACCCTAGAGAATAAAGTATTAAAAAGATTACGAGGAAGAAGTGGAGAACGTTTGTTGCTCTGAAAGGTAGGTGAGAATTGAGGATTTGATAAAAGTGGAAGTGCAGAGTGAAGTAATAGAGTATAAGTCATTGTAGTCAGGGCACAAAACCCTAAAAGGCTCATGCTGGGCATATGTAGGACTATAACAACTAAGGAACAGGGGACTACAATTTCTTGTCCGTCTAATTGGAGTTTTAAATGTTAGTCGTTTTAGTAGATGCTGGTTGTCTACATTACCATTAATAAGGTTATGGAGGAAAACGACCAACAGCATCTCTCTGCGATTGGATAGGGAAGGTAAATTGATTAGAAAGAGTCTGTTAAAATAGAAAGGGAGGTGAAGATTTGCATCCCAGTAGAGTCCCATAAGAGCAAACATCAAGAAATTCTTTTCAACGGATTCAATGCGATCTTGATGAACCCTATACTGAGGGCTCCAGAGGCATATTAAACATAAGTCTAATAAAGAAAGTCTAATAGGACGCCAAGATCGTTAACCTGTGTTAATCTTTTTAAGAAAATCCCATAGAGACGAACTTTCAAGTGTTAATAAAAATGGCATTGATTGAAATTTTCGTGAAATGAGCATGGGCTTGATTGAAATTTGCGTTTACATGTATAAAATTGTTAGGGGCGAGCATCCTATGGCCTACGTTGCAAAACGGTGCTACCTATGTGAACAAAGACGAATTTTCAAGTGTTAATGAAAATGGTGCTAATTGAAATTTTCGTGGTACATGTACAAAAGTATTTGGAATACGATGTCTATGATTTACGGTGATATCTGGTGCTACATATGTTGATAAAGCTTGATAGCAAAGTGATGCTGCCTATGTGAACAAAGACGAATTTTCAAATGTTAATGAAAATGGAGTTGATTGACATTTTCGTGGTTCATGCACAAAAGTGTTTGGAATACGATTTCTATGATCTACGGTGCTATTTGGTGCTACATATGTGGATAAAGCGAATTTTTAAATGTTATTAAGTAACAACGGCTTGTTTGAAATTTGCGTGTACCGCAAGCTGCCAATTTTTTTTGTTGTTTTATCGCGCGGCTCACGCTGCATAACGTACAACACACATACCGCCCAACAAACCGCGGGGCGATGCCGTTTATTGTACGGCTCTGATAGGTGGGATAGACCCTAGAGAATAAAGTATTAAAAAGATTACGAGGAAGAAGTGGAGAACGTTTGTTGCTCTGAAAGGTAGGTGAGAATTGAGGATTTGATAAAAGTGGAAGTGCAGAGTGAAGTAATAGAGTATAAGTCATTGTAGTCAGGGCACAAAACCCTAAAAGGCTCATGCTGGGCATATGTAGGACTATAACAACTAAGGAACAGGGGACTAACATTTCTTGTCCGTCTAATTGGAGTTTTAAATGTTAGTCGTTTTAGTAGATGCTGGTTGTCTACATTACCATTAATAAGGTTATGGAGGAAAACGACCAACAGCATCTCTCTGCGATTGGATAGGGAAGGTAAATTGATTAGAAAGAGTCTGTTAAAATAGAAAGGGAGGTGAAGATTTGCATCCCAGTAGAGTCCCATAAGAGCAAACATCAAGAAATTCTTTTCAACGGATTCAATGCGATCTTGATGAACCCTATACTGAGGGCTCCAGAGGCATGACCCGTACTCCAGTATTGGACGTACTAAAAATAAGTCTTATAAAGAAAGTCTAATAGGACACCAAGATCGTTAACCTGGGTTAATCTTTTTAAGAAAATCCCATAGAGACGAACTTTCAAGTGTTAATAAAAATGGCATTGATTGAAATTTTCGTGAAATGAGCATGGGCTTGATTGAAATTTGCGTTTACATGTATAAAATTGTTAGGGGCGAGCATCCTATGGCCTACGCTGCAAAACGGTGCTACCTATGTGAACAAAGACGAATTTTCAAGTGTTAATGAAAATGGCGCTAATTGAAATTTTCGTGGTACATGTACAAAAGTATTTGGAATACGATGTCTATGATTTACGGTGATATCTGGTGCTACATATGTTGATAAAGCTTGATAGCAAAGTGATGCTGCCTATGTGAACAAAGACGAATTTTCAAATGTTAATGAAAATGGAGTTGATTGACAGTTTCGTGGTTCATGCACAAAAGTGTTTGGAATACGATTTCTATGATCTACGGTGCTATTTGGTGCTACATATGTGGATAAAGCGAATTTTTAAATGTTATTAAGTAACAACGGCTTGTTTGAAATTTGCGTGTTTTTTTGTTGTTTTTTCGCGCGGCTCACGCTGCATAACGTACAACACACATACCGCCCAACAAACCGCGGGGCGATGCCGTTTATTGTACGGCTCTGATAGGTGGGATAGACCCTAGAGAATAAAGTATTAAAAAGATTACGAGGAAGAAGTGGAGAACGTTTGTTGCTCTGAAAGGTAGGTGAGAATTGAGGATTTGATAAAAGTGGAAGTGCAGAGTGAAGTAATAGAGTATAAGTCATTGTAGTCAGGGCACAAAACCCTAAAAGGCTCATGCTGGGCATATGTAGGACTATAACAACTAAGGAACAGGGGACTACAATTTCTTGTCCGTCTAATTGGAGTTTTAAATGTTAGTCGTTTTAGTAGATGCTGGTTGTCTACATTACCATTAATAAGGTTATGGAGGAAAACGACCAACAGCATCTCTCTGCGATTGGATAGGGAAGGTAAATTGATTAGAAAGAGTCTGTTAAAATAGAAAGGGAGGTGAAGATTTGCATCCCAGTAGAGTCCCATAAGAGCAAACATCAAGAAATTCTTTTCAACGGATTCAATGCGATCTTGATGAACCCTATACTGAGGGCTCCAGAGGCATATTAAACATAAGTCTAATAAAGAAAGTCTAATAGGACACCAAGATCGTTAACCTGGGTTAATCTTTTTAAGAAAATCCCATAGAGACGAACTTTCAAGTGTTAATAAAAATGGCATTGATTGAAATTTTCGTGAAATGAGCATGGGCTTGATTGAAATTTGCGTTTACATGTATAAAATTGTTAGGGGCCAGCATCCTATGGCCTACGCTGTAAAACGGTGCTACCTATGTGAACAAAGACGAATTTTCAAGTGTTAATGAAAATGGCGCTAATTGAAATTTTCGTGGTACATGCACAAAAGTGTTTGGAATACGATGTCTATGATATACGGCGCTCTCTGGTGCTACATATGTGGATAATGCGAATTTTAAAGTGTTATGTAACATGGGCTTGATTAAAATTTGATATGCTTTTAAAGCTAGGCAAAGCGATGCTGCCTATGTGAACAAAGACGAATTTTCAAGTGTTAATGAAAACGGAGTTGATTGAAATTTTCGTGGTACATGCACAAAAGTGTTTGAAATACGATTTTTATGACCTATGGTGCTATTTGGCACTATTTACATGTATAAAGCGAATTTTAAAGTGTTAAGTAACAACGGCTTGTTTAAAATTTGCGTGTACATGCAAGCTGCAAATTTTTGTTGTTTGTTCGGGCGGCTCACGCTGCCGTTTATCGTACGGCTCTGATCGGTTTGATAGACCCTAGAGAATAAAGTATAGAAAAGATTACGAGGAAGAAGTGGAGAACGTTTGTTGCTCTGAAAGTGGAAGTGCAGAGTGAAGTTATAGAATATAAGTCATTGTGGTCAGAGCACAAAACCCTAAAAGGCTCATGCTGGGCATATGTGGGACTACAACAACATTAGAACAGGGGACTAAAATTTCTTGTCCGTCTAATTGGAGTGTTAAATGTTAGTCGTTTTAGTAGATGCTGGTTGTCTACATTACCATTAATAAGGTTATGGAGGAAAACGACCAACAGCATCTCTCTGCGATTGGATAGGGAAGGTAAATTGATTAGAAAGAGTCTGTTAAAATAGAAAGGGAGGTGAAGATTTGCATCCCAGTAGAGTCCCATAAGAGCAAACATCAAGAAATTCTTTTCAACGGATTTAATGCGATCTTGATGAACCCTATACTGAGGGCTCCAGAGGCATGACCCGTACTCCAGTATTGGACGTACTAAAACTAAGTCTAACAAAGAAAGTCTAATAGGACACCAAGATCGTTAACCTGGGTTAATATTTTTAAGAAAATCCCATAGAGACGAACTTTCAAGTGTTAATAAAAATGGCATTGATTGAAATTTTCGTGAAATGAGCATGGGCTTGATTGAAATTTGCGTTTACATGTATAAAATTGTTAGGGGCGAGCATCCTATGGCCTACGTTGCAAAACGGTGCTACCTATGTGAACAAAGACGAATTTTCAAGTGTTAATGAAAATGGTGCTAATTGAAATTTTCGTGGTACATGTACAAAAGTATTTGGAATACGATGTCTATGATTTACGGTGATATCTGGTGCTACATATGTTGATAAAGCTTGATAGCAAAGTGATGCTGCCTATGTGAACAAAGACGAATTTTCAAATGTTAATGAAAATGGAGTTGATTGACATTTTCGTGGTTCATGCACAAAAGTGTTTGGAATACGAGTTCTATGATCTACGGTGCTATTTGGTGCTACATATGTGGATAAAGCGAATTTTTAAATGTTATTAAGTAACAACGGCTTGTTTGAAATTTGCGTGTACCGCAAGCTGCCAATTTTTTTTGTTGTTTTTTCGCGCGGCTCACGCTGCATAACGTACAACACACATACCGCCCAACAAACCGCGGGGCGATGCCGTTTATTGTACGGCTCTGATAGGTGGGATAGACCCTAGAGAATAAAGTATTAAAAAGATTACGAGGAAGAAGTGGAGAACGTTTGTTGCTCTGAAAGGTAGGTGAGAATTGAGGATTTGATAAAAGTGGAAGTGCAGAGTGAAGTAATAGAGTATAAGTCATTGTAGTCAGGGCACAAAACCCTAAAAGGCTCATGCTGGGCATATGTAGGACTATAACAACTAAGGAACAGGGGACTAAAATTTCTTGTCCGTCTAATTGGAGTTTTAAATGTTAGTCGTTTTAGTAGATGCTGGTTGTCTACATTACCATTAATAAGGTTATGGAGGAAAACGACCAACAACATCTCTCTGCGATTGGATAGGGAAGGTAAATTGATTAGAAAGAGTCTGTTAAAATAGAAAGGGAGGTGAAGATTTGCATCCCAGTAGAGTCCCATAAGAGCAAACATCAAGAAATTCTTTTCAACGGATTCAATGCGATCTTGATGAACCCTATACTGAGGGCTCCAGAGGCATGACCCGTACTCCAGTATTGGACGTACTAAAACTAAGTCTAACAAAGAAAGTCTAATAGGACACCAAGATCGTTAACCTGGGTTAATATTTTTAAGAAAATCCCATAGAGACGAACTTTCAAGTGTTAATAAAAATGGCATTGATTGAAATTTTCGTGAAATGAGCATGGGCTTGATTGAAATTTGCGTTTACATGTATAAAATTGTTAGGGGCGAGCATCCTATGGCCTACGTTGCAAAACGGTGCTACCTATGTGAACAAAGACGAATTTTCAAGTGTTAATGAAAATGGTGCTAATTGAAATTTTCGTGGTACATGTACAAAAGTATTTGGAATACGATGTCTATGATTTACGGTGATATCTGGTGCTACATATGTTGATAAAGCTTGATAGCAAAGTGATGCTGCCTATGTGAACAAAGACGAATTTTCAAATGTTAATGAAAATGGAGTTGATTGACATTTTCGTGGTTCATGCACAAAAGTGTTTGGAATACGATTTCTATGATCTACGGTGCTATTTGGTGCTACATATGTGGATAAAGCGAATTTTTAAATGTTATTAAGTAACAACGGCTTGTTTGAAATTTGCGTGTACCGCAAGCTGCCAATTTTTTTTGTTGTTTTTTCGCGCGGCTCACGCTGCATAACGTACAACACACATACCGCCCAACAAACCGCGGGGCGATGCCGTTTATTGTACGGCTCTGATAGGTGGGATAGACCCTAGAGAATAAAGTATTAAAAAGATTACGAGGAAGAAGTGGAGAACGTTTGTTGCTCTGAAAGGTAGGTGAGAATTGAGGATTTGATAAAAGTGGAAGTGCAGAGTGAAGTAATAGAGTATAAGTCATTGTAGTCAGGGCACAAAACCCTAAAAGGCTCATGCTGGGCATATGTAGGACTATAACAACTAAGGAACAGGGGACTAAAATTTCTTGTCCGTCTAATTGGAGTTTTAAATGTTAGTCGTTTTAGTAGATGCTGGTTGTCTACATTACCATTAATAAGGTTATGGAGGAAAACGACCAACAGCATCTCTCTGCGATTGGATAGGGAAGGTAAATTGATTAGAAAGAGTCTGTTAAAATAGAAAGGGAGGTGAAGATTTGCATCCCAGTAGAGTCCCATAAGAGCAAACATCAAGAAATTCTTTTCAACGGATTCAATGCGATCTTGATGAACCCTATACTGAGGGCTCCAGAGGCATGACCCGTACTCCAGTATTGGACGTACTAAAAATAAGTCTTATAAAGAAAGTCTAATAGGACACCAAGATCGTTAACCTGGGTTAATCTTTTTAAGAAAATCCCATAGAGACGAACTTTCAAGTGTTAATAAAAATGGCATTGATTGAAATTTTCGTGAAATGAGCATGGGCTTGATTGAAATTTGCGTTTACATGTATAAAATTGTTAGGGGCGAGCATCCTATGGCCTACGCTGCAAAACGGTGCTACCTATGTGAACAAAGACGAATTTTCAAGTGTTAATGAAAATGGCGCTAATTGAAATTTTCGTGGTACATGTACAAAAGTATTTGGAATACGATGTCTATGATTTACGGTGATATCTGGTGCTACATATGTTGATAAAGCTTGATAGCAAAGTGATGCTGCCTATGTGAACAAAGACGAATTTTCAAATGTTAATGAAAATGGAGTTGATTGACAGTTTCGTGGTTCATGCACAAAAGTGTTTGGAATACGATTTCTATGATCTACGGTGCTATTTGGTGCTACATATGTGGATAAAGCGAATTTTTAAATGTTATTAAGTAACAACGGCTTGTTTGAAATTTGCGTGTACACGCATCCTGCCAATTTTTTTGTTGTTTTTTCGCTCGGCTCACGCTGCATAACGTACAACACACATACCGCCCAACAAACCGCGGGGCGATGCCGTTTATTGTACGGCTCTGATAGGTGGGATAGACCCTAGAGAATAAAGTATTAAAAAGATTACGAGGAAGAAGTGGAGAACGTTTGTTGCTCTGAAAGGTAGGTGAGAATTGAGGATTTGATAAAAGTGGAAGTGCAGAGTGAAGTAATAGAGTATAAGTCATTGTAGTCAGGGCACAAAACCCTAAAAGGCTCATGCTGGGCATATGTAGGTCTATAACAACTAAGGAACAGGGGACTAAAATTTCTTGTCCGTCTAATTGGAGTGTTAAATGTTAGTCGTTTTAGTAGATGCTGGTTGTCTACATTACCATAAATATGGTTATGGAGAAAAACGACCAACAGCATCTCTCTGCGATTGGATAGGGAAGGTAAATTGATTAGAAAGAGTCTGTTAAAATAGAAAGGGAGGTGAAGATTTGCATCCCAGTAGAGTCCCATAAGAGCAAACATCAAGAAATTCTTTTCAACGGATTCAATGCGATCTTGATGAACCCTATACTGAGGGCTCCAGAGGCATGACCCGTACTCCAGTATTGGAGGTACTAAAAATAAGTCTAATAAAGAAAGTCTAATAGGACACCAAGATCGTTAACCTGGGTTAATCTTTTTAAGAAAATCCCATAGAGACGAACTTTCAAGTGTTAATAAAAATGGCATTGATTGAAATTTTCGTGAAATGAGCATGGGCTTGATTGAAATTTGCGTTTACATGTATAAAATTGTTAGGGGCGAGCATCCTATGGCCTACGCTGTAAAACGGTGCTACCTATGTGAACAAAGACGAATTTTCAAGTGTTAATGAAAATGGCGCTAATTGAAATTTTCGTGGTACATGCACAAAAGTGTTTGGAATACGATGTCTATGATATACGGCGCTCTCTGGTGCTACATATGTGGATAATGCGAATTTTAAAGTGTTATGTAACATGGGCTTGATTAAAATTTGATATGCTTTTAAAGCTAGGCAAAGCGATGCTGCCTATGTGAACAAAGACGAATTTTCAAGTGTTAATGAAAACGGAGTTGATTGAAATTTTCGTGGTACATGCACAAAAGTGTTTGAAATACGATTTTTATGACCTATGGTGCTATTTGGCACTATTTACATGTATAAAGCGAATTTTAAAGTGTTAAGTAACAACGGCTTGTTTAAAATTTGCGTGTACATGCAAGCTGCAAATTTTTGTTGTTTGTTCGGGCGGCTCACGCTGCCGTTTATCGTACGGCTCTGATCGGTTTGATAGACCCTAGAGAATAAAGTATAGAAAAGATTACGAGGAAGAAGTGGAGAACGTTTGTTGCTCTGAAAGGTAGGTGAGAATTGAGGATTTGATAAAAGTGGAAGTGCAGAGTGAAGTAATAGAGTATAAGTCATTGTAGTCAGGGCACAAAACCCTAAAAGGCTCATGCTGGGCATATGTAGGACTATAACAACTAAGGAACAGGGGACTAAAATTTCTTGTCCGTCTAATTGGAGTGTTAAATGTTAGTTGTTTTAGTAGATGCTGGTTGTCTACATTACCATAAATAAGGTTATGGAGAAAAACGACCAACAGCATCTCTCTGCGATTGGATAGGGAAGGTAAATTGATTAGAAAGAGTCTGTTAAAATAGAAAGGGAGGTGAAGATTTGCATCCCAGTAGAGTCCCATAAGAGCAAACATCAAGAAATTCTTTTCAACGGATTCAATGCGATCTTGATGAACCCTATACTGAGGGCTCCAGAGGCATGACCCGTACTCCAGTATTGGAGGTACTAAAAATAAGTCTAATAAAGAAAGTCTAATAGGACACCAAGATCGTTAACCTGGGTTAATCTTTTTAAGAAAATCCCATAGAGACGAACTTTCAAGTGTTAATAAAAATGGCATTGATTGAAATTTTCGTGAAATGAGCATGGGCTTGATTGAAATTTGCGTTTACATGTATAAAATTGTTAGGGGCGAGCATCCTATGGCCTACGCTGTAAAACGGTGCTACCTATGTGAACAAAGACGAATTTTCAAGTGTTAATGAAAATGGCGCTAATTGAAATTTTCGTGGTACATGCACAAAAGTGTTTGGAATACGATGTCTATGATATACGGCGCTCTCTGGTGCTACATATGTGGATAATGCGAATTTTAAAGTGTTATGTAACATGGGCTTGATTAAAATTTGATATGCTTTTAAAGCTAGGCAAAGCGATGCTGCCTATGTGAACAAAGACGAATTTTCAAGTGTTAATGAAAACGGAGTTGATTGAAATTTTCGTGGTACATGCACAAAAGTGTTTGAAATACGATTTTTATGACCTATGGTGCTATTTGGCACTATTTACATGTATAAAGCGAATTTTAAAGTGTTAAGTAACAACGGCTTGTTTAAAATTTGCGTGTACATGCAAGCTGCAAATTTTTGTTGTTTGTTCGGGCGGCTCACGCTGCCGTTTATCGTACGGCTCTGATCGGTTTGATAGACCCTAGAGAATAAAGTATAGAAAAGATTACGAGGAAGAAGTGGAGAACGTTTGTTGCTCTGAAAGTGGAAGTGCAGAGTGAAGTTATAGAATATAAGTCATTGTGGTCAGAGCACAAAACCCTAAAAGGCTCATGCTGGGCATATGTGGGACTACAACAACATTAGAACAGGGGACTAAAATTTCTTGTCCGTCTAATTGGAGTGTTAAATGTTAGTCGTTTTAGTAGATGCTGGTTGTCTACATTACCATTAATAAGGTTATGGAGGAAAACGACCAACAGCATCTCTCTGCGATTGGATAGGGAAGGTAAATTGATTAGAAAGAGTCTGTTAAAATAGAAAGGGAGGTGAAGATTTGCATCCCAGTAGAGTCCCATAAGAGCAAACATCAAGAAATTCTTTTCAACGGATTTAATGCGATCTTGATGAACCCTATACTGAGGGCTCCAGAGGCATGACCCGTACTCCAGTATTGGACGTACTAAAACTAAGTCTAACAAAGAAAGTCTAATAGGACACCAAGATCGTTAACCTGGGTTAATATTTTTAAGAAAATCCCATAGAGACGAACTTTCAAGTGTTAATAAAAATGGCATTGATTGAAATTTTCGTGAAATGAGCATGGGCTTGATTGAAATTTGCGTTTACATGTATAAAATTGTTAGGGGCGAGCATCCTATGGCCTACGTTGCAAAACGGTGCTACCTATGTGAACAAAGACGAATTTTCAAGTGTTAATGAAAATGGTGCTAATTGAAATTTTCGTGGTACATGTACAAAAGTATTTGGAATACGATGTCTATGATTTACGGTGATATCTGGTGCTACATATGTTGATAAAGCTTGATAGCAAAGTGATGCTGCCTATGTGAACAAAGACGAATTTTCAAATGTTAATGAAAATGGAGTTGATTGACATTTTCGTGGTTCATGCACAAAAGTGTTTGGAATACGATTTCTATGATCTACGGTGCTATTTGGTGCTACATATGTGGATAAAGCGAATTTTTAAATGTTATTAAGTAACAACGGCTTGTTTGAAATTTGCGTGTACCGCAAGCTGCCAATTTTTTTGTTGTTTTTTCGCGCGGCTCACGCTGCATAACGTACAACACACATACCGCCCAACAAACCGCGGGGCGATGCCGTTTATTGTACGGCTCTGATAGGTGGGATAGACCCTAGAGAATAAAGTATTAAAAAGATTACGAGGAAGAAGTGGAGAACGTTTGTTGCTCTGAAAGGTAGGTGAGAATTGAGGATTTGATAAAAGTGGAAGTGCAGAGTGAAGTAATAGAGTATAAGTCATTGTAGTCAGGGCACAAAACCCTAAAAGGCTCATGCTGGGCATATGTAGGACTATAACAACTAAGGAACAGGGGACTAAAATTTCTTGTCCGTCTAATTGGAGTTTTAAATGTTAGTCGTTTTAGTAGATGCTGGTTGTCTACATTACCATTAATAAGGTTATGGAGGAAAACGACCAACAGCATCTCTCTGCGATTGGATAGGGAAGGTAAATTGATTAGAAAGAGTCTGTTAAAATAGAAAGGGAGGTGAAGATTTGCATCCCAGTAGAGTCCCATAAGAGCAAACATCAAGAAATTCTTTTCAACGGATTCAATGCGATCTTGATGAACCCTATACTGAGGGCTCCAGAGGCATGACCCGTACTCCAGTATTGGACGTACTAAAAATAAGTCTTATAAAGAAAGTCTAATAGGACACCAAGATCGTTAACCTGGGTTAATCTTTTTAAGAAAATCCCATAGAGACGAACTTTCAAGTGTTAATAAAAATGGCATTGATTGAAATTTTCGTGAAATGAGCATGGGCTTGATTGAAATTTGCGTTTACATGTATAAAATTGTTAGGGGCGAGCATCCTATGGCCTACGCTGCAAAACGGTGCTACCTATGTGAACAAAGACGAATTTTCAAGTGTTAATGAAAATGGCGCTAATTGAAATTTTCGTGGTACATGTACAAAAGTATTTGGAATACGATGTCTATGATTTACGGTGATATCTGGTGCTACATATGTTGATAAAGCTTGATAGCAAAGTGATGCTGCCTATGTGAACAAAGACGAATTTTCAAATGTTAATGAAAATGGAGTTGATTGACAGTTTCGTGGTTCATGCACAAAAGTGTTTGGAATACGATTTCTATGATCTACGGTGCTATTTGGTGCTACATATGTGGATAAAGCGAATTTTTAAATGTTATTAAGTAACAACGGCTTGTTTGAAATTTGCGTGTACACGCATCCTGCCAATTTTTTTTGTTGTTTTTTCGCTCGGCTCACGCTGCATAACGTACAACACACATACCGCCCAACAAACCGCGGGGCGATGCCGTTTATTGTACGGCTCTGATAGGTGGGATAGACCCTAGAGAATAAAGTATTAAAAAGATTACGAGGAAGAAGTGGAGAACGTTTGTTGCTCTGAAAGGTAGGTGAGAATTGAGGATTTGATAAAAGTGGAAGTGCAGAGTGAAGTAATAGAGTATAAGTCATTGTAGTCAGGGCACAAAACCCTAAAAGGCTCATGCTGGGCATATGTAGGACTATAACAACTAAGGAACAGGGGACTAAAATTTCTTGTCCGTCTAATTGGAGTGTTAAATGTTAGTCGTTTTAGTAGATGCTGGTTGTCTACATTACCATAAATATGGTTATGGAGAAAAACGACCAACAGCATCTCTCTGCGATTGGATAGGGAAGGTAAATTGATTAGAAAGAGTCTGTTAAAATAGAAAGGGAGGTGAAGATTTGCATCCCAGTAGAGTCCCATAAGAGCAAACATCAAGAAATTCTTTTCAACGGATTCAATGCGATCTTGATGAACCCTATACTGAGGGCTCCAGAGGCATGACCCGTACTCCAGTATTGGACGTACTAAAAATAAGTCTTATAAAGAAAGTCTAATAGGACACCAAGATCGTTAACCTGGGTTAATCTTTTTAAGAAATTCCCATAGAGGCGAACTTTCAAGTGTTAATAAAAATGGCATTGATTGAAATTTTCGTGAAATGAGCATGGGCTTGATTGAAATTTGCGTTTACATGTATAAAATTGTTAGGGGCGAGCATCCTATGGCCTACGTTGCAAAACGGTGCTACCTATGTAAACAAAGACGAATTTTCAAGTGTTAATGAAAATGGCGCTAATTGAAATTTTCGTGGTACATGTACAAAAGTATTTGGAATACGATGTCTATGATTTACGGTGATATCTGGTGCTACATATGTTGATAAAGCTTGATAGCAAAGTGATGCTGCCTATGTGAACAAAGACGAATTTTCAAATGTTAATGAAAATGGAGTTGATTGACAGTTTCGTGGTTCATGCACAAAAGTGTTTGGAATACGATTTCTATGATCTACGGTGCTATTTGGTGCTACATATGTGGATAAAGCGAATTTTTAAATGTTATTAAGTAACAACGGCTTGTTTGAAATTTGCGTGTACACGCAGGCTGCCAATTTTTTTTGTTGTTTTTTCGCGCGGCTCACGCTGCATAACGTACAACACACATACCGCCCAACAAACCGCGGGGCGATGCCGTTTATTGTACGGCTCTGATAGGTGGGATAGACCCTAGAGAATAAAGTATTAAAAAGATTACGAGGAAGAAGTGGAGAACGTTTGTTGCTCTGAAAGGTAGGTGAGAATTGAGGATTTGATAAAAGTGGAAGTGCAGAGTGAAGTAATAGAGTATAAGTCATTGTAGTCAGGGCACAAAACCCTAAAAGGCTCATGCTGGGCATATGTAGGACTATAACAACTAAGGAACAGGGGACTAAAATTTCTTGTCCGTCTAATTGGAGTGTTAAATGTTAGTTGTTTTAGTAGATGCTGGTTGTCTACATTACCATAAATAAGGTTATGGAGAAAAACGACCAACAGCATCTCTCTGCGATTGGATAGGGAAGGTAAATTGATTAGAAAGAGTCTGTTAAAATAGAAAGGGAGGTGAAGATTTGCATCCCAGTAGAGTCCCATAAGAGCAAACATCAAGAAATTCTTTTCAACGGATTCAATGCGATCTTGATGAACCCTATACTGAGGGCTCCAGAGGCATGACCCGTACTCCAGTATTGGAGGTACTAAAAATAAGTCTAATAAAGAAAGTCTAATAGGACACCAAGATCGTTAACCTGGGTTAATCTTTTTAAGAAAATCCCATAGAGACGAACTTTCAAGTGTTAATAAAAATGGCATTGATTGAAATTTTCGTGAAATGAGCATGGGCTTGATTGAAATTTGCGTTTACATGTATAAAATTGTTAGGGGCGAGCATCCTATGGCCTACGCTGTAAAACGGTGCTACCTATGTGAACAAAGACGAATTTTCAAGTGTTAATGAAAATGGCGCTAATTGAAATTTTCGTGGTACATGCACAAAAGTGTTTGGAATACGATGTCTATGATATACGGCGCTCTCTGGTGCTACATATGTGGATAAAGCGAATTTTAAAGTGTTAAGTAACATGGGCTTGATTAAAATTCGATATGCTTGATAGCAAAGCGATGCTGCCTATGTGAACAAAGACGAATTTTCAAGTGTTAATAAAAATGGAGTTGATTGAAATTTTCGTGGTACATGCACAAAAGTATTTGGAATACGATTTCTATGATCTTGATGAACCCTATACTGAGGGCTCCAGAGGCATGACCCGTACTCCAGTATTGGACGTATTAAAAATAAGTCTAATAAAGAAAGTCTAATAGGACACCAAGATCGTTAACCTGGGTTAATCTTTTTAAGAAATTCCCATAGAGACGAACTTTCAAGTGTTAATAAAAATGGCATTGATTGAAATTTTCGTGAAATGAGCATGGGCTTGATTGAAATTTGCGTTTACATGTATAAAATTGTTAGGGGCGAGCATCCTATGGCCTACGTTGCAAAACGGTGCTACCTATGTGAACAAAGACGAATTTTCAAGTGTTAATGAAAATGGTGCTAATTGAAATTTTCGTGGTACATGTACAAAAGTATTTGGAATACGATGTCTATGATTTACGGTGATATCTGGTGCTACATATGTTGATAAAGCTTGATAGCAAAGTGATGCTGCCTATGTGAACAAAGACGAATTTTTAAATGTTAATGAAAATGGAGTTGATTGACATTTTCGTGATTCATGCACAAAAGTGTTTGGAATACGATTTCTATGATCTACGGTGCTATTTGGTGCTACATATGTGGATAAAGCGAATTTTTAAATGTTATTAAGTAACAACGGCTTGTTTGAAATTTGCGTGTACACGCAGGCTGCCAATTTTTTTTGTTGTTTTTTCGCGCGGCTCACGCTGCATAACGTACAACACACATACCGCCCAACAAACCGCGGGGCGATGCCGTTTATTGTACGGCTCTGATAGGTGGGATAGACCCTAGAGAATAAAGTATTAAAAAGATTACGAGGAAAAAGTGGAGAACGTTTGTTGCTCTGAAAGGTAGGTGAGAATTGAGGATTTGATAAAAGTGGAAGTGCAGAGTGAAGTAATAGAGTATAAGTCATTGAAGTCAGGGCACAAAACCCTAAAAGGCTCATGCTGGGCATATGTAGGACTATAACAACTAAGGAACAGGGGACTAAAATTTCTTGTCCGTCTAATTGGAGTGTTAAATGTTAGTCGTTTTAGTAGATGCTGGTTGTCTACATTACCATAAATATGGTTATGGAGAAAAACGACCAACAGCATCTCTCTGCGATTGGATAGGGAAGGTAAATTGATTAGAAAGAGTCTGTTAAAATAGAAAGGGAGGTGAAGATTTGCATCCCAGTAGAGTCCCATAAGAGCAAACATCAAGAAATTCTTTTTAACGGATTCAATGCGATCTTGATGAACCCTATACTGAGGGCTCCAGAGGCATGACCCGTACTCCAGTATTGGACGTACTAAAAATAAGTCTTATAAAGAAAGTCTAATAGGACACCAAGATCGTTAACCTGGGTTAATCTTTTTAAGAAATTCCCATAGAGGCGAACTTTCAAGTGTTAATAAAAATGGCATTGATTGAAATTTTCGTGAAATGAGCATGGGCTTGATTGAAATTTGCATTTACATGTATAAAATTGTTAGGGGCGAGCATCCTATGGCCTACGCTGCAAAACGGTGCTACCTATGTGAACAAAGACGACTTTAAAATGTGTTAATGAAAATGGCGCTAATTGAAATTTTCGTGGTACATGTACAAGAGTGTTTGGAATACGATGTCTATGATTTACGGTGGTATCTGGTGCTACATATGTTGATAAAGCTTGATAGCAAAGTGATGCTGCCTATGTGAACAAAGAGGAATTTTCAAGTGTTAATGAAAATGGAGTTGATTGAAATTTTCGTGGTTCAGGCACAAAAGTGTTTGGAATACAATTTCTATGATCTACGGTGGTATTCGGTGCTACATATGTTGATAAAGCGAATTTTAAAGTGTTATTAAGTAACAACGGCTTGTTTGAAATTTGCGTGTACACGCAAGCTGCACTTTTTTTGTTTTTTTTTTTTTCGCGTGGCTCACGCTGCATAACGTACAACACACATACCGCCCAACAAACCGAGGGGCGATGCCGTTTATCGTACGGCTGTGATCGATGGGATAGACGCTATAGAATAAAGTGTAGAAAAGATTACGAGGAAGAAGTGGATAACGTTTGTTGCTCTGAAAGGTAGGTGAGAATTGAGGAATTGATAAAAGTGGAAGTGCAGATTGAAGTAATAGAGGATAAGTCATTGTAGCTAGAGCACAAAACCCTAAAAGGCTCATGCTGGGCATATGTAGGACTATAACAACTAAGGAACAGGGGACTAAAATTTCTTGTCCGTCTAATTGGAGTGTTAAATGTTAGTCGTTTTAGTAGATGCTGGTTGTCTACATTACCATAAATAAGGTTATGGGAAAAACGACCAACAGCATCTCTCTGCGATTGGTTAGGGAAAGTAAATTGATTAGAAAGAGTCTGTTAAAATACAAAGGGAGGTGAAGATTTGCATCCCAGTAGAGTCCCATAAGAGCAAACATCAAGAAATTCTTTTCAACGGATTCAATGCGATCTTGATGAACCCTATACTGAGGGCTGCAGAGGCATGACCCGTACTCCAGTATTGGAGGTACTAAAAATAAGTCTAATAAAGAAAGTCTAATAGGACACCAAGATCGTTAACCTGGGTTAATCTTTTTAAGAAAATCCCATAGAGACGAACTTTCAAGTGTTAATAAAAATGGCATTGATTGAAATTTTCGTGAAATGAGCATGGGCTTGATTGAAATTTGCGTTTACATGTATAAAATTGTAAGGGGCGAGCATCCTATGGCCTACGCTGTAAAACGGTGCTACCTATGTGAACAAAGACGAATTTTCAAGTGTTAATGAAAATGGCGCTAATTGAAATTTTCGTGGTACATGCACAAAAGTGTTTGGAATACGATGTCTATGATATACGGCGCTCTCTGGTGCTACATATGTGGATAAAGCGAATTTTAAAGTGTTAAGTAACATGGGCTTGATTAAAATTCGATATGCTTGATAGCAAAGCGATGCTGCCTATGTGAACAAAGACGAATTTTCAAGTGTTAATAAAAATGGAGTTGATTGAAATTTTCGTGGTACATGCACAAAAGTATTTGGAATACGATTTCTATGATCTGGGTTAATCTTTTTAAGAAAATCCCATAGAGACGAACTTTCAAGTGTTAATAAAAATGGCATTGATTGAAATTTTCGTGAAATGAGCATGGGCTTGATTGAAATTTGCGTTTACATGTATAAAATTGTTAGGGGCGAGCATCCTATGGCCTACGTTGCAAAACGGTGCTACCTATGTGAACAAAGACGAATTTTCAAGTGTTAATGAAAATGGTGCTAATTGAAATTTTCGTGGTACATGTACAAAAGTATTTGGAATACGATGTCTATGATTTACGGTGATATCTGGTGCTACATATGTTGATAAAGCTTGATAGCAAAGTGATGCTGCCTATGTGAACAAAGACGAATTTTTAAATGTTAATGAAAATGGAGTTGATTGACATTTTCGTGGTTCATGCACAAAAGTGTTTGGAATACGATTTCTATGATCTACGGTGCTATTTGGTGCTACATATGTGGATAAAGCGAATTTTTATATGTTATTAAGTAACAACGGCTTGTTTGAAATTTGCGTGTACACGCAAGCTGCCAATTTTTTTTGTTGTTTTTTCGCGCGGCTCACGCTGCATAACGTACAACACACATACCTCCCAACAAACCGCGGGGCGATGCCGTTTATTGTACGGCTCTGATAGGTGGGATAGACCCTAGAGAATAAAGTATTAAAAAGATTACGAGGAAGAAGTGGAGAACGTTTGTTGCTCTGAAAGGTAGGTGAGAATTGAGGATTTGATAAAAGTGGAAGTGCAGAGTGAAGTAATAGAGTATAAGTCATTGTAGTCAGGGCACAAAACCCTAAAAGGCTCATGCTGGGCATATGTAGGACTATAACAACTAAGGAACAGGGGACTAAAATTTCTTGTCCGTCTAATTGGAGTTTTAAATGTTAGTCGTTTTAGTAGATGCTGGTTGTCTACATTACCATTAATAAGGTTATGGAGGAAAACGACCAACAGCATCTCTCTGCGATTGGATAGGGAAGGTAAATTGATTAGAAAGGGTCTGTTAAAATAGAAAGGGAGGTGAAGATTTGCATCCCAGTAGAGTCCCATAAGAGCAAACATCAAGAAATTCTTTTCAACGGATTCAATGCGATCTTGATGAACCCTATACTGAGGGCTCCAGAGGCATGACCCGTACTCCAGTATTGGACGTACTAAAAATAAGTCTTATAAAGAAAGTCTAATAGGACACCAAGATCGTTAACCTGGGTTAATCTTTTTAAGAAAATCCCATAGAGACGAACTTTCAAGTGTTAATAAAAATGGCATTGATTGAAATTTTCGTGAAATGAGCATGGGCTTGATTGAAATTTGCGTTTACATGTATAAAATTGTTAGGGGCGAGCATCCTATGGCCTACGCTGTAAAACGGTGCTACCTATGTGAACAAAGACGAATTTTCAAGTGTTAATGAAAATGGCGCTAATTGAAATTTTCGTGGTACATGCACAAAAGTGTTTGGAATACGATGTCTATGATATACGGCGCTCTCTGGTGCTACATATGTGGATAAAGCGAATTTTAAAGTGTTAAGTAACATGGGCTTGATTAAAATTCGATATGCTTGATAGCAAAGCGATGCTGCCTATGTGAACAAAGACGAATTTTCAAGTGTTAATAAAAATGGAGTTGATTGAAATTTTCGTGGTACATGCACAAAAGTATTTGGAATACGATTTCTATGATCTTGATGAACCTTATACTGAGGGCTCCAGAGGCATGACCCGTACTCCAGTATTGGACGTATTAAAAATAAGTCTAATAAAGAAAGTCTAATAGGACACCAAGATCGTTAACCTGGGTTAATCTTTTTAAGAAATTCCCATAGAGACGAACTTTCAAGTGTTAATAAAAATAGCATTGATTGAAATTTTCGTGAAATGAGCATGGGCTTGATTGAAATTTGCGTTTACATGTATAAAATTGTTAGGGGCGAGCATCCTATGGCCTACGCTGTAAAACGGTGCTACCTATGTGAACAAAGACGAATTTTCAAGTGTTAATGAAAATGGCGCTAATTGAAATTTTCGTGGTACATGCACAAAAGTGTTTGGAATACGATGTCTATGATATACGGCGCTCTCTTGTGCTACATATGTGGATAAAGCGAATTTTAAAGTGTTAAGTAACATGGGCTTGATTAAAATTCGATATGCTTGATAGCAAAGCGATGCTGCCTATGTGAACAAAGACGAATTTTCAAGTGTTAATAAAAATGGAGTTGATTGAAATTTTCCTGGTACATGCACAAAAGTATTTGGAATACGATTTCTATGATCTTGATGAACCCTATACTGAGGGCTCCAGAGGCATGACCCGTACTCCAGTATTGGACGTATTAAAAATAAGTCTAATAAAGAAAGTCTAATAGGACACCAAGATCGTTAACCTGGGTTAATCTTTTTAAGAAATTCCCATAGAGACGAACTTTCAAGTGTTAATAAAAATAGCATTGATTGAAATTTTCGTGAAATGAGCATGGGCTTGATTGAAATTTGCGTCTACATGTATAAAATTGTTAGGGGCGAGCATCCTATGGCCTACGCTGTAAAACGGTGCTACCTATGTGAACAAAGACGAATTTTCAAGTTTTAATGAAAATGGCGGTAATTGAAATTTTCGTGGTACATGCACAAAAGTGTTTGGAATACGATGTCTATGATCTACGGTGCTATCTGGTGCTACATATGTGGATAAAGCGAATTTTAAAGTGTTAAGTAACATGGGCTTGATTAAAATTCGATATGCTTGATATCAATGGGATGCTGCCTATGTGAACAAAGACGAATTTTCAAGTGTTAATAAAAATGGAGTTGATTGAAATTTTCGTGGTACATGCACAAAAGTATTTGGAATACGATTTCTATGATCTACGGTGGTATCTGGTGCTACATATGTGGATAAAGCGAATTTTAAAATGTAAAGTAACATGGGCTTGATTAAAATTTGATATTCTTGATAGCAAAGCGATGCTGCCCATATGAACAAAGACGAATTTTCAAGTGTTAATGAAAATGGAGTTGATTGAAATTTTCGTGGTACATGCACAAAAGTATTTGGAATACGGTTTCTATGATCTACGGTGCTAATTGGTGCTACAGATGTGGATAAAGCGAATTTTAAAGTGTTATTAAGTAACAAGGGCTTGTTTGAAATTTGCGTGGTACATGCAAGCTGTAATCAACGAACAAACCACCTCCCGCCCAACCGACCGAGCGGCGCTGCCATTTATCGTACGGCTCGAATAGCGGGGATATATCCGAAAGAATAAAAAATAGAAAATATTACGAGGAAGAAGCGGAGTGCGTTTGTTTCTCTGAAAGGTAGGTGAGAATTGAGGATTTGATAAAAGTGGAAGTGCAGAGTGAAGTAATAGAGTATAAGTCATTGTAGTCAGAGCACAAACCCCTAAAAGGCTCATGCTGGGCATATGTAGGACTATAACAACTAAGGAACAGGGGACTAAAATTTTTTTTCCGTCTAATTGGAGTGTTAAATGTTAGTCGTTAGAGTAGATGCTGGTTGTCTACATTACCATTAATAAGGTTATGGAGAAAAACGACAAACAGCATCTCTCTGCGATTGTTTAGAGAAGGTAAATTGATTAGAAAGAGTCTGTTAAAATAGAAAGGGAGGTGAAGATTTGCATCCCAGTAGAGTCCCATAAGAGCAAACATTAAGAAATTCTTTTGAACGGATTCATTTGCGATCTTGATGAACCCTTTACTAAGTGGTCCAAAGGCATGACCCGTACTCCAGTATTGGACGTACTAAAAATAAGTCTAATAAAGAAAGTCTAATAGGACACCAAGATCGTTAACCTGGGTTAATCTTTTTAAGAAATTCCCATAGAGGCGAACTTTCAAGTGAGAATAAAAATGGCATTGATTGAAATTTTCGTGAAATGAGCATGGGCTTGATTGAAATTTGCGTTTACATGTATAAAATTGTTAGGGGCGAGCATCCTATGGCCTACGCTGCAAAACGGTGCTACCTATGTGAACAAAGACGAATTTTCAAGTGTTAATGAAAATGGCGCTAATTGAAATTTTCGTGGTACATGCACAAAAGTGTTTGGAATACGATGTCTATGATATACGGCGCTCTCTGGTGCTACATATGTGGATAAAGCGAATTTTAAGGTGTTAAGTAACATGGGCTTGATTAAAATTCGATATGCTTGATAGCAAAGCGATGCTGCCTATGTGAACAAAGACGAATTTTCAAGTGTTAATAAAAATGGAGTTGATTGAAATTTTCGTGGTACATGCACAAAAGTATTTGGAATACGATTTCTATGATCTTGATGAACCCTATACTGAGGGCTCCAGAGGCATGACCCGTACTCCAGTATTGGACGTATTAAAAATAAGTCTAATAAAGAAAGTCTAATAGGACACCAAGATCGTTAACCTGGGTTAATCTTTTTAAGAAATTCCCATAGAGACGAACTTTCAAGTGTTAATAAAAATTGCATTGATTGAAATTTTCGTGAAATGAGCATGGGCTTGATTGAAATTTGCGTTTACATGTATAAAATTGTTAGGGGCGAGCATCGTATGGCCTACGCTGTAAAACGGTGCTACCTATGTGAACAAAGACGAATTTTCAAGTGTTAATGAAAATGGCGCTAATTGAAATTTTCGTGGTACATGCACAAAAGTGTTTGGAATACGATGTCTATGATATACGGCGCTCTCTGGTGCTACATATGTGGATAAAGCGAACTTTAAAGTGTTAAGTAACATGGGCTTGATTAAAATTCGGTATGCTTGATATCAAAGCGATGCTGCCTATGTGAACAAAGACGAATTTTCAAGTGTTAATAAAAATGGAGTTGATTGAAACTTTCGTGGTACATGCACAAAAGTATTTGGAATACGATTTCTATGATCTTGATGAACCCTATAGTGAGGGCTCCAGAGGCATGACCCGTACTCCAGTATTGGACGTATTAAAAATAAGTCTAATAAAGAAAGTCTAATAGGACACCAAGATCGTTAACCTGGGTTAATCTTTTTAAGAAATTCCCATAGAGACGAACTTTCAAGTGTTAATAAAAATAGCATTGATTGAAATTTTCGTGAAATGAGCATGGGCTTGATTGAAATTTGCGTCTACATGTATAAAATTGTTAGGGGCGAGCATCCTATGGCCTACGCTGTAAAACGGTGCTACCTATGTGAACAAAGACGAATTTTCAAGTTTTAATGAAAATGGCGGTAATTGAAATTTTCGTGGTACATGCACAAAAGTGTTTGGAATACGATGTCTATGATCTACGGTGCTATCTGGTGCTACATATGTGGATAAAGCGAATTTTAAAGTGTTAAGTAACATGGGCTTGATTAAAATTCGATATGCTTGATATCAAAGGGATGCTGCCTATGTGAACAAAGACGAATTTTCAAGTGTTAATAAAAATGGAGTTGATTGAAATTTTCGTGGTACATGCACAAAAGTATTTGGAATACGATTTCTATGATCTTGATGAACCCTATACTGAGGGCTCCAGAGGCATGACCCGTACTCCAGTATTGGACGTATTAAAAATAAGTCTAATAAAGAAAGTCTAATAGGACACCAAGATCGTTAACCTGGGTTAATCTTTTTAAGAAATTCCCATAGAGACGAACTTTCAAGTGTTAATAAAAATAGCATTGATTGAAATTTTCGTGAAATGAGCATGGGCTTGATTGAAATTTGCGTCTACATGTATAAAATTGTTAGGGGCGAGCATCCTATGGCCTACGCTGTAAAACGGTGCTACCTATGTGAACAAAGACGAATTTTCAAGTTTTAATGAAAATGGCGGTAATTGAAATTTTCGTGGTACATGCACAAAAGTGTTTGGAATACGATGTCTATGATCTACGGTGCTATCTGGTGCTACATATGTGGATAAAGCGAATTTTAAAGTGTTAAGTAACATGGGCTTGATTAAAATTCGATATGCTTGATATCAATGGGATGCTGCCTATGTGAACAAAGACGAATTTTCAAGTGTTAATAAAAATGGAGTTGATTGAAATTTTCGTGGTACATGCACAAAAGTATTTGGAATACGATTTCTATGATCTTGATGAACCCTATACTGAGGGCTCCAGAGGCATGACCCGTACTCCAGTATTGGACGTATTAAAAATAAGTCTAATAAAGAAAGTCTAATAGGACACCAAGATCGTTAACCTGGGTTAATCTTTTTAAGAAATTCCCATAGAGACGAACTTTCAAGTGTTAATAAAAATAGCATTGATTGAAATTTTCGTGAAATGAGCATGGGCTTGATTGAAATTTGCGTCTACATGTATAAAATTGTTAGGGGCGAGCATCCTATGGCCTACGCTGTAAAACGGTGCTACCTATGTGAACAAAGACGAATTTTCAAGTTTTAATGAAAATGGCGGTAATTGAAATTTTCGTGGTACATGCACAAAGGTGTTTGGAATACGATGTCTATGATCTACGGTGCTATCTGGTGCTACATATGTGGATAAAGCGAATTTTAAAATGTAAAGTAACATGGGCTTGATTAAAATTTGATATTCTTGATAGCAAAGCGATGCTGCCCATATGAACAAAGACGAATTTTCAAGTGTTAATGAAAATGGAGTTGATTGAAATTTTCGTGGTACATGCACAAAAGTATTTGGAATACGGTTTCTATGATCTACGGTGCTAATTGGTGCTACAGATGTGGATAAAGCGAATTTTAAAGTGTTATTAAGTAACAAGGGCTTGTTTGAAATTTGCGTGGTACATGCAAGCTGTAATCAACGAACAAACCACCTCCCGCCCAACCGACCGAGCGGCGCTGCCATTTATCGTACGGCTCGAATAGCGGGGAAGAAGCGGAGTGCGTTTGTTTCTCTGAAAGGTAGGTGAGAATTGAGGATTTGATAAAAGTGGAAGTGCAGAGTGAAGTAATAGAGTATAAGTCATTGTAGTCAGAGCACAAACCCCTAAAAGGCTCATGCTGGGCATATGTAGGACTATAACAACTAAGGAACAGGGGACTAAAATTTTTTTTTCCGTCTAATTGGAGTGTTAAATGTTAGTCGTTAGAGTAGATGCTGGTTGTCTACATTACCATTAATAAGGTTATGGAGAAAAACGACAAACAGCATCTCTCTGCGATTGTTTAGAGAAGGTAAATTGATTAGAAAGAGTCTGTTAAAATAGAAAGGGAGGTGAAGATTTGCATCCCAGTAGAGTCCCATAAGAGCAAACATCAAGAAATTCTTTTGAACGGATTCATTTGCGATCTTGATGAACCCTTTACTAAGTGGTCCAAAGGCATGACCCGTACTCCAGTATTGGACGTACTAAAAATAAGTCTAATAAAGAAAGTCTAATAGGACACCAAGATCGTTAACCTGGGTTAATCTTTTTAAGAAATTCCCATAGAGGCGAACTTTCAAGTGAGAATAAAAATGGCATTGATTGAAATTTTCGTGAAATGAGCATGGGCTTGATTGAAATTTGCGTTTACATGTATAAAATTGTTAGGGGCGAGCATCCTATGGCCTACGCTGCAAAACGGTGCTACCTATGTGAACAAAGACGAATTTTCAAGTGTTAATGAAAATGGCGCTAATTGAAATTTTCGTGGTACATGCACAAAAGTGTTTGGAATACGATGTCTATGATATACGGCGCTCTCTGGTGCTACATATGTGGATAAAGCGAATTTTAAGGTGTTAAGTAACATGGGCTTGATTAAAATTCGATATGCTTGATAGCAAAGCGATGCTGCCTATGTGAACAAAGACGAATTTTCAAGTGTTAATAAAAATGGAGTTGATTGAAATTTTCGTGGTACATGCACAAAAGTATTTGGAATACGATTTCTATGATCTTGATGAACCCTATACTGAGGGCTCCAGAGGCATGACCCGTACTCCAGTATTGGACGTATTAAAAATAAGTCTAATAAAGAAAGTCTAATAGGACACCAAGATCGTTAACTTGGGTTAATCTTTTTAAGAAATTCCCATAGAGACGAACTTTCAAGTGTTAATAAAAATTGCATTGATTGAAATTTTCGTGAAATGAGCATGGGCTTGATTGAAATTTGCGTTTACATGTATAAAATTGTTAGGGGCGAGCATCCTATGGCCTACGCTGCAAAACGGTGCTACCTATGTGAACAAAGACGAATTTTCAAGTGTTAATGAAAATGGCGCTAATTGAAATTTTCGTGGTACATGCACAAAAGTGTTTGGAATACGATGTCTATGATATACGGCGCTCTCTGGTGCTACATATGTGGATAAAGCGAACTTTAAAGTGTTAAGTAACATGGGCTAGATTAAAATTCGGTATGCTTGATATCAAAGCGATGCTGCCTATGTGAACAAAGACGAATTTTCAAGTGTTAATAAAAATGGAGTTGATTGAAACTTTCGTGGTACATGCACAAAAGTATTTGGAATACGATTTCTATGATCTTGATGAACCCTATAGTGAGGGCTCCAGAGGCATGACCCGTACTCCAGTATTGGACGTATTAAAAATAAGTCTAATAAAGAAAGTCTAATAGGACACCAAGATCGTTAACCTGGGTTAATCTTTTTAAGAAATTCCCATAGAGACGAACTTTCAAGTGTTAATAAAAATAGCATTGATTGAAATTTTCGTGAAATGAGCATGGGCTTGATTGAAATTTGCGTTTACATGTATAAAATTGTTAGGGGCGAGCATCCTATGGCCTACGCTGTAAAACGGTGCTACCTATGTGAACAAAGACGAATTTTCAAGTTTTAATGAAAATGGCGGTAATTGAAATTTTCGTGGTACATGCACAAAGGTGTTTGGAATACGATGTCTATGATCTACGGTGCTATCTGGTGCTACATATGTGGATAAAGCGAATTTTAAAGTGTTAAGTAACATGGGCTTGATTAAAATTCGATATGCTTGATATCAAAGGGATGCTGCCTATGTGAACAAAGACGAATTTTCAAGTGTTAATAAAAATGGAGTTGATTGAAATTTTCGTGGTACATGCACAAAAGTATTTGGAATACGATTTCTATGATCTACGGTGGTATCTGGTGCTACATATGTGGATAAAGCGAATTTTAAAATGTAAAGTAACATGGGCTTGATTAAAATTTGATATTCTTGATAGCAAAGCGATGCTGCCCATATGAACAAAGACGAATTTTCAAGTGTTAATGAAAATAGAGTTGATTGAAATTTTCGTGGTACATGCACAAAAGTATTTGGAATACGGTTTCTATGATCTACGGTGCTAATTGGTGCTACAGATGTGGATAAAGCGAATTTTAAAGTGTTATTAAGTAACAAGGGCTTGTTTGAAATTTGCGTGGTACATGCAAGCTGTAATCAACGAACAAACCACCTCCCGCCCAACCGACCGAGCGGCGCTGCCATTTATCGTACGGCTCGAATAGCGGGGATATATCCGAAAGAATAAAAAATAGAAAATATTACGAGGAAGAAGCGGAGTGCGTTTGTTTCTCTGAAAGGTAGGTGAGAATTGAGGATTTGATAAAAGTGGAAGTGCAGAGTGAAGTAATAGAGTAGAAGTCATTGTAGTCAGAGCACAAACCCCTAAAAGGCTCATGCTGGGCATATGTAGGACTATAACAACTAAGGAACAGGGGACTAAAATTTTTTTTTCCGTCTAATTGGAGTGTTAAATGTTAGTCGTTTGAGTAGATGCTGGTTGTTTACATTACCATTAATAAGGTTATGGAGAAAAACGACCAACAGCATCTCTCTGCGATTGGTTAGAGAAGGAAAATTAATTGGAAAGAGTCTTTTAAAATAGAAAGGGAGGTGAAGATTTGCATCCCAGTAGAGTCCCATAAAAGCAAACATCAAGAAATTCTTTTGAACGGATTCAATGCGATCTTGATGAAACCTATAATGTGGGCTCCAGAGGCATGACCCGTACTCCAGTATTGGACGTACTAAAATAAGTCTAATAAAGAAAGTCTAATAGGACATCAATATCGATATTTTGGGTTAATCTTTTTAAGAAAATCCCATAGAGACGAACTTTCAAGTGTTAATAAAAATGGCATTGATTGAAATTTTCGTGAAATGAGCATGGGCTTGATTGAAATTTGCGTTTACATGTATAAAATTGTTAGGGGCGAGCATCCTATGGCCTACGTTGCAAAACGGTGCTACCTATGTGAACAAAGACGAATTTTCAAGTGTTAATGAAAATGGCGCTAATTGAAATTTTCGTGGTACATGCACAAAAGTGTTTGGAATACGATGTCTATGATCTACGGCGCTCTCTGGTGCTACATATGTGGATAAAGCGAATTTTAAAGTGTTAAGTAACATGGGCTTGATTAAAATTTGATATGCTTGATAGCAAAGCGATGCTGCCTATGTGAACAAAGACGAATTTTCAAGTGTTAATAAAAATGGAGTTGATTGAAATTTTCGTGGTACATGCACAAAAGTATTGATTTGGAATACGATTTCTATGATCTACGGTGCTATTTGGTGCCACATATGTGGATAAAGCGAATTTTAAAGTGTTATTAAGTAACAAGAGCTTGTTTGAAATTTGCGTGGTACATGCAAGCTGTAATCAACGAACAAACCACCTCCCGCCCAACCGACCGAGCGGCGCTTCCATTTATCGTACGGCACGGATGGCGGGGATAGATCCGAAAGAATAAACTATAGAAAATATTACGAGGAAGAAGCGGAGTGCGTTTGTTTCTCTGAAAGGTAGGTGAGAATTGAGGATTTGATAAAAGTGGAAGTGCAGAGTGAAGTAATAGAGCCTAAGTCATTGTAGTTAGAGCACAAGCCCCTAAAAGGCTCATGCTGGGCATATGTAGGACTATAACAACTAAGGAACAGGGGACTAAAATTTTTTTTTCCGTCTAATTGGAGTGTTAAATATTAGTCGTTTGAGTAGATGCTGGTTGTCTACATTACCATTAATAAGGTTATGGAGAAAAACGACAAACAGCATCTCTCTGCGATTGTTTAGAGAAGGTAAATTGATTAGAAAGAGTCTGTTAAAATAGAAAGGGAGGTGAAGATTTGCATCCCAGTAGAGTCCCATAAGAGCAAACATTAAGAAATTCTTTTGAACGGATTCATTTGCGATCTTGATGAACCCTTTACTAAGTGGTCCAAAGGCATGACCCGTACTCCAGTATTGGACGTACTAAAAATAAGTCTAATAAAGAAAGTCTAATAGGACACCAAGATCGTTAACCTGGGTTAATCTTTTTAAGAAATTCCCATAGAGGCGAACTTTCAAGTGAGAATAAAAATGGCATTGATTGAAATTTTCGTGAAATGAGCATGGGCTTGATTGAAATTTGCGTTTACATGTATAAAATTGTTAGGGGCGAGCATCCTATGGCCTACGCTGCAAAACGGTGCTACCTATGTGAACAAAGACGAATTTTCAAGTGTTAATGAAAATGGCGCTAATTGAAATTTTCGTGGTACATGCACAAAAGTGTTTGGAATACGATGTCTATGATATACGGCGCTCTCTGGTGCTACATATGTGGATAAAGCGAATTTTAAGGTGTTAAGTAACATGGGCTTGATTAAAATTCGATATGCTTGATAGCAAAGCGATGCTGCCTATGTGAACAAAGACGAATTTTCAAGTGTTAATAAAAATGGAGTTGATTGAAATTTTCGTGGTACATGCACAAAAGTATTTGGAATACGATTTCTATGATCTTGATGAACCCTATACTGAGGGCTCCAGAGGCATGACCCGTACTCCAGTATTGGACGTATTAAAAATAAGTCTAATAAAGAAAGTCTAATAGGACACCAAGATCGTTAACCTGGGTTAATCTTTTTAAGAAATTCCCATAGAGACGAACTTTCAAGTGTTAATAAAAATTGCATTGATTGAAATTTTCGTGAAATGAGCATGGGCTTGATTGAAATTTGCGTTTACATGTATAAAATTGTTAGGGGCGAGCATCGTATGGCCTACGCTGTAAAACGGTGCTACCTATGTGAACAAAGACGAATTTTCAAGTGTTAATGAAAATGGCGCTAATTGAAATTTTCGTGGTACATGCACAAAAGTGTTTGGAATACGATGTCTATGATATACGGCGCTCTCTGGTGCTACATATGTGGATAAAGCGAACTTTAAAGTGTTAAGTAACATGGGCTTGATTAAAATTCGGTATGCTTGATATCAAAGCGATGCTGCCTATGTGAACAAAGACGAATTTTCAAGTGTTAATAAAAATGGAGTTGATTGAAACTTTCGTGGTACATGCACAAAAGTATTTGGAATACGATTTCTATGATCTTGATGAACCCTATAGTGAGGGCTCCAGAGGCATGACCCGTACTCCAGTATTGGACGTATTAAAAATAAGTCTAATAAAGAAAGTCTAATAGGACACCAAGATCGTTAACCTGGGTTAATCTTTTTAAGAAATTCCCATAGAGACGAACTTTCAAGTGTTAATAAAAATAGCATTGATTGAAATTTTCGTGAAATGAGCATGGGCTTGATTGAAATTTGCGTCTACATGTATAAAATTGTTAGGGGCGAGCATCCTATGGCCTACGCTGTAAAACGGTGCTACCTATGTGAACAAAGACGAATTTTCAAGTTTTAATGAAAATGGCGGTAATTGAAATTTTCGTGGTACATGCACAAAAGTGTTTGGAATACGATGTCTATGATCTACGGTGCTATCTGGTGCTACATATGTGGATAAAGCGAATTTTAAAGTGTTAAGTAACATGGGCTTGATTAAAATTCGATATGCTTGATATCAAAGGGATGCTGCCTATGTGAACAAAGACGAATTTTCAAGTGTTAATAAAAATGGAGTTGATTGAAATTTTCGTGGTACATGCACAAAAGTATTTGGAATACGATTTCTATGATCTTGATGAACCCTATACTGAGGGCTCCAGAGGCATGACCCGTACTCCAGTATTGGACGTATTAAAAATAAGTCTAATAAAGAAAGTCTAATAGGACACCAAGATCGTTAACCTGGGTTAATCTTTTTAAGAAATTCCCATAGAGACGAACTTTCAAGTGTTAATAAAAATAGCATTGATTGAAATTTTCGTGAAATGAGCATGGGCTTGATTGAAATTTGCGTCTACATGTATAAAATTGTTAGGGGCGAGCATCCTATGGCCTACGCTGTAAAACGGTGCTACCTATGTGAACAAAGACGAATTTTCAAGTTTTAATGAAAATGGCGGTAATTGAAATTTTCGTGGTACATGCACAAAAGTGTTTGGAATACGATGTCTATGATCTACGGTGCTATCTGGTGCTACATATGTGGATAAAGCGAATTTTAAAGTGTTAAGTAACATGGGCTTGATTAAAATTCTATATGCTTGATATCAATGGGATGCTGCCTATGTGAACAAAGACGAATTTTCAAGTGTTAATAAAAATGGAGTTGATTGAAATTTTCGTGGTACATGCACAAAAGTATTTGGAATACGATTTCTATGATCTTGATGAACCCTATACTGAGGGCTCCAGAGGCATGACCCGTACTCCAGTATTGGACGTATTAAAAATAAGTCTAATAAAGAAAGTCTAATAGGACACCAAGATCGTTAACCTGGGTTAATCTTTTTAAGAAATTCCCATAGAGACGAACTTTCAAGTGTTAATAAAAATAGCATTGATTGAAATTTTCGTGAAATGAGCATGGGCTTGATTGAAATTTGCGTCTACATGTATAAAATTGTTAGGGGCGAGCATCCTATGGCCTACGCTGTAAAACGGTGCTACCTATGTGAACAAAGACGAATTTTCAAGTTTTAATGAAAATGGCGGTAATTGAAATTTTCGTGGTACATGCACAAAAGTGTTTGGAATACGATGTCTATGATCTACGGTGCTATCTGGTGCTACATATGTGGATAAAGCGAATTTTAAAGTGTTAAGTAACATGGGCTTGATTAAAATTCGATATACTTGATATCAAAGCGATGCTGCCTATGTGAACAAAGACGAATTTTCAAGTGTTAATAAAAATGGAGTTGATTGAAATTTTCGTGGTACATGCACAAAAGTATTTGGAATACGATTTCTATGATCTACGGTGGTATCTGGTGCTACATATGTGGATAAAGCGAATTTTAAAATGTAAAGTAACATGGGCTTGATTAAAATTTGATATTCTTGATAGCAAAGCGATGCTGCCCATATGAACAAAGACGAATTTTCAAGTGTTAATGAAAATGGAGTTGATTGAAATTTTCGTGGTACATGCACAAAAGTATTTGGAATACGGTTTCTATGATCTACGGTGCTAATTGGTGCTACAGATGTGGATAAAGCGAATTTTAAAGTGTTATTAAGTAACAAGGGCTTGTTTGAAATTTGCGTGGTACATGCAAGCTGTAATCAACGAACAAACCACCTCCCGCCCAACCGACCGAGCGGCGCTGCCATTTATCGTACGGCTCGAATAGCGGGGAAGAAGCGGAGTGCGTTTGTTTCTCTGAAAGGTAGGTGAGAATTGAGGATTTGATAAAAGTGGAAGTGCAGAGTGAAGTAATAGAGTATAAGTCATTGTAGTCAGAGCACAAACCCCTAAAAGGCTCATGCTGGGCATATGTAGGACTATAACAACTAAGGAACAGGGGACTAAAATTTTTTTTTCCGTCTAATTGGAGTGTTAAATGTTAGTCGTTAGAGTAGATGCTGGTTGTCTACATTACCATTAATAAGGTTATGGAGAAAAACGACAAACAGCATCTCTCTGCGATTGTTTAGAGAAGGTAAATTGATTAGAAAGAGTCTGTTAAAATAGAAAGGGAGGTGAAGATTTGCATCCCAGTAGAGTCCCATAAGAGCAAACATCAAGAAATTCTTTTGAACGGATTCATTTGCGATCTTGATGAACCCTTTACTAAGTGGTCCAAAGGCATGACCCGTACTCCAGTATTGGACGTACTAAAAATAAGTCTAATAAAGAAAGTCTAATAGGACACCAAGATCGTTAACCTGGGTTAATCTTTTTAAGAAATTCCCATAGAGGCGAACTTTCAAGTGAGAATAAAAATGGCATTGATTGAAATTTTCGTGAAATGAGCATGGGCTTGATTGAAATTTGCGTTTACATGTATAAAATTGTTAGGGGCGAGCATCCTATGGCCTACGCTGCAAAACGGTGCTACCTATGTGAACAAAGACGAATTTTCAAGTGTTAATGAAAATGGCGCTAATTGAAATTTTCGTGGTACATGCACAAAAGTGTTTGGAATACGATGTCTATGATATACGGCGCTCTCTGGTGCTACATATGTGGATAAAGCGAATTTTAAGGTGTTAAGTAACATGGGCTTGATTAAAATTCGATATGCTTGATAGCAAAGCGATGCTGCCTATGTGAACAAAGACGAATTTTCAAGTGTTAATAAAAATGGAGTTGATTGAAATTTTCGTGGTACATGCACAAAAGTATTTGGAATACGATTTCTATGATCTTGATGAACCCTATACTGAGGGCTCCAGAGGCATGACCCGTACTCCAGTATTGGACGTATTAAAAATAAGTCTAATAAAGAAAGTCTAATAGGACACCAAGATCGTTAACTTGGGTTAATCTTTTTAAGAAATTCCCATAGAGACGAACTTTCAAGTGTTAATAAAAATTGCATTGATTGAAATTTTCGTGAAATGAGCATGGGCTTGATTGAAATTTGCGTTTACATGTATAAAATTGTTAGGGGCGAGCATCCTATGGCCTACGCTGTAAAACGGTGCCACCTATGTGAACAAAGACGAATTTTCAAGTGTTAATGAAAATGGCGCTAATTGAAATTTTCGTGGTACATGCACAAAAGTGTTTGGAATACGATGTCTATGATATACGGCGCTCTCTGGTGCTACATATGTGGATAAAGCGAACTTTAAAGTGTTAAGTAACATGGGCTAGATTAAAATTCGGTATGCTTGATATCAAAGCGATGCTGCCTATGTGAACAAAGACGAATTTTCAAGTGTTAATAAAAATGGAGTTGATTGAAACTTTCGTGGTACATGCACAAAAGTATTTGGAATACGATTTCTATGATCTTGATGAACCCTATAGTGAGGGCTCCAGAGGCATGACCCGTACTCCAGTATTGGACGTATTAAAAATAAGTCTAATAAAGAAAGTCTAATAGGACACCAAGATCGTTAACCTGGGTTAATCTTTTTAAGAAATTCCCATAGAGACGAACTTTCAAGTGTTAATAAAAATGGCATTGATTGAAATTTTCGTGAAATGAGCATGGGCTTGATTGAAATTTGCGTTTACATGTATAAAATTGTTAGGGGCGAGCATCCTATGGCCTACGCTGTAAAACGGTGCTACCTATGTGAACAAAGACGAATTTTCAAGTTTTAATGAAAATGGCGGTAATTGAAATTTTCGTGGTACATGCACAAAGGTGTTTGGAATACGATGTCTATGATCTACGGTGCTATCTGGTGCTACATATGTGGATAAAGCGAATTTTAAAGTGTTAAGTAACATGGGCTTGATTAAAATTCGATATGCTTGATATCAAAGGGATGCTGCCTATGTGAACAAAGACGAATTTTCAAGTGTTAATAAAAATGGAGTTGATTGAAATTTTCGTGGTACATGCACAAAAGTATTTGGAATACGATTTCTATGATCTACGGTGGTATCTGGTGCTACATATGTGGATAAAGCGAATTTTAAAATGTAAAGTAACATGGGCTTGATTAAAATTTGATATTCTTGATAGCAAAGCGATGCTGCCCATATGAACAAAGACGAATTTTCAAGTGTTAATGAAAATAGAGTTGATTGAAATTTTCGTGGTACATGCACAAAAGTATTTGGAATACGGTTTCTATGATCTACGGTGCTAATTGGTGCTACAGATGTGGATAAAGCGAATTTTAAAGTGTTATTAAGTAACAAGGGCTTGTTTGAAATTTGCGTGGTACATGCAAGCTGTAATCAACGAACAAACCACCTCCCGCCCAACCGACCGAGCGGCGCTGCCATTTATCGTACGGCTCGAATAGCGGGGATATATCCGAAAGAATAAAAAATAGAAAATATTACGAGGAAGAAGCGGAGTGCGTTTGTTTCTCTGAAAGGTAGGTGAGAATTGAGGATTTGATAAAAGTGGAAGTGCAGAGTGAAGTAATAGAGTAGAAGTCATTGTAGTCAGAGCACAAACCCCTAAAAGGCTCATGCTGGGCATATGTAGGACTATAACAACTAAGGAACAGGGGACTAAAATTTTTTTTCCGTCTAATTGGAGTGTTAAATGTTAGTCGTTTGAGTAGATGCTGGTTGTTTACATTACCATTAATAAGGTTATGGAGAAAAACGACCAACAGCATCTCTCTGCGATTGGTTAGAGAAGGAAAATTAATTGGAAAGAGTCTTTTAAAATAGAAAGGGAGGTGAAGATTTGCATCCCAGTAGAGTCCCATAAAAGCAAACATCAAGAAATTCTTTTGAACGGATTCAATGCGATCTTGATGAAACCTATAATGTGGGCTCCAGAGGCATGACCCGTACTCCAGTATTGGACGTACTAAAATAAGTCTAATAAAGAAAGTCTAATAGGACACCAATATCGATATTTTGGGTTAATCTTTTTAAGAAAATCCCATAGAGACGAACTTTCAAGTGTTAATAAAAATGGCATTGATTGAAATTTTCGTGAAATGAGCATGGGCTTGATTGAAATTTGCGTTTACATGTATAAAATTGTTAGGGGCGAGCATCCTATGGCCTACGTTGCAAAACGGTGCTACCTATGTGAACAAAGACGAATTTTCAAGTGTTAATGAAAATGGCGCTAATTGAAATTTTCGTGGTACATGCACAAAAGTGTTTGGAATACGATGTCTATGATCTACGGCGCTCTCTGGTGCTACATATGTGGATAAAGCGAATTTTAAAGTGTTAAGTAACATGGGCTTGATTAAAATTTGATATGCTTGATAGCAAAGCGATGCTGCCTATGTGAACAAAGACGAATTTTCAAGTGTTAATAAAAATGGAGTTGATTGAAATTTTCGTGGTACATGTACAAAAGTATTGATTTGGAATACGATTTCTATGATCTACGGTGCTATTTGGTGCCACATATGTGGATAAAGCGAATTTTAAAGTGTTATTAAGTAACAAGAGCTTGTTTGAAATTTGCGTGGTACATGCAAGCTGTAATCAACGAACAAACCACCTCCCGCCCAACCGACCGAGCGGCGCTTCCATTTATCGTACGGCACGGATGGCGGGGATAGATCCGAAAGAATAAACTATAGAAAATATTACGAGGAAGAAGCGGAGTGCGTTTGTTTCTCTGAAAGGTAGGTGAGAATTGAGGATTTGATAAAAGTGGAAGTGCAGAGTGAAGTAATAGAGCCTAAGTCATTGTAGTTAGAGCACAAGCCCCTAAAAGGCTCATGCTGGGCATATGTAGGACTATAACAACTAAGGAACAGGGGACTAAAATTTTTTTTTCCGTCTAATTGGAGTGTTAAATATTAGTCGTTTGAGTAGATGCTGGTTGTTTACATTACCATTAATAAGGTTATGGAGAAAAACGACCAACAGCATCTCTCTGCGATTGGTTAGAGAAGGTAAATTGATTAGAAAGAGTCTTTTAAAATAGAAAGGGAGGTGAAGATTTGCATCCCAGTAGAGTCCCATAAAAGCAAACATCAAGAAATTCTTTTGAACGGATTCAATGCGATCTTGATGAAACCTATAATGAGGGCTCCAGAGGCATGACCTGTACTCCAGTATTGGACGTACTAAAATAAGTCTAATAAAGAAAGTCTAATAGGACACCAATATCGATATTTTGGGTAAATCTTTTTAAGAAAATCCCATAGAGACGAACTTTCAAGTGTTAATAAAAATGGCATTGATTGAAATTTTCGTGAAATGAGCATGGGCTTGATTGAAATTTGCGTTTACATGTATAAAATTGTTAGGGGCGAGCATCCTATGGCCTACGCTGCAAAACGGTGCTACCTATGTGAACAAAGACGAATTTTCAAGTGTTAATGAAAATGGCGCTAATTGAAATTTTCGTGGTACATGCACAAAAGTGTTTGGAATACGATGTCTATGATCTACGGCGCTCTCTGGTGCTACATATGTGGATAAAGCGAATTTTAAAGTGTTAAGTAACATGGGCTTGATTAAAATTTGAAATGCTTGATAGCAAAGCGATGCTGCCTATGTGAACAAAGACGAATTTTCAAGTGTTAATAAAAATGGAGTTGATTGAAATTTTCGTGGTACATGCACAAAAGTACTGATTTGGAATACGATTTCTATGATCTACGGTGCTATTTGGTGCTACATATGTGGATAAAGCGAATTTTAAAGTGTTATTAAGTAACAAGAGCTTGTTTGAAATTTGCGTGGTACATGTAAGCTGTAATCAACGAACAAACCACCTCCCGCCCAACCGACCGAGCGGCGCTTCCATTTATCGTACGGCACGGATGGCGGGGATAGATCCGAAAGAATAAACTATAGAAAATATTACGAGGAAGAAGCGGAGTGCGTTTGTTTCTCTGAAAGGTAGGTGAGAATTGAGGATTTGATAAAAGTGGAAGTGCAGAGTGAAGTAATAGAGTATAAGTCATTGTAGTTAGAGCACAAGCCCCTAAAAGGCTCATGCTGGGCATATGTAGGACTATAACAACTAAGGAACAGGGGACTAAAATTTTTTTTCCGTCTAATTGGAGTGTTAAATGTTAGTCGTTTGAGTAGATGCTGGTTGTTTACATTACCATTAATAAGGTTATGGAGAAAAACGACCAACAGCATCTCTCTGCGATTGGTTAGAGAAGGTAAATTGATTAGAAAGAGTCTGTTAAAATAGAAAGGGAGGTGAAGATTTGCATCCCAGTAGAGTCCCATAAGAGCAAACATCAAGAAATTCTTTTGAACGGATTTAATGCGATCTTGATGAACCCTATACTGATGGCTCCAGAGGCATGACCCGTACTCCAGTATTGGACGTACTAAAATAAGTCTAATAAAGAAAGTCTAATAGGACACCAATATCGATATTTTGGGTTAATCTTTTTAAGAAAATCCCATAGAGACGAACTTTCAAGTGTTAATAAAAATGGCATTGATTGAAATTTTCGTGAAATGAGCATGGGCTTGATTGAAATTTGCGTTTACATGTATAAAATTGTTAGGGGCGAGCATCCTATGGCCTACGCTGCAAAACGGTGCTACCTATGTGAACAAAGACGAATTTTCAAGTGTTAATGAAAATGGCGCTAATTGAAATTTTCGTGGTACATGCACAAAAGTGTTTGGAATACGATGTCTATGATCTACGGCGCTCTCTGGTGCTACATATGTGGATAAAGCGAATTTTAAAGTGTTAAGTAACATGGGCTTGATTAAAATTTGATATGCTTGATAGCAAAGCGATGCTGCCTATGTGAACAAAGACGAATTTTCAAGTGTTAATAAAAATGGAGTTGATTGAAATTTTCGTGGTACATGCACAAAAGTATTGATTTGGAATACGATTTCTATGATCTACGGTGCTATTTGGTGCCACATATGTGGATAAAGCGAATTTTAAAGAGTTATTAAGTAACAAGAGCTTGTTTGAAATTTGCGTGGTACATGCAAGCTGTAATCAACGAACAAACCACCTCCCGCCCAACTGACCGAGCGGCGCTTCCATTTATCGTACGGCACAGATGGCGGGGATAGATCTGAAAGAATAAACTATAGAAAATATTACGAGGAAGAAGCGGAGTGCGTTTGTTTCTCTGAAAGGTAGGTGAGAATTGAGGATTTGATAAAAGTGGAAGTGCAGAGTGAAGTAATAGAGTATAAGTCATTGTAGTTAGAGCACAAGCCCCTAAAAGGCTCATGCTGGGCACATGTAGGACTATAACAACTAAGGAACAGGGGACTAAAATTTTTTGCCGTCTAATTGGAGTGTTAAATGTTAGTCGTTTGAGTAGATGCTGGTTGTTTACATTACCATTAATAAGGTTATGGAGAAAAACGACCAACAGCATCTCTCTGCGATTGGTTAGAGAAGGTAAATTGATTAGAAAGAGTCTGTTAAAATAGAAAGGGAGGTGAAGATTTGCATCCCACTAGAGTCCCATAAGAGCAAACATCAAGAAATTCTTTTGAACGGATTCAATGCGATCTTGATGAACCCTATACTGAGGGCTCCAGAGGCATGACCCGTACTCCAGTATTGGACGTACTAAAATAAGTCTAATAAAGAAAGTCTAATAGGACACCAAGATCGATATTTTGGGTTAATCTTTTTAAGAAAATCCCATAGAGACGAACTTTCAAGTGTTAATAAAAATGGCATTGATTGAAATTTTCGTGAAATGAGCATGGGCTTGATTGAAATTTGCGTTTACATGTATAAAATTGTTAGGGGCGAGCATCCTATGGCCTACGCTGCAAAACGGTGCTACCTATGTGAACAAATACGAATTTTCAAGTGTTAATGAAAATGGCGCTAATTGAAATTTTCGTTGTACATGCACAAAAGTGTTTGGAAGACGATGTCTATGATCTACGGCGCTATCTGGTGCTACTTATGTGGATAACGCGAATTTTATTTTCAAGTGTTAATAAAAATGGAGTTGATTGAAATTTTCGTGGTACATGCACAAAAGTATTTGGAATACGATTTCTATGATCTACGGTGCTATTTGGTGCCACATATGTGGATAAAGCGAATTTTAAAGAGTTATTAAGTAACAAGAGCTTGTTTGAAATTTGCGTGGTACATGCAAGCTGTAATCAACGAACAAACGACCTCCCGCCCAACTGACCGAGCGGCGCTTCCATTTATCGTACGGCACGGATGGCGGGGATAGATCTGAAAGAATAAACTATAGAAAATATTACGAGGAAGAAGCGGAGTGCGTTTGTTTCTCTGAAAGGTAGGTGAGAATTGAGGATTTGATAAAAGTGGAAGTGCAGAGTGAAGTAATAGAGTATAAGTCATTGTAGTCAGAGCATAAACCCCTAAAAGGCTCATGCTGGGCATATGTAGGAATATAACAACTAAGGAACAGGGGACTAAAATTTTTTTTTCCGTCTAATTGGAGTGTTAAATGTTAGTCGTGTTAGTAGATGCTGGTTGTCTACATTACCATTAACAAGGTTATGGTGAAAAACGACCAACAGCATCTCTCTGCGATTGGTTAGAGAAGGTAAATTGATTAGAAAGAGTCTGTTAAAATAGAAAGGGAGGTGAAGATTTGCATCCCAGTAGAGTCCCATAAGAGCATACATCAAGAAATTCTTTGGAACGGATTCAATGCGATATTGATGAACCCTATACTGAGGGCTCCAGAGGCATGACCCGTACTCCAGTATTGGACGTACTAAAAATAAGTCTAATAAAGAAAGTCTAATAGGACACCAAGATCGTTAACCTGGGTTAATCTTTTTAAGAAAATCCCATAGAGACGAACTTTCAAGTGTTAATAAAAATGGCATTGATTGAAATTTTCGTGAAATGAGCATGGGCTTGATTGAACTTTGCGTTTACATGTATAAAATTGTTAGGGGCGAGCTATGGCCTACGCTGCAAAACGGTGCTACCTATGTGAACAAAGACGAATTTTCCAGTGTTAATGAAAATGGCGCTAATTGAAATTTTCGTTGTACATGCACAAAAGTGTTTGGAAGACGATGTCTATGATCTACAGCGCTATCTGGTGCTACATATGTGGATAACGCGAATTTTAAAGTGTTAAGTAACATGGGCTTGATTAAAATTCGATATGCTTGATAGCAAAGCGATGCTGCTTATGTGAACAAAGACGAATTTTCAAGTGTTAATAAAAATGGAGTTGATTGAAATTTTCGTGGTACATGTACAAAAGTATTTGGAATACGATTTCTATGATCTACGGTGCTATCTGGTGCTACATATGTGGATAAATCGAATTTTAAAGTGTTATTAAGTAACAAGAGCTTGTTTGAAATTTGCGTGGTACATGCTAGCTGTAATCAACGAACAAACCACCTCCCGCCCAACCGACCGAGCGGCGCTTCCTTTATCGTACGGCACGGATAGCGGGGATAGATCCGAAAGAATAAACTATAGAAAATATTACAAGGAAGAAGCGGAGTGCGTTTGTTTCTCTGAAAGGTAGGTGAGAATTGAGGATTTGATAAAAGTGGAAGTGCAGAGTGAAGTAATAGAGTATAAGTCATTGTAGTCAGAGCACAAACCCCTAAAAGGCTCATGCTGGGCATATGTAGGACTATAACAACTAAGGAACAGGGGACTAAAATTTTTTTTCCGTCTAATTGGAGTGTTAAATGTTAGTCGTGTTAGTAGATGCTGGTTGTCTACATTACCATTAATAAGGTTATGGAGAAAAACGACCACCAGCACCTCTCTGCGATTGGTTAGAGAAGGTAAATTGATTAGAAAGAGTCTTTTAAAATAGAAAGGGAGGTGAAGATTTGCATCCCAGTAGAGTCCCAAAAAAGCAAACATCAAGAAATTCTTTTGAACGGATTCAAGGCGATCTTGATGAACCCTATACTGAGGGCTCCAGAGGCATGACCCGTACTCCAGTATTGGACGTACTAAAAATAAGTCTAATAAAGAAAGTCTAATAGGACACCAAGATCGTTAACCTGGGTTAATCTTTTTAAGAAAATCCCATAGAGACGAACTTTCAAGTGTTAATAAAAATGGCATTGATTGAAATTTTCGTGAAATGAGCATGGGCTTGATTGAAATTTGCGTTTACATGTATAAAATTGTTAGGGGCGAGCATCCTATGGCCTACGCTGCAAAACGGTGCTACCTATGTGAACAAAGACGAATTTTCAAGTGTTAATGAAAATGGCGCTAATTGAAATTTTCGTGGTACATGCACAAAATTGTTTGGAATACGATGTCTATGATCTACGGTGCTATCTGGTGCTACATATGTGGATAAAGCGAATTTTAAAATGTTAAGTAACATGGGCTTGATTAAAATTTGATATGCTTGATAGCAAAGTGATGCTGCCTATGTGAACAAAGACGAATTTTCAAGTGTTAATAAAAATTGAGTTGTTTGAAATTTTCGTGGTACATGCACAAAAGTATTTGGAATACGATTTCTATGATCTACGGTGCTATCTGGTGCTACATATGTGGATAAATCGAATTTTAAAGTGTTATTAAGTAACAAGAGCTTGTTTGAAATTTGCGTGGTACATGCAAGCTGTAATCAACGAACAAACCACCTCCCGCCCAACCGACCGAGCGGCGCTTTCATTTATCGTACGGCACGGATAGCGGGGATGGATCCGAAAGAATAAGCTATAGAAAATTTTACGAGGAAGAAGCGGAGTGCGTTTGTTTCTCTGAAAGGTAGGTGAGAATTGAGGATTTGATAAAAGTGGAAGTGCAGAGTGAAGTAATAGAGTATAAGTCATTGTAGTCAGAGCACAAACCCCTAGAAGGCTCATGCTGGGCATATGTAGGAATATAACAACTAAGGAACAGGGGACTAAAATTTTTTTTTCCGTCTAATTGGAGTGTTAAATGTTAGTCGTGTTAGTAGATGCTGGTTGTCTACATTACCATTAATAAGGTTATGGAGAAAAACGACCAACAGCATCTCTCTGCGATTTGTTAGAGAAGGCAAATTGATTAGAAAGAGTCTGTTAAAATAGAAAGAGAGGTGAAGATTTGCATCCCAGTAGAGTCCCATAAGAGCAAACATCAAGAAATTCTTTTGAACGGATTCAATGCGATCTTGATGAACCTTATACTGAGGGCTCCAGAGGCATGACCCGTACTCCAGTATTGGACGTACTAAAAATAAGTCTAATAAAGAAAGTCTAATAGGACACCAAGATCGTTAACCTGGGTTAATCTTTTTAAGAAAATCCCATAGAGACGAACTTTCAAGTGTTAATAAAAATGGCATTGATTGAAATTTTCGTGAAATGAGCATGGGCTTGATTGAAATTTGCGTTTACATGTATAAAATTGTTAGGGGCGAGCATCCTATGGCCTACGCTGCAAAACGGTGCTACCTATGTCAACAAAGACGAATTTTCAAGTGTTAATGAAAATGGCGCTAATTGAAATTTTCGTGGTACATGCAAGCTGTAATCAACGAACAAACCACCACCCGCCCAACCGACCGAGCGGCGCTTTCATTTATCGTACGGCACGGATAGCGGGGATGGATCCGAAAGAAAAAACTATAGAAAATATTACGAGGAAGAAGCGGAGTGCGTTTGTTTCTCTGAAAGGTAGGTGAGAATTGAGGATTTGATAAAAGTGGAAGTGCAGAGTGAAGTAATAGAGTATAAGTCATTGTAGTCAGAGCACAAACCCCTAAAAGGCTCATGCTGGGCATATGTAGGACTATAACAACTAAGGAACAGGGGACTAAAATTTTTTTTTCCGTCTAATTGGAGTGTTAAATGTTAGTCGTGTTAGTAGATGCTGGTTGTCTACATTACCATTAATAAGGTTATGGAGAAAAACGACCAACAGCATCTCTCTGCGATTGGTTAGAGAAGGTAAATTGATTAGAAAGAGTCTTTTAAAATAGAAAGGGAGGTGAAGATTTGCATCCCAGTAGAGTCCCATAAGAGCAAACATCAAGAAATTCTTTTGAACTGATTCAATGTGATCTTGATGAACCCTATACTGAGGGCTCCAGAGGCATGATCCGTACTCCAGTATTGGACGTACTAAAAATAAGTCTAATAAAGAAAGTCTAATAGGACACCAAGATCGTTAACCTGGGTTAATCTTTTTAAGAAAATCCCATAGAGACGAACTTTCAAGTGTTAATAAAAATGGCATTGATTGAAATTTTCGTGAAATGAGCATGGGCTTGATTGAAATTTGCGTTTACATGTATAAAATTGTTAGGGGCGAGCATCCTATGGCCTACGCTGCAAAACGGTGCTACCTATGTGAACAAAGACGAATTTTCAAGTGTTAATGAAAATGGCGCTAATTGAAATTTTCGTGGTACATGCACAACAGTGTTTGGAATACGATGTCTATGATCTATGGTGCTATCTGGTGCTACATATGTGGATAAATCGAATTTTAAAATGTTAAGTAACATGGACTTGATTAAAATTTGATATGCTTGATAGCAAAGCGATGCTGCCTATGTGAACAAAGACGAATTTTCAAGTGTTAATAAAAATGGAGTTGATTGAAATTTTCGTGGTACATGCACAAAAGTGTTTGGAATACGATGTCTATTGTCTACGGTGCTATCTGGTGCTACATATGTGGATAAAGCGAATTTTAAAGTGTTAAGTAACATGCTCTTGATTAAAATTCGATACGCTTGATAGCAAAGCGATGCTGCCTATGTGAACAAAGACGAATTTTCAAGTGTTAATAAAAATGGAGATGATTGAAATTTTCGTGGTACATGCACAAAAGTATTTGGAATACGATTTCAATGATGCTGCCTATGTGAACAAAGACAAATTTTCAAGTGTTAATAAAAATGGAGTTGATTGAAATTTTCGTGGTACATGCACACAAGTGTTTGGAATACGATGTCTATTATCTACGGTGCTATCTGGTGCTATATATGTGGATAAAACGAATTTCAAAGTGTTAAGTAACATGGGCTTGATTAAAATTCGATATGCTTGATAGCAAAGCGACGCTGCCTATGTGAACAAAGACGAATTTTCAAGTGTTAATAAAAATGGAGTTGATTGAAATTTGCGTGGTACATGCACAAAAGTATTTGGAATACGATTTCTATGATCTACGGTGCTATCTGGTACTACATATGTTGATACAGCGAATTTTAAAGTGTTAAGTAACATGGGCTTGATTAAAATTCGATATGCTTGATAGCAAAGCGATGCTGCCTATGTGAACAAAGACGAATTTTCAAGTGTTAATGAAAATGGAATTGATTGAAATTTTCGTGTTACATGCACAAAAGTATTTGGAATACGATTTCTATGATCTACGGTGTTATCTGGTGCTACATATGTGGATAAAGCGAATTTTAAAGTGTTAAGTAACATGGGCTTGATTAAAATTCGATATGCTTGATAGCAAAGTGATGCTGCCTATGTGAACAAAGAAGAATTTTAAAGTGTTAATGAAAATGGAGTTGATTGAAATTTTTTTGGTTCATGCAAAAAAGTGTTTGGAATACGATTTCTATGATCTACGGTGCTATCTGGTGCTACATATGTGGATAAAGCGAATTTTAAAGTGTTATTAAGTAACAACGGCTGGTTTGAAATTTGCATGTACACGCAAGCTGCACTTTTTTTCCTTTTTTTTTTCGCGCGGCTCTCGCTGCATAACGTACAACACACATACTGCCCAACAAACCGAGGGGCGATGCCGTTTATCGTACGGCTGTGATCGATGGGATAGACGCTATAGAATAAAGTGTAGAAAAGATTACGAGGAAGAAGTGGCGAACGTTTGTTGCTCTGAAAGGTAGGTGAGAATTGAGGATTTGATAAAAGTGAAGGTGCAGAGTGAAGTAATAGAGTATAAGTCATTGTTGTCAGGGCACAAAACCCTAAAAGGCTCATGCTGGGCATATGTAGGACCATAACAACTAAGGAACAGGGGACTAAAATTTTTTTCCGTCTAATTGGAGTGTTAAATGTTAGTCGTTTGAGTAGATGCTGGTTGTCTACATTACCATAAATAAGGTTATGGAGAAAAACGACCAACAGCATCTCTCTGCGATTGGTTAGGGAAGGTAAATTGATTAGAAAGAGTCTGTTAAAATAGAAAGGGAGGTGAAGATTTGCATCCCAGTAGAGTCCCATAAGAGCAAACACCAAGAAATTCTTTTGAACGGATTCAATGCGATCTTGATGAATCCTATACTGAGGGCTCCAGAGGCATGACCCGTACTCCAGTATTGGACGCACTAAAAATAAGTCTAATAAAGAATAGGACACCAAGATCGTTAACCTGGGTTAATCTTTTTAAGAAAATCCCATTGAGACGAACTTTCAAGTGTTAATAAAAATGGCATTGATCGAAATTTTCGTGAAATGAGCATGGGCTTGATTGAAATTTGTGTTTACATGTATAAAATTGTTAGGGGCGAGCATCCTATGGCCTACGCTGCAAAACGGTGCTACCTATGTGAACAAAGACGAATTTTCAAGTGTTAATGAAAATGGCGCTAATTGAAATTTTCGTGGTACATGCACAAAAGTGTTTGGAAGACGATGTCTATGATCTACGGCGCTATCTGGTGCTACATATGTGGATAAAGCGAATTTTAAAGTGTTAAGTAACATGGGCTTGATTAAAATTCGATATGCTTGATAGCAAAGCGATGCTGCCTATGTGAACAAAGACGAATTTTCAAGTGTTAATAAAAATGGGGTTGATTGAAATTTTCTTGGTACATGCACAAAAGTATTTGGAATACGATTTCTATGATCTACTGTGCTATCTGATGCTACATATGTGGATAAAGCGAATTTTAAAGTGTTAAGTAACATGGGCTTGATTAAAATTCGATATGCTTGATAGCAAAGCGATGCTGCCTATGTGAACAAAGACGAATTTTAAAGTGTTAATGAAAATGGAGTTGATTGAAATTTTCGTGGTACATGCACAAAAGTATTTGGAATACGATTTCTATGATCTACGGTGTTATCTGGTGCTAGATATGTGGATTAAGCGAATTTTAAAGTGTTATTAAGTAACAAGAGCTTGTTTGAAATTTGCGTGGTACATGCAAGCTGTAATCAACGAAAAAACCACCTCCCGCCCAACCGACCGAGCGGCGCTTCCATTTATCGTACGGCTCGAATAGCGGGGATATATCCGAAAGAATAAACTATAGAAAAGATTATGAGGAAGAAGCGGAGTGCGTTTGTTTCTCTGAAAGGAAGGTGAGAATTGAGGATTTGATAAAAGTGGAAGTGCAGAGTGAAGTAATAGAGTATAAGTCATTGTAGTCAGAGCACAAACCCCTAAAACGCTCAAGCTGGGCATATGTAGGACTATAACAACTAAGGAACAGGGGACTAAAATTTTTTTTCCGTCTAATTGGAGTGTTAAATGTTAGTCGTTTGAGTAGATGCTGGTTGTCTACATTACCATTAATAAGGTTATGGAGAAAAACGACCAACAGCATCTCTCTGCGATTGGTTAGAGAAGGTAAATTGATTAGAAAGAGTCTTTTAAAATAGAAAGGGAGGTGAAGATTTGCATCCCAGTAGAGTCCCATAAGAGCAAACATCAAGAAATTCTTTTGAACGGATTCAATGTGATCTTGATGAACCCTATACTGAGGGCTCCAGAGGCATGACCCGTACTCCAGTATTGGACGTACTAAAAATAAGTCTAATAAAGAAAGTCTAATAGGACACCAAGATCGTTAACCTGGGTTAATCTTTTTAAGAAAATCCCATAGAGACGAACTTTCAAGTGTTAATAAAAATGGCATTGATTGAAATTTTCGTGAAATGAGCATGGGCTTTTGAAATTTGCGTTTACATGTATAAAATTGTTAGGGGCGAGCATCCTATGGCCTACGTTGCAAAACGGTGCTACCTATGTGAACAAAGACGAATTTTCAAGTGTTAATGAAAGTGGTGCCAATTGAAATTTTCGTGGTACATGTACAAAAGTGTTTGGAATACGATGTCAATGATCTATGGTGATATCTGGTGCTACATGTGTTGATAAAGCGAATTTTTAAGTGTTAAGTAACATGGGCTTGATTAAAATTCGATATGCTTGATAGCAAAGTGATGCTGCCTATGTGAACAAAGAAGAATTTTTAAGTGTTAATGAAAATGGAGTTGATTAAAATTTTCGTGGTACATGCACAAAAGTATTTAGAATACGATTTCTACGATCTACGGTGTTATCTGGTGCTACATATGTGGATAAAGCGAATTTTAAAGTGTTAAGTAACATGAGCTTGATTAAAATTCGATATGCTTGATAGCAAAGGGATGCTGCCTATGTGAACAAAGATGAATTTTCAAGTGTTAATGAAAATGGAGTTGATTGAAATTTTCGTCGTACATGCACAAAAGTATTTGGAATACGATTTCTATGATCTACGGTGTTATCTGGTGCTACATATGTGGATAAAGCGAATTGTTAAGTAACATGGGCTTGATTAAAATTCGATATGCTTGATAGCAAAGCGATGCTGCCTATGTGAACAAAGCCGAATTTTTAAGTGTTAATGAAAATGGAGTTGATTGAAATTTTCGTGATACATGCACAAAAGTATTTGGAATACGATTTCTATGATCTACGGTGCTATCTGGTGCTACATATGTGGATAAAGCGAATTTTAAAGTGTTAAGTAACATGGGCTTGATTAAAATTCGATATGCTTGATAGCAAAGCGATGCTGCCTATGTGAACAAAGACGAATTTTCAAGTGTTAATAAAAATGGAGTTGATTGAAATTTTCTTGGTACATGGACAAAAGTATTTGGAATACGATTTCTATGATCTACGGAGCTATCTGGTGCTACATATGTGGATAAAGCGAATTTTAAAGTATTATTAAGTAACAAGGGCTTGTTTGAAATTTTGTTGGTAAATGCCAGCTGTAATCAACGAACAAACCACCTCCCGCCCAACCGACCGAGCGGCGCTTCCATTTATCGTACGGCACAGATAGCGGGGATAGATCCGAAAGAATAAACTATAGAAAATATTACGAGGAAGAAGCGGAGTGCGTTTGTTTCTCTGAAAGGTGGGTGAGAATTGAGGATTTGATAAAAGTGGAAGTGCAGAGTGAAGTAATAGAGTATAAGTCATTATAGTCAGAGCACAAAACCCTAAAAGGCTCATGCTGGGCATATGTAGGACTATAACAACTAAGGAACAGGGGACTAAAATTTTTTTTCATCTAATTGGAATGTTAAATGTTAGTCGTTTTAGTAGATGCTGGTTGTCTACATTACCATTAATAAGGTTATGGAGAAAAACGACCAACAGCATCTCTCTGCGATTGGTTAGAGAAGGTAAATTGATTAGAAAGAGTCTTTTAAAATAGAAAGGGAGGTGAAGATTTGCATCCCAGTAGAGTCCCAAAAAAGCAAACATCAAGAAATTCTTTTGAACGGATTCAAGGCGATCTTGATGAACCCTATACTGAGGGCTCCAGAGGCATGACCCGTGCTCCAGTATTGGACGTACTAAAAATAAGTCTAAAAAGGAAGTCTAATAAGACACCAAAATCGTTAAACTGGGTTAATCTTTTTAAGAAAATCCCATAGAGACGAACTTTCAAGTGTGAATAAAAATGGCAGTGATTGAAATTTTCGTGAAATGAGCATGGGCTTGATTGAAATTTGCGTTTACATGTATAAAATTGTTAGGGGCGAGCATCCTATGGCCTACGTTGCAAAACGGTGCTACCTATGTGAACAAAGACGAATTTTCAAGTGTTAATGAAAATGGCGCTAATTGAAATTTTCGTGGTACATGCACAAAAGTGTTTGGAATACGATGTCTATGATCTACGGTGCTATCTGGTGCTACATATGTGGATAAAGCGAACTTTAAAGTGTTAAGTAACATGGGCTTGATTAAAATTCGATATGCTTGATAGCAAAGCGATGCTGCCTATGTGAACAAAGACGAATTTTCAAGTGTTAATAAAAATGGAGTTGATTGAAATTTGCTTGGTACATGGACAAAAGTATTTGGAATACGATTTCTATGATCTACGGAGCTATCTGGTGCTACATATGTGGATAAATCGAATTTTAAAGTATTATTAAGTAACAAGGGCTTGTTTGAAATTTTGTTGGTAAATGCAAGCTGTAATCAACGAACAAACCACCTCCCGCCCAACCGACCGAGCGGCGCTTCCATTTATCGTACGGCACAGATAGCGGGGATAGATCCGAAAGAAAAAACTATAGAAAATATTACGAGGAAGAAGCGGAGTGCGTTTGTTTCTCTGAAAGGTGGGTGAGAATTGAGGATTTGATAAAAGTGGAAGTGCAGAGTGAAGTAATAGAGTATAAGTCATTATAGTCAGAGCACAAAACCATAAAAGGCTCATGCTGGGCATATGTAGACTAAAATTTTTTTTTCCTTCTAATTGGAATGTTAAATGTTAGTCGTTTTAGTAGATGCTGGTTATCTACATTACCATTAATAAGGTTATGGAGAAAAACGACAAACAGCATCTCTCTGCGATTGGTTAGAGAAGGTAAATTGATTAGAAAGAGTCTTTTAAAATAGAAAGGGAGGTGAAGATTTGCATCCCAGTAGAGTCCCAAAAAAGCAAACATCAAGAAATTCTTTTGAACGGATTTAATGCGATCTTGATGAACCCTATACTGAGGGCTCCAGAGGCATGACCCGTGCTCCAGTATTGGACGTACTAAAAATAAGTCTAATAAAGAAAGTCTAATAGGACACCAAGATCGTTAACCTGGGTTAATCTTTTTAAGAAAATCCCATAGAGACGAACTTTCAAGTGTAATTAAAAATGGCATTGATTAAAATTTTCGTGAAATGAGCATGGGCTTTTGAAATTTGCGTTTACATGTATAAAATTGTTAGGGGCGAGCATCCTATGGCCTACGTCGCAAAACGGTGCTACCTATGTGAACAAAGACGAATTTTCAAGTGTTAATGAAAATGGTGCCAATTGAAATTTTCGTGGTACATGTACAAAAGAGTTTGGAATACGATGTCTATGATCTACGGTGATATCTGGTGCTACATATGTTGATAAAGCGAATTTTAAAGTGTTAAGTAACATGGGCTTGATTAAAATTCGATTTGCTTGATAGCAAAGCGATGCTGCCTATGCGAACAAAGAAGAATTTTCAAGTGTTAATGAAAATGGAGTTGATTGAAATTTTCTTGGTTCATGCACAAAAGTGTTTGGAATACGATTTCTATGATCTGGTGCTACATATGTTGGTAAAGCGAACTTTAAAGTGTTATTAAGTAACAAGAGCTTGTTTGAAATTTGCGTGGTAAAAGCAAGCTGTAATCAACGAACAAACCACCTCCCGCCCAACCGACCAAGCGGCGCTTCCATTTATCGTACGGCACGGATAGCGGGGATAGATCCGAAAGAATAAACTAAAGAAAATATTACGAGGAAGAAGCGGAGTGCGTTTGTTTCTCTGAAAGGTAGGTGAGAATTGAGGATTTGATAAAAGTGGAAGTGCAGAGTGAAGTAATAGAGTATAAGTCATTATAGTCAGAGCACAAAACCCTAAAAGGCTCATGCTGGGCATATGTAGGACTATAACAACTAAGGAACAGGGGACTAAAATTTTTTTTCATCTAATTGGAATGTTAAATGTTAGTCGTTTTAGTAGATGCTGGTTGTCTACATTACTATTAATAAGGTTATGGAGGAAAACGACCAACAGCATCTCTCTGCGATTGGATAGGGAAGGTAAATTGATTAGAAGGAGTCTGTTAAAATAGAAAGGGAGGTGACGATTTGCATCCCAGTAGAGTGCCATAAGAGCAAACATCAAGAAATTCTTTTGAACGGATTCAATGCGATCTTGATGAACCCTATACTGAGGGCTCCAGAGGCATGACCCGAACTCCAATATTGGACGTACTAAAAATAAGTCTAATAAAGAAAGTCTAATAGGACACCAGGATCGTTAACCTGGGTTAATCTTTTTAAGAAAATCCCATAGAGACGAACTTTCAAGTGTTAATAAAAATGTCATTGATTGAAATTTTCGTGAAATGAGCATGGGCTTGATTGAAATTTGCGTTTACATGTATAAAATTGTTAGGGGCGAGCATCCTATGGCCTACGCTGCAAAATGGTGCTACCTATGTGAACAAAGACGAATTTTCAAGTGTTAATGAAAATGGCGCTAATTGAAATTTTCGTGGTACATGCACAAAAGTGTTTGGAATACGATGCCTATGATCTACGGTGCTATCTGGTGCTACATATGTTGATAAAGCGAATTTTAAAGTGTTAAGTAACATGGGCTTGATTAAAATTCGATATGCTTGATAGCAAAGCGATGCTGCCTATGTGAACAAAGACGAATTTTTAAGTGTTAATGAAAATAGAGTTGATTGAAATTTTCGTGATACATGCACAAAAGTATTTGGAATACGATTTCCAAGATCTATGGTGCTATCTGGTGCTACATATGTGGATAAAGCGAATTTTAAAGTGTTATTAAGTAACAAGGGCTTGTTTGAAATTTGCGTGGTGGACCGACCGAGCGGCGCTGCCATTTATCGTACGGCTCGAATAGCGGGGATATATCCGAAAGAATAAACTATAGAAAAGATTATGAGGAAGAAGCGGAGTGCGTTTGTTTCTCTAAAAGGTAGGTGAGAATTGAGTCCGAGCACAAAACCCTAAAACGCTCATGCTGGGCATATGTAGGACTATAGCAACTAAGGAACAGAAGACTAAAATTTCTTGTCCGTCTATTTGGAGTGTTAAATGTTAGTCGTTTTAGTAGATGCTGGTTGTCTACATTACCATTAATAAGGTTATGGAGAAAAACGACCAACAGCATCTCTCTGCGATTGGTTAGAGAAGGTAAATTGATTAGAACAGTCTTTTAAAATAGAAAGGGAGGTGAAGATTTGCATCCCAGTAGAGTCACATAAGAGCAAAAATCAAGAAATTATTTTGAACGGATTCAATGCGATCTTGATGAACCCTATACTGAGGGCTCCAGAGGCATGACCCGAACTCCAGTATTGGACGTACTAAAAATAAGTCTAATAAAGAAAGTCTAATAGGACACCAAGATCGTTAACCTGGGTTAATCTTTTTAAGAAAATCCCATAGAGACGAACTTTCAAGTGTTAATAAAAATGGCATTGATTGAAATTTTCGTGAAATGAGCATGGGCTTGATTGAAATTTGCGTTTACATGTATAAAATTGTTAGGGGCGAGCATCCTATGGCCTACGCTGCAAAACGGTGCTACCTATGTGAACAAAGACGAATTTTCAAGTGTTAATGAAAATGGCGCTAATTGAAATTTTCGTGGTACATGCACAAAAGTGTTTGGAATACGATGTCTATGATATACGGCGCTCTCTGGTGCTACATATGTGGATAAAGCGAATTTTAAAGTGTTAAGTAACATGGGCTTGATTAAAATTCGATATGCTTGATAGCAAAGCGATGCTGCCTATGTGAACAAAGACGAATTTTCAAGTGTTAATAAAAATGGAGTTGATTGAAATTTTCTTGGTACATGCACAAAAGTATTTGGAATACGATTTCTATGATCTACGGTGCTATCTGGTGCTACATATGTTGATAAAGCGAATTTTAAAGTGTTAAGTAACATGGGCTTGATTAAAATTCGATATGCTTGATAGCAAAGCGATGCTGCCTATTTGAACAAAGACGAATTTTTAAGTGTTAATGAAAATGGAGTTGATTGAAATTTTCGTGATACATGCACAAAAGTATTTAGAATACGATTTCCAAGATCTATGGTGCTATCTGGTACTACATATGTGGATAAAGCTAATTTTAAAGTGTTATTAAGTAACAAGGGCTTGTTTGAAATTTGCGTGGTGGACCGACCGAGCGGCGCTGCCATTTATCGTACGGCTCGAATAGCGGGGATATATCCGAAAGAATAAACTATAGAAAAGATTATGAGGAAGAAGCGGAGTGCGTTTGTTTCTCTAAAAGGTAGGTGAGAATTGAGGATTTGATAAAAGTGGAAGTGCAGAGTGATGTAATACAGTATAAGTCATTGGAGTCCGAGCACAAAACCCTAAAACGCTCATGCTGGGCATATGTAGGACTATAGCAACTAGTTAGGGAAGGTAAATTGATTAGAAAGAGTCTGTTAAAATAGAAAGGGAGGTGAAGATTTGCATCTCAGTAGAGTCCCATAAGAGCAAACACCAAGAAATTCTTTTGAACGGATTCAATGCGATCTTGATGAGCCCTATACTGAGGGCTCCAGAGGCATGACCCGTACTCCAGTATTGGACGCACTAAAAATAAGTCTAATAAAGAAAGTCTAATAGGACACCAAGATCGTTAACCTGGGTTAATCTTTTTAAGAAAATCCCATAGAGACGAACTTTCAAGTGTTAATAAAAATGGCATTGATTGAAATTTTCGTGAAATGAGCATGGGCTTGATTGAAATTTGCGTTTACATGTATAAAATTGTTAGGGGCGAGCATCCTATGGCCTACGTTGCAAAACGGTGCTACCTATGTGAACAAAGACGAATTTTCAATTGTTAATAAAAATGGCGCTAATTGAAATTTTCGTGGTACATGCACAAAAGTGTTTGGAATTCGATGTCTATGATCTACGGTGCTATCTGGTGCTACATATGTTGGTAAAGCGAACTTTAAAGTGTTAAGTAACATGGGCTTGATTAAAATTCGATATGCTTGATAGCAAAGCGATGCTGCCTATGTGAACAAAGACGAATTTTCAAGTGTTAATAAAAATGGAGTTGATTGAAATGTTCGTGGCACATGCACAAAAGTATTTGGAATACGACTTCTATGATCTACGGTGCTATCTGGTGCTACATATGTTGATAAAGCGAATTTTAAAGTGTTAAGTAACATGGGCTTGATTAAAATTCGATATTCTTGATAGCAAAGCCTATGTGAACAAAGACGAATTTTTAAGTGTTAATGAAAATGGAGTTGATTGAAATTTTCGTGATACATGCACAAAAGTATTTGGAATACGATTTCCAAGATCTATGGTGCTATCTGGTACTACATATGTGGATAAAGCTAATTTTAAAGTGTTATTAAGTAACAAGGGCTTGTTTGAAATTTGCGTGGTGGACCGACCGAGCGGCGCTGCCATTTATCGTACGGCTCGAATAGCGGGGATATATCCGAAAGAATAAACTATAGAAAAGATTATGAGGAAGAAGCGGAGTGCGTTTGTTTCTCTAAAAGGTAGGTGAGAATTGAGGATTTGATAAAAGTGGAAGTGCAGAGTGATGTAATACAGTATAAGTCATTGGAGTCCGAGCACAAGACCCTAAAACGCTCATGCTGGGCATATGTAGGACTATAGCAACTAAGGAACAGAAGACTAAAATTTCTTGTCCGTCTAATTGGAGTGTTAAATGTTAGTCGTTTTAGTAGATGCTGGTTGTCTACATTACCATTAATAAGGTTATGGAGAAAAACGACCAACAGCATCTCTCTGCGATTGGTTAGAGAAGGTAAATTGATTAGAAACAGTCTTTTAAAATAGAAAGGGAGGTGAAGATTTGCATCCCAGTAGAGTCACATAAGAGCAAACATCAAGAAATTATTTTGAACGGATTCAATGCGATCTTGATGAACCCTATATTGAGGGCTCCAGAGGCATGACCCGAACTCCAGTATTGGACGTACTAAAAATAAGTCTAATAAAGAAAGTCTAATAGGACACCAAGATCGTTAACCTGGGTTAATCTTTTTAAGAAAATCCCATAGAGACGAACTTTCAAGTGTTAATAAAAATGGCATTGATTGAAATTTTCGTGAAATGAGCATGGGCTTGATTGAAATTTGCGTTTACATGTATAAAATTGTTAGAGGCGAGCATCCTATGGCCTACGTTGCAAAACGGTGCTACCTATGTGAACAAAGACGAATTTTCAAGTGTTAATGAAAATGGTGCCAATTAAAATTTTCGTGGTACATGTACAAAAGTGTTTGGAATACGATGTCTATGATCTACGGTGATATCTGGTGCTACATATGTTGATAAAGCGAATTTTAAAGTGTTAAGTAACATGGGCTTGATTAAAATTCGATATGCTTGATAGCAAAGTGATGCTGCCTATGTGAACAAAGAAGAATTTTCAAGTGTTAATGAAAATGGAGTTGATTGAAATTTTCTTGGTTCATGCACAAAAGTGTTTGGAATACGATTTCTATGATCTACGGTGCTATCTGGTGCTACATATTTGGATAAAGCGAATTTTAAAGTGTTATTAAGTAATAACGGCTTGTTTGAAATTTGCATGTACACGCAAGCTGCACTTTTTATTTGTTTTTTTTTTTCGCGTGGCTCTCGCTGCATAACGTACAACACACATACCGCCCAAGTAACCGAGGGGCGATGCCGTTTATCGTACGCCTGTGATCGATGGGATAGACGCTATAGAATAAAGTGTAGAAAAGATTACGAGGAAGAAGTGGCGAACGTTTGTTGCTCTGAAAGGTAGGTGAGAATTGAGGATTTGATAAAAGTGAAGGTGCAGAGTGAAGTAATAGAGTATAAGTCATTGTAGTCAGGGCACAAAACCCTAAAAGGCTCATGCTGGGCATATGTAGGACCATAACAACTAAGGAACAGGGGACTAAAATTTTGTTTCCGTCTAATTGGAGTGTTAAATGTTAGTCGTTTTAGTAGATGCTGGTTGTCTACATTACCATAAATAAGGTTATGGAGAAAAACGACCAACAGCATCTCTCTGCGATTAGTTAGGGAAGGTAGATTGATTAGAAAGAGTCTGTTAAAATAGAAAGGGAGGTGAAGATTTGCATCCCAGTAGAGTCACATAAGAGCAAACATCAAGAAATTATTTTGAACGGATTTAATGCGATCTTGATGAACCCTATATTGAGGGCTCCAGAGGCATGACCCGAACTCCAGTATTGGACGTACTAAAAATAAGTCTAATAAAGAAAGTCTAATAGGACACCAAGATCCTTAACCTGGGTTAATCTTTTTAAGAAAATCCCATAGAGACGAACTTTCAAGTGTTAATAAAAATGGCATTGATTGAAATTTTCGTGAAATGAGCATGGGCTTGATTGAAATTTGCGTTTACATGTATAAAATTGTTAGGGGCGAGCATCCTATGGCCTACGCTGCAAAACGGTGCTACCTATGTGAACAAAGACGAATTTTCAAGTGTTAATGAAAATGGCGCTAATTGAAATTTTCGTGGTACATGCACAAAAGTGTTTGGAATACGATGTCTATGATATACGGCGCTCTCTGGTGCTACATATGTGGATAAAGCGAATTTTAAAGTGTTAAGTAACATGGGCTTGATTAAAATTCGATATGCTTGATAGCAAAGCGATGCTGCCTATGTGAACAAAGACGAATTTTCAAGTGTTAATAAAAATGGAGTTGATTGAAATTTTCTTGGTACATGCACAAAAGTATTTGGAATACGATTTCTATGATCTACGGTGCTATCTGGTGCTACATATGTTGATAAAGCGAATTTTAAAGTGTTAAGTAACATGGGCTTGATTAAAATTCGATATGCTTGATAGCAAAGCGATGCTGCCTATTTGAACAAAGACGAATTTTTAAGTGTTAATGAAAATGGAGTTGATTGAAATTTTCGTGATACATGCACAAAAGTATTTAGAATACGATTTCCAAGATCTATGGTGCTATCTGGTACTACATATGTGGATAAAGCTAATTTTAAAGTGTTATTAAGTAACAAGGGCTTGTTTGAAATTTGCGTGGTGGACCGACCGAGCGGCGCTGCCATTTATCGTACGGCTCGAATAGCGGGGATATATCCGAAAGAATAAACTATAGAAAAGATTATGAGGAAGAAGCGGAGTGCGTTTGTTTCTCTAAAAGGTAGGTGAGAATTGAGGATTTGATAAAAGTGGAAGTGCAGAGTGATGTAATACAGTATAAGTCATTGGAGTCCGAGCACAAAACCCTAAAACGCTCATGCTGGGCATATGTAGGACTATAGCAACTAGTTAGGGAAGGTAAATTGATTAGAAAGAGTCTGTTAAAATAGAAAGGGAGGTGAAGATTTGCATCTCAGTAGAGTCCCATAAGAGCAAACACCAAGAAATTCTTTTGAACGGATTCAATGCGATCTTGATGAGCCCTATACTGAGGGCTCCAGAGGCATGACCCGTACTCCAGTATTGGACGCACTAAAAATAAGTCTAATAAAGAAAGTCTAATAGGACACCAAGATCGTTAACCTGGGTTAATCTTTTTAAGAAAATCCCATAGAGACGAACTTTCAAGTGTTAATAAAAATGGCATTGATTGAAATTTTCGTGAAATGAGCATGGGCTTGATTGAAATTTGCGTTTACATGTATAAAATTGTTAGGGGCGAGCATCCTATGGCCTACGTTGCAAAACGGTGCTACCTATGTGAACAAAGACGAATTTTCAATTGTTAATAAAAATGGCGCTAATTGAAATTTTCGTGGTACATGCACAAAAGTGTTTGGAATTCGATGTCTATGATCTACGGTGCTATCTGGTGCTACATATGTTGGTAAAGCGAACTTTAAAGTGTTAAGTAACATGGGCTTGATTAAAATTCGATATGCTTGATAGCAAAGCGATGCTGCCTATGTGAACAAAGACGAATTTTCAAGTGTTAATAAAAATGGAGTTGATTGAAATGTTCGTGGCACATGCACAAAAGTATTTGGAATACGACTTCTATGATCTACGGTGCTATCTGGTGCTACATATGTTGATAAAGCGAATTTTAAAGTGTTAAGTAACATGGGCTTGATTAAAATTCGATATTCTTGATAGCAAAGCCTATGTGAACAAAGACGAATTTTTAAGTGTTAATGAAAATGGAGTTGATTGAAATTTTCGTGATACATGCACAAAAGTATTTGGAATACGATTTCCAAGATCTATGGTGCTATCTGGTACTACATATGTGGATAAAGCTAATTTTAAAGTGTTATTAAGTAACAAGGGCTTGTTTGAAATTTGCGTGGTGGACCGACCGAGCGGCGCTGCCATTTATCGTACGGCTCGAATAGCGGGGATATATCCGAAAGAATAAACTATAGAAAAGATTATGAGGAAGAAGCGGAGTGCGTTTGTTTCTCTAAAAGGTAGGTGAGAATTGAGGATTTGATAAAAGTGGAAGTGCAGAGTGATGTAATACAGTATAAGTCATTGGAGTCCGAGCACAAGACCCTAAAACGCTCATGCTGGGCATATGTAGGACTATAGCAACTAAGGAACAGAAGACTAAAATTTCTTGTCCGTCTAATTGGAGTGTTAAATGTTAGTCGTTTTAGTAGATGCTGGTTGTCTACATTACCATTAATAAGGTTATGGAGAAAAACGACCAACAGCATCTCTCTGCGATTGGTTAGAGAAGGTAAATTGATTAGAAACAGTCTTTTAAAATAGAAAGGGAGGTGAAGATTTGCATCCCAGTAGAGTCACATAAGAGCAAACATCAAGAAATTATTTTGAACGGATTCAATGCGATCTTGATGAACCCTATATTGAGGGCTCCAGAGGCATGACCCGAACTCCAGTATTGGACGTACTAAAAATAAGTCTAATAAAGAAAGTCTAATAGGACACCAAGATCGTTAACCTGGGTTAATCTTTTTAAGAAAATCCCATAGAGACGAACTTTCAAGTGTTAATAAAAATGGCATTGATTGAAATTTTCGTGAAATGAGCATGGGCTTGATTGAAATTTGCGTTTACATGTATAAAATTGTTAGAGGCGAGCATCCTATGGCCTACGTTGCAAAACGGTGCTACCTATGTGAACAAAGACGAATTTTCAAGTGTTAATGAAAATGGTGCCAATTAAAATTTTCGTGGTACATGTACAAAAGTGTTTGGAATACGATGTCTATGATCTACGGTGATATCTGGTGCTACATATGTTGATAAAGCGAATTTTAAAGTGTTAAGTAACATGGGCTTGATTAAAATTCGATATGCTTGATAGCAAAGTGATGCTGCCTATGTGAACAAAGAAGAATTTTCAAGTGTTAATGAAAATGGAGTTGATTGAAATTTTCTTGGTTCATGCACAAAAGTGTTTGGAATACGATTTCTATGATCTACGGTGCTATCTGGTGCTACATATTTGGATAAAGCGAATTTTAAAGTGTTATTAAGTAATAACGGCTTGTTTGAAATTTGCATGTACACGCAAGCTGCACTTTTTATTTGTTTTTTTTTTTTTCGCGTGGCTCTCGCTGCATAACGTACAACACACATACCGCCCAAGTAACCGAGGGGCGATGCCGTTTATCGTACGCCTGTGATCGATGGGATAGACGCTATAGAATAAAGTGTAGAAAAGATTACGAGGAAGAAGTGGCGAACGTTTGTTGCTCTGAAAGGTAGGTGAGAATTGAGGATTTGATAAAAGTGAAGGTGCAGAGTGAAGTAATAGAGTATAAGTCATTGTAGTCAGGGCACAAAACCCTAAAAGGCTCATGCTGGGCATATGTAGGACCATAACAACTAAGGAACAGGGGACTAAAATTTTGTTTCCGTCTAATTGGAGTGTTAAATGTTAGTCGTTTTAGTAGATGCTGGTTGTCTACATTACCATAAATAAGGTTATGGAGAAAAACGACCAACAGCATCTCTCTGCGATTAGTTAGGGAAGGTAGATTGATTAGAAAGAGTCTGTTAAAATAGAAAGGGAGGTGAAGATTTGCATCCCAGTAGAGTCACATAAGAGCAAACATCAAGAAATTATTTTGAACGGATTTAATGCGATCTTGATGAACCCTATATTGAGGGCTCCAGAGGCATGACCCGAACTCCAGTATTGGACGTACTAAAAATAAGTCTAATAAAGAAAGTCTAATAGGACACCAAGATCCTTAACCTGGGTTAATCTTTTTAAGAAAATCCCATAGAGACGAACTTTCAAGTGTTAATAAAAATGGCATTGATTGAAATTTTCGTGAAATGAGCATGGGCTTGATTGAAATTTGCGTTTACATGTATAAAATTGTTAGAGGCGAGCATCCTATGGCCTACGTTGCAACACGGTGCTACCTATGTGAACAAAGACGAATTTTCAAGTGTTAATGAAAATGGTGCCAATTAAAATTTTCGTGGTACATGTACAAAAGTGTTTGGAATACGATGTCTATGATCTACGGTGATATCTGGTGCTACATATGTTGATAAAGCGAATTTTAAAGTGTTAAGTAACATGGGCTTGATTAAAATTCGATATGCTTGATAGCAAAGTGATGCTGCCTATGTGAACAAAGAAGAATTTTCAAGTGTTAATGAAAATGGAGTTGATTGAAATTTTCTTGGTTCATGCACAAAAGTGTTTGGAATACGATTTCTATGATCTACGGTGCTATCTGGTGCTACATATGTGGATAAAGCGAATTTTAAAGTGTTATTAAGTAATAACGGCTTGTTTGAAATTTGCATGTACACGCAAGCTGCACTTTTTTTGTTTTTTTTTTTCGCGTGGCTCTCGCTGCATAACGTACAACACACATACCGCCCAACAAACCGAGGGGCGATGCCGTTTAGCGTACGCCTGTGATCGATGGGATAGACGCTATAGAAAAAAGTGTAGAAAAGATTACGAGGAAGAAGTGGCGAACGTTTGTTGCTCTGAAAGGTAGGTGAGAATTGAGGATTTGATAAAAGTGAAGGTGCAGAGTGAAGTAATAGAGTATAAGTCATTGTAGTCAGGGCACAAAACCCTAAAAGGCTCATGCTGGGCATATGTAGGACCATAACAACTAAGGAACAGGGGACTAAAATTTTGTTTCCGTCTAATTGGAGTGTTAAATGTTAGTAGTTTTAGTAGATGCTGGTTGTCTACATTACCATAAATAAGGTTATGGAGAAAAATGACCAACAGCATTTCTCTGCGATTGGTTAGGGAAGGTAAATTGATTAGAAAGAGTCTGTTAAAATAGAAAGAGAGGTGAAGATTTGCATCTCAGTAGAGTCCCATAAGAGCAAACACCAAGAAATTCTTTTGAACGGATTCAATGCGATCTTGATGAACCCTATACTGAGGGCTCCAGAGGCATGACCCGTGCTCCAGTATTGGACGCACTAAAAATAAGTCTAATAAAGAAAGTCTAATAGGACACCAAGATCGTTAACCTGGGTTAATCTTTTTAAGAAAATCCCATAGAGACGAACTTTCAAGTGTAAATAAAAATGGCATTGATTGAAATTTTCGTGAAATGAGCATGGGCTTGATTGAAATTTGCGTTTACATGTATAAAATTGTTAGGGGCGAGCATCCTATGGCCTACGCTGCAAAACGGTGCTACCTATGTGAACAAAGACGAATTTTCAAGTGTTAATGAAAATGGCGCTAATTGAAATTTTCGTGGTACATGCACAAAAGTGTTTGGAATACGATGTCTATGATCTACGGTGCTATCTGGTGCTACATATGTGGATAAAGCGAATTTTAAAGTGTTAAGTAACATGGGCTTGATTAAAATTCGATATGCTTGATAGCAAAGGGATGCTGCCTATGTGAACAAAGACGAATTTTCAAGTGTTAATAAAAATGGAGTTGATTGAAATTTTCGTGGTACATGCACAAAAGTATTTGGAATACGATTTCTATGATCTACGGTGCTATCTGGTGCTACATATGTTGATAAAGCGAATTTTAAAGTGTTAAGTAACATGGGCTTGATTAAAATTCGATATGCTTGATAGCAAAGCGATGCTGCCTATGTGAACAAAGACGAATTTTTAAGTGTTAATGAAAATAGAGTTGATTGAAATTTTCGTGATACATGCACAAAAGTATTTGGAATACGATTTCCAAGATCTATGGTGCTATCTGGTGCTACATATGTGGATAAAGCGAATTTTAAAGTGTTATTAAGTAACAAGGGCTTGTTTGAAATTTGCGTGGTGGACCGACCGAGCGGCGCTGCCATTTATCGTACGGCTCGAATAGCGGGGATATATCCGAAAGAATAAACTATAGAAAAGATTATGAGGAAGAAGTGGAGTGCGTTTGTTTCTCTAAAAGGTAGGTGAGAATTGAGTCCGAGCACAAAACCCTAAAACGCTCATGCTGGGCATATGTAGGACTATAGCAACTAAGGAACAAAAGACTAAAATTTCTTGTCCGTCTATTTGGAGTGTTAAATGTTAGTCGTTTTAGTAGATGCTGGTTGTCTACATTACCATTAATAAGGTTATGGAGAAAAACGACCAACAGCATCTCTCTGCGATTGGTTAGAGAAGGTAAATTGATTAGAACAGTCTTTCAAAATAGAAAGGGAGGTGAAGATTTGCATCCCAGTAGAGTCACATAAGAGCAAAAATCAAGAAATTATTTTGAACGGATTCAATGCGATCTTGATGAACCCTATACTGAGGGCTCCAGAGGCATGACCCGAACTCCAGTATTTGACGTAGTAAAAATAAGTCTAATAAAGAAAGTCTAATAGGACACCAAGATCGTTAACCTGGGTTAATCTTTTTAAGAAAATCCCATAGAGACGAACTTTCAAGTGTTAATAAAAATGGGATTGATTGAAATTTTCGTGAAATGAGCATGGGCTTGATTGAAATTTGCGTTTACATGTATAAAATTGTTAGAGGCGAGCATCCTATGGCCTACGTTGCAAAACGGTGCTACCTATGTGAACAAAGACGAATTTTCAAGTGTTAATGAAAATGGTGCCAATTAAAATTTTCGTGGTACATGTACAAAAGTGTTTGGAATACGATGTCTATGATCTACGGTGATATCTGGTGCTACATATGTTGATAAAGCGAATTTTAAAGTGTTAAGTAACATGGGCTTGATTAAAATTCGATATGCTTGATAGCAAAGCGATGCTGCCTATGTGAACAAAGACGAATTTTTAAGTGTTAATAAAAATGGAGTTGATTGAAATTTTCTTGGTACATGCACAAAAGTATTTGGAATACGATTTCTATGATCTACGGTGCTATCTGGTGCTACATATGTTGATAAAGCGAATTTTAAAGTGTTAAGTAACATGGGCTTGATTAAAATTCGATATGCTTGATAGCAAAGCGATGCTGCCTATTTGAACAAAGACGAATTTTTAAGTGTTAATGAAAATGGAGTTGATTGAAATTTTCGTGATACATGCACAAAAGTATTTGGAATACGATTTCCAAGATCTATGGTGCTATCTGGTACTACATATGTGGATAAAGCTAATTTTAAAGTGTTATTAAGTAACAAGGGCTTGTTTGAAATTTGCGTGGTGGACCGACCGAGCGGCGCTGCCATTTATCGTACGGCTCGAATAGCGGGGATATATCCGAAAGAATAAACTATAGAAAAGATTATGAGGAAGAAGCGGAGTGCGTTTGTTTCTCTAAAAGGTAGGTGAGAATTGAGGATTTGATAAAAGTGGAAGTGCAGAGTGATGTAATAGAGTATAAGTCATTGGAGTCCGAGCACAAAACCCTAAAAGGCTCATGCTGGGCATATGTAGGACTATAGCAACTAAGGAACAGAAGACTAAAATTTCTTGTCCGTCTAATTGGAGTGTTAAATGTTAGTCGTTTTAGTAGATGCTGGTTGTCTACATTACCATTAATAAGGTTATGGAGAAAAACGACCAACAGCATCTCTCTGCGATTAGTTAGGGAAGGTAAATTGATTAGAAACAGTCTTTTAAAATAGAAAGGGAGGTGAAGATTTGCATCCCAGTAGAGTCACATAAGAACAAACATCAAGAAATTATTTTGAACGGATTCAATGCGATCTTGATGAACCCTATACTGAGGGCTCCAGAGGCATGACCCGAACTCCAGTATTGGACGTACTAAAAATAAGTCTAATAAAGAAAGTCTAATAGGACACCAAGATCGTTAACCTGGGTTAATCTTTTTAAGAAAATCCCATAGAGACGAACTTTCAAGTGTTAATAAAAATGGCATTGATTGAAATTTTCGTGAAATGAGCATGGGCTTGATTGAAATTTGCGTTTACATGTATAAAATTGTTAGAGGCGAGCATCCTATGGCCTACGTTGCAAAACGGTGCTACCTATGTGAACAAAGACGAATTTTCAAGTGTTAATGAAAATGGTGCCAATTAAAATTTTCGTGGTACATGTACAAAAGTGTTTGGAATACGATGTCTATGATCTACGGTGATATCTGGTGCTACATATGTTGATAAAGCGAATTTTAAAGTGTTAAGTAACATGGGCTTGATTAAAATTCGATATGCTTGATAGCAAAGTGATGCTGCCTATGTGAACAAAGAAGAATTTTCAAGTGTTAATGAAAATGGAGTTGATTGAAATTTTCTTGGTTCATGCACAAAAGTGTTTGGAATACGATTTCTATGATCTACGGTGCTATCTGGTGCTACATATGTGGATAAAGCGAATTTTAAAGTGTTATTAAGTAATAACGGCTTGTTTGAAATTTGCATGTACACGCAAGCTGCACTTTTTTTGTTTTTTTTTTTCGCGTGGCTCTCGCTGCATAACGTACAACACACATACCGCCCAACAAACCGAGGGGCGATGCCGTTTAGCGTACGCCTGTGATCGATGGGATAGACGCTATAGAAAAAAGTGTAGAAAAGATTACGAGGAAGAAGTGGCGAACGTTTGTTGCTCTGAAAGGTAGGTGAGAATTGAGGATTTGATAAAAGTGAAGGTGCAGAGTGAAGTAATAGAGTATAAGTCATTGTAGTCAGGGCACAAAACCCTAAAAGGCTCATGCTGGGCATATGTAGGACCATAACAACTAAGGAACAGGGGACTAAAATTTTGTTTCCGTCTAATTGGAGTGTTAAATGTTAGTAGTTTTAGTAGATGCTGGTTGTCTACATTACCATAAATAAGGTTATGGAGAAAAACGACCAACAGCATTTCTCTGCGATTGGTTAGGGAAGGTAAATTGATTAGAAAGAGTCTGTTAAAATAGAAAGAGAGGTGAAGATTTGCATCTCAGTAGAGTCCCATAAGAGCAAACACCAAGAAATTCTTTTGAACGGATTCAATGCGATCTTGATGAACCCTATACTGAGGGCTCCAGAGGCATGACCCGTGCTCCAGTATTGGACGCACTAAAAATAAGTCTAATAAAGAAAGTCTAATAGGACACCAAGATCGTTAACCTGGGTTAATCTTTTTAAGAAAATCCCATAGAGACGAACTTTCAAGTGTAAATAAAAATGGCATTGATTGAAATTTTCGTGAAATGAGCATGGGCTTGATTGAAATTTGCGTTTACATGTATAAAATTGTTAGGGGCGAGCATCCTATGGCCTACGCTGCAAAACGGTGCTACCTATGTGAACAAAGACGAATTTTCAAGTGTTAATGAAAATGGCGCTAATTGAAATTTTCGTGGTACATGCACAAAAGTGTTTGGAATACGATGTCTATGATCTACGGTGCTATCTGGTGCTACATATGTGGATAAAGCGAATTTTAAAGTGTTAAGTAACATGGGCTTGATTAAAATTCGATATGCTTGATAGCAAAGGGATGCTGCCTATGTGAACAAAGACGAATTTTCAAGTGTTAATAAAAATGGAGTTGATTGAAATTTTCGTGGTACATGCACAAAAGTATTTGGAATACGATTTCTATGATCTACGGTGCTATCTGGTGCTACATATGTTGATAAAGCGAATTTTAAAGTGTTAAGTAACATGGGCTTGATTAAAATTCGATATGCTTGATAGCAAAGCGATGCTGCCTATGTGAACAAAGACGAATTTTTAAGTGTTAATGAAAATAGAGTTGATTGAAATTTTCGTGATACATGCACAAAAGTATTTGGAATACGATTTCCAAGATCTATGGTGCTATCTGGTGCTACATATGTGGATAAAGCGAATTTTAAAGTGTTATTAAGTAACAAGGGCTTGTTTGAAATTTGCGTGGTGGACCGACCGAGCGGCGCTGCCATTTATCGTACGGCTCGAATAGCGGGGATATATCCGAAAGAATAAACTATAGAAAAGATTATGAGGAAGAAGTGGAGTGCGTTTGTTTCTCTAAAAGGTAGGTGAGAATTGAGTCCGAGCACAAAACCCTAAAACGCTCATGCTGGGCATATGTAGGACTATAGCAACTAAGGAACAGAAGACTAAAATTTCTTGTCCGTCTATTTGGAGTGTTAAATGTTAGTCGTTTTAGTAGATGCTGGTTGTCTACATTACCATTAATAAGGTTATGGAGAAAAACGACCAACAGCATCTCTCTGCGATTGGTTAGAGAAGGTAAATTGATTAGAACAGTCTTTCAAAATAGAAAGGGAGGTGAAGATTTGCATCCCAGTAGAGTCACATAAGAGCAAAAATCAAGAAATTATTTTGAACGGATTCAATGCGATCTTGATGAACCCTATACTGAGGGCTCCAGAGGCATGACCCGAACTCCAGTATTTGACGTAGTAAAAATAAGTCTAATAAAGAAAGTCTAATAGGACACCAAGATCGTTAACCTGGGTTAATCTTTTTAAGAAAATCCCATAGAGACGAACTTTCAAGTGTTAATAAAAATGGGATTGATTGAAATTTTCGTGAAATGAGCATGGGCTTGATTGAAATTTGCGTTTACATGTATAAAATTGTTAGAGGCGAGCATCCTATGGCCTACGTTGCAAAACGGTGCTACCTATGTGAACAAAGACGAATTTTCAAGTGTTAATGAAAATGGTGCCAATTAAAATTTTCGTGGTACATGTACAAAAGTGTTTGGAATACGATGTCTATGATCTACGGTGATATCTGGTGCTACATATGTTGATAAAGCGAATTTTAAAGTGTTAAGTAACATGGGCTTGATTAAAATTCGATATGCTTGATAGCAAAGCGATGCTGCCTATGTGAACAAAGACGAATTTTTAAGTGTTAATAAAAATGGAGTTGATTGAAATTTTCTTGGTACATGCACAAAAGTATTTGGAATACGATTTCTATGATCTACGGTGCTATCTGGTGCTACATATGTTGATAAAGCGAATTTTAAAGTGTTAAGTAACATGGGCTTGATTAAAATTCGATATGCTTGATAGCAAAGCGATGCTGCCTATTTGAACAAAGACGAATTTTTAAGTGTTAATGAAAATGGAGTTGATTGAAATTTTCGTGATACATGCACAAAAGTATTTGGAATACGATTTCCAAGATCTATGGTGCTATCTGGTACTACATATGTGGATAAAGCTAATTTTAAAGTGTTATTAAGTAACAAGGGCTTGTTTGAAATTTGCGTGGTGGACCGACCGAGCGGCGCTGCCATTTATCGTACGGCTCGAATAGCGGGGATATATCCGAAAGAATAAACTATAGAAAAGATTATGAGGAAGAAGCGGAGTGCGTTTGTTTCTCTAAAAGGTAGGTGAGAATTGAGTCCGAGCACAAAACCCTAAAACGCTCATGCTGGGCATATGTAGGACTATAGCAACTAAGGAACAGAAGACTAAAATTTCTTGTCCGTCTATTTGGAGTGTTAAATGTTAGTCGTTTTAGTAGATGCTGGTTGTCTACATTACCATTAATAAGGTTATGGAGAAAAACGACCAACAGCATCTCTCTGCGATTGGTTAGAGAAGGTAAATTGATTAGAACAGTCTTTTAAAATAGAAAGTTAGGTGAAGATTTGCATCCCAGTAGAGTCACATAAGAGCAAAAATCAAGAAATTATTTTGAACGGATTCAATGCGATCTTGATGAACCCTATACTGAGGGCTCCAGAGGCATGACCCGAACTCCAGTATTGGACGTACTAAAAATAAGTCTAATAAAGAAAGTCTAATAGGACACCAAGATCGTTAACCTGGGTTAATCTTTTTAAGAAAATCCCATAGAGACGAACTTTCAAGTGTTAATAAAAATGGCATTGATTGAAATTTTCGTGAAATGAGCATGGGCTTGATTGAAATTTGCGTTTACATGTATAAAATTGTTAGAGGCGAGCATCCTATGGCCTACGTTGCAAAACGGTGCTACCTATGTGAACAAAGACGAATTTTCAAGTGTTAATGAAAATGGTGCCAATTAAAATTTTCGTGGTACATGTACAAAAGTGTTTGGAATACGATGTCTATGATCTACGGTGATATCTGGTGCTACATATGTTGATAAAGCGAATTTTAAAGTGTTAAGTAACATGGGCTTGATTAAAATTCGATATGCTTGATAGCAAAGTGATGCTGCCTATGTGAACAAAGAAGAATTTTCAAGTGTTAATGAAAATGGAGTTGATTGAAATTTTCTTGGTTCATGCACAAAAGTGTTTGGAATACGATTTCTATGATCTACGGTGCTATCTGGTGCTACATATGTGGATAAAGCGAATTTTAAAGTGTTATTAAGTAATAACGGCTTGTTTGAAATTTGCATGTACACGCAAGCTGCACTTTTTTTGTTTTTTTTTTTTCGCGTGGCTCTCGCTGCATAACGTACAACACACATACCGCCCAACAAACCGAGGGGCGATGCCGTTTAGCGTACGCCTGTGATCGATGGGATAGACGCTATAGAAAAAAGTGTAGAAAAGATTACGAGGAAGAAGTGGCGAACGTTTGTTGCTCTGAAAGGTAGGTGAGAATTGAGGATTTGATAAAAGTGAAGGTGCAGAGTGAAGTAATAGAGTATAAGTCATTGTAGTCAGGGCACAAAACCCTAAAAGGCTCATGCTGGGCATATGTAGGACCATAACAACTAAGGAACAGGGGACTAAAATTTTGTTTCCGTCTAATTGGAGTGTTAAATGTTAGTAGTTTTAGTAGATGCTGGTTGTCTACATTACCATAAATAAGGTTATGGAGAAAAACGACCAACAGCATTTCTCTGCGATTGGTTAGGGAAGGTAAATTGATTAGAAAGAGTCTGTTAAAATAGAAAGAGAGGTGAAGATTTGCATCTCAGTAGAGTCCCATAAGAGCAAACACCAAGAAATTCTTTTGAACGGATTCAATGCGATCTTGATGAACCCTATACTGAGGGCTCCAGAGGCATGACCCGTGCTCCAGTATTGGACGCACTAAAAATAAGTCTAATAAAGAAAGTCTAATAGGACACCAAGATCGTTAACCTGGGTTAATCTTTTTAAGAAAATCCCATAGAGACGAACTTTCAAGTGTAAATAAAAATGGCATTGATTGAAATTTTCGTGAAATGAGCATGGGCTTGATTGAAATTTGCGTTTACATGTATAAAATTGTTAGGGGCGAGCATCCTATGGCCTACGCTGCAAAACGGTGCTACCTATGTGAACAAAGACGAATTTTCAAGTGTTAATGAAAATGGCGCTAATTGAAATTTTCGTGGTACATGCACAAAAGTGTTTGGAATACGATGTCTATGATCTACGGTGCTATCTGGTGCTACATATGTGGATAAAGCGAATTTTAAAGTGTTAAGTAACATGGGCTTGATTAAAATTCGATATGCTTGATAGCAAAGGGATGCTGCCTATGTGAACAAAGACGAATTTTCAAGTGTTAATAAAAATGGAGTTGATTGAAATTTTCGTGGTACATGCACAAAAGTATTTGGAATACGATTTCTATGATCTACGGTGCTATCTGGTGCTACATATGTTGATAAAGCGAATTTTAAAGTGTTAAGTAACATGGGCTTGATTAAAATTCGATATGCTTGATAGCAAAGCGATGCTGCCTATGTGAACAAAGACGAATTTTTAAGTGTTAATGAAAATAGAGTTGATTGAAATTTTCGTGATACATGCACAAAAGTATTTGGAATACGATTTCCAAGATCTATGGTGCTATCTGGTGCTACATATGTGGATAAAGCGAATTTTAAAGTGTTATTAAGTAACAAGGGCTTGTTTGAAATTTGCGTGGTGGACCGACCGAGCGGCGCTGCCATTTATCGTACGGCTCGAATAGCGGGGATATATCCGAAAGAATAAACTATAGAAAAGATTATGAGGAAGAAGTGGAGTGCGTTTGTTTCTCTAAAAGGTAGGTGAGAATTGAGTCCGAGCACAAAACCCTAAAACGCTCATGCTGGGCATATGTAGGACTATAGCAACTAAGGAACAGAAGACTAAAATTTCTTGTCCGTCTATTTGGAGTGTTAAATGTTAGTCGTTTTAGTAGATGCTGGTTGTCTACATTACCATTAATAAGGTTATGGAGAAAAACGACCAACAGCATCTCTCTGCGATTGGTTAGAGAAGGTAAATTGATTAGAACAGTCTTTCAAAATAGAAAGGGAGGTGAAGATTTGCATAGAGTCACATAAGAGCAAAAATCAAGAAATTATTTTGAACGGATTCAATGCGATCTTGATGAACCCTATACTGAGGGCTCCAGAGGCATGACCCGAACTCCAGTATTTGACGTAGTAAAAATAAGTCTAATAAAGAAAGTCTAATAGGACACCAAGATCGTTAACCTGGGTTAATCTTTTTAAGAAAATCCCATAGAGACGAACTTTCAAGTGTTAATAAAAATGGGATTGATTGAAATTTTCGTGAAATGAGCATGGGCTTGATTGAAATTTGCGTTTACATGTATAAAATTGTTAGAGGCGAGCATCCTATGGCCTACGTTGCAAAACGGTGCTACCTATGTGAACAAAGACGAATTTTCAAGTGTTAATGAAAATGGTGCCAATTAAAATTTTCGTGGTACATGTACAAAAGTGTTTGGAATACGATGTCTATGATCTACGGTGCTATCTGGTGCTACATATGTTGATAAAGCGAATTTTAAAGTGTTAAGTAACATGGGCTTGATTAAAATTCGATATGCTTGATAGCAAAGCGATGCTGCCTATGTGAACAAAGACGAATTTTTAAGTGTTAATGAAAATAGAGTTGATTGAAATTTTCGTGATACATGCACAAAAGTATTTGGAATACGATTTCCAAGATCTATGGTGCTATCTGGTGCTACATATGTGGATAAAGCTAATTTTAAAGTGTTATTAAGTAACAAGGGCTTGTTTGAAATTTGCGTGGTGGACCGACCGAGCGGCGCTGCCATTTATCGTACGGCTCGAATAGCGGGGATATATCCGAAAGAATAAACTATAGAAAAGATTATGAGGAAGAAGTGGAGTGCGTTTGTTTCTCTAAAAGGTAGGTGAGAATTGAGTCCGAGCACAAAACCCTAAAACGCTCATGCTGGGCATATGTAGGACTATAGCAACTAAGGAACAGAAGACTAAAATTTCTTGTCCGTCTATTTGGAGTGTTAAATGTTAGTCGTTTTAGTAGATGCTGGTTGTCTACATTACCATTAATAAGGTTATGGAGAAAAACGACCAACAGCATCTCTCTGCGATTGGTTAGAGAAGGTAAATTGATTAGAACAGTCTTTTAAAATAGAAAGGGAGGTGAAGATTTGCATCCCAGTAGAGTCACATAAGAGCAAAAATCAAGAAATTATTTTGAACGGATTCAATGCGATCTTGATGAACCCTATACTGAGGGCTCCAGAGGCATGACCCGAACTCCAGTATTGGACGTACTAAAAATAAGTCTAATAAAGAAAGTCTAATAGGACACCAAGATCGTTAACCTGGGTTAATCTTTTTAAGAAAATCCCATAGAGACGAACTTTCAAGTGTTAATAAAAATGGCATTGATTGAAATTTTCGTGAAATGAGCATGGGCTTGATTGAAATTTGCGTTTACATGTATAAAATTGTTAGAGGCGAGCATCCTATGGCCTACGTTGCAAAACGGTGCTACCTATGTGAACAAAGACGAATTTTCAAGTGTTAATGAAAATGGTGCCAATTAAAATTTTCGTGGTACATGTACAAAAGTGTTTGGAATACGATGTCTATGATCTACGGTGCTATCTGGTGCTACATATGTGGATAAAGCGAATTTTAAAGTGTTAAGTAACATGGGCTTGATTAAAATTCGATATGCTTGATAGCAAAGGGATGCTGCCTATGTGAACAAAGACGAATTTTCAAGTGTTAATAAAAATGGAGTTGATTGAAATTTTCTTGGTACATGCACAAAAGTATTTGGAATACGATTTCTATGATCTACGGTGCTATCTGGTGCTACATATGTTGATAAAGCGAATTTTAAAGTGTTAAGTAACATGGGCTTGATTAAAATTCGATATGCTTGATAGCAAAGCGATGCTGCCTATTTGAACAAAGACGAATTTTTAAGTGTTAATGAAAATGGAGTTGATTGAAATTTTCGTGATACATGCACAAAAGTATTTGGAATACGATTTCCAAGATCTATGGTGCTATCTGGTACTACATATGTGGATAAAGCTAATTTTAAAGTGTTATTAAGTAACAAGGGCTTGTTTGAAATTTGCGTGGTGGACCGACCGAGCGGCGCTGCCATTTATCGTACGGCTCGAATAGCGGGGATATATCCGAAAGAATAAACTATAGAAAAGATTATGAGGAAGAAGCGGAGTGCGTTTGTTTCTCTAAAAGGTAGGTGAGAATTGAGGATTTGATAAAAGTGGAAGTGCAGGGTGATGTAATACAGTATAAGTCATTGGAGTCCGAGCACAAAACCCTAAAACGCTCATGCTGGGCATATGTAGGACTATAGCTAGACTATTTCTGTGATCTACGGTGCTATCTGGTGCTACATATGTGGATAAAGCGAATTTTAAAGTGTTATTAAGTAAAAACGGCTTGTTTGAAATTTGCATGTACACGCAAGCTGCACTTTTTTTGTTTTTTTTTTTTCGCGTGGCTCTCGCTGCATAACGTACAACACACATACCGCCCAAGTAACCGAGGGGCGATGCCGTTTATCGTACGCCTGTGATCGATGGGATAGACGCTATAGAATAAAGTGTAGAAAAGATTACGAGGAAGAAGTGGCGAACGTTTGTTGCTCTGAAAGGTAGGTGAGAATTGAGGATTTGATAAAAGTGAAGGTGCAGAGTGAAGTAATAGAGTATAAGTCATTGTAGTCAGGGCACAAAACCCTAAAAGGCTCATGCTGGGCATATGTAGGACCATAACAACTAAGGAACAGGGGACTAAAATTTTGTTTCCGTCTAATTGGAGTGTTAAATGTTAGTCGTTTTAGTAGATGCTGGTTGTCTACATTACCATAAATAAGGTTATGGAGAAAAACGACCAACAGCATCTCTCTGCGATTAGTTAAGGAAGGTAGATTGATTAGAAAGAGTCTGTTAAAATAGAAAGGGAGGTGAAGATTTGCATCTCAGTAAAGTCCCATAAGAGCAAACACCAAGAAATTCTTTTGAACGGATTCAATGCGATCTTGATGAGCCCTATACTGAGGGCTCCAGAGGCATGACCCGTACTCCAGTATTGGACGCACTAAAAATAAGTCTAATAAAGAAAGTCTAATAGGACACCAAGATCGTTAACCTGGGTTAATCTTTTTAAGAAAATCCCATAGAGACGAACTTTCAAGTCTTAATAAAAATGGCATTGATTGAAATTTTCGTGAAATGAGCATGGGCTTAATTGAAATTTGCGTTTACATGTATAAAATTGTTAGAGGCGAGCATCCTATGGCCTACGTTGCAAAACGGTGCTACCTATGTGAACAAAGACGAATTTTCAAGTGTTAATGAAAATGGTGCCAATTAAAATTTTCGTGGTACATGTACAAAAGTGTTTGGAATACGATTTCTATGATCTACGGTGCTATCTGGTGCTACATATGTTGATAAAGCGAACTTTAAAGTGTTAAGTAACATGGGCTTGATTAAAATTCGATATGCTTGATAGCAAAGCGATGCTGCCTATGTGAACAAAGACGAATTTTCAAGTGTTAATAAAAATGGAGTTGATTGAAATGTTCGTGGTACATGCACAAAAGTATTTGGAATACGATTTCTATGATCTACGGTGCTATCTGGTGCTACATATGTTGATAAAGCGAATTTTAAAGTGTTAAGTAACATGGGCTTGATTAAAATTCGATATGCTTGATAGCAAAGCCTATGTGAACAAAGACGAATTTTTAAGTGTTAATAAAAATGGAGTTGATTGAAATTTTCGTGATACATGCACAAAAGTATTTGGAATACGATTTCCAAGATCTATGGTGCTATCTGGTACTACATATGTGGATAAAGCTAATTTTAAAGTGTTATTAAGTAACAAGGGCTTGTTTGAAATTTGCGTGGTGGACCGACCGAGCGGCGCTGCCATTTATCGTACGGCTCGAATAGGGGGGATATATCCGAAAGAATAAACTATAGAAAAGATTAAGAGGAAGAAGCGGAGTGCGTTTGTTTCTCTAAAAGGTAGGTGAGAATTGAGGATTTGATAAAAGTGGAAGTGCAGAGTGATGTAATAGAGTATAAGTCATTGGAGTCCGAGCACAAAATCCTAAGAGGCTCATGCTGGGCATATGTAGGACTATAGCAACTAAGGAACAGAAGACTAAAATTTCTTGTCCGTCTAATTGGAGTGTTAAATGTTAGTCGTTTTAGTAGATGCTGGTTGTCTACATTACCATTAATAAGGTTATGGAGAAAAACGACCAACAGCATCTCTCTGCGATTGGTTAGAGAAGGTAAATTGATTAGAAACAGTCTTTTAAAATAGAAAGGGAGGTGAAGATTTGCATCCCAGTAGAGTCACATAAGAACAAACATCAAGAAATTATTTTGAACGGATTCAATGCGGTCTTGATGAACCCTATACTGAGGGCTCCAGAGGCATGACCCGAACTCCAGTATTGGACGTACTAAAAATAAGTCTAATAAAGAAAGTCTAATAGGACACCAAGATCGTTAACCTGGGTTAATCTTTTTAAGAAAATCCCATAGAGACGAACTTTCAAGTGTTAATAAAAATGGCATTGATTGAAATTTTCGTGAAATGAGCATGGGCTTGATTGAAATTTGCGTTTACATGTATAAAATTGTTAGAGGCGAGCATCCTATGGCCTACGCTGCAAAACGGTGCTACCTATGTGAACAAAGACGAATTTTCAAGTGTTAATGAAAATGGCGCTAATTGAAATTTTCGTGGTACATGCACAAAAGTGTTTGGAATACGTTGTCTATGATCTACGGTGCTATCTGGTGCTACATATGTGGATAAAGCGAATTTTAAAGTGTTAAGTAACATGGGCTTGATTAAAATTCGATTTGCTTGATAGCAAAGCGATGCTGCCTATGTAAACAAAGACGAATTTTCAAGTGTTAATAAAAATGGAGTTGATTGAAATTTTCTTGGTACATGCACAAAAGTACTTGGAATACGATTTCTATGATCTACGGTGCTATCTGGTGCTACATATGTGGATAAAGCGAATTTTAAAGTGTTAAGTAACATGGGCTTGATTTAAATTCGATATGCTTGATAGCAAAGCGATGGTGGCTATGTGAACAAAGACGAATTTTCAAGTGTTAATAAAAATGGAGTTGATTGAAATTTTCGTGGTACATGGACAAAAGTATTTGGAATACGATTTCTATGATCTACGGAGCTATCTGGTGCTACATATGTTGATAAAGCGAATTTTAAAGTGTTATTAAGTAACAAGGGCTTGTTTGAAATTTCGGTGGTAAATGGAAGCTGTAATCAACGAACAAACCACCTCCCGCCCAACCGACCAAGCGGCGCTTCCATTTATCGTACGGCACGGATAGCGGGGATAGATCCGAAAGATTAAACTATAGGAAATATTACGAGGAAGAAGCGGAGTGCGTTTGTTTCTCTGAAAGGTAGGTGAGAATTGAGGATTTGATAAAAGTGGAAGTGCAGAGTGAAGTAATAGAGTATAAGTCATTATAGTCAGAGCACAAAACCCTAAAAGGCTCATGCTGGGCATATGTAGGACTATAACAACTAAGGAACAGGGGACTACAATTTTTTTTTCGTCTAATTGGAATGTTAAGTGTTAGTCGTGTTAGTAAATGCTGGTTGTCTACATTACCATTAAAAAGGTTATGGAGAAAAACGACCAACAGCATCTCTCTGCGATTGGTTAGAGAAGGTAAATTGATTAGAAAGAGTCTTTTAAAATAGAAAGGGAGGTGAAGATTTGCATCCCAGTAGAGTCCCATAAAAGCAAAAATCAAGAAATTATTTTGAACGGATTCAATGCGATCTTGATGAACCCTATACTGAGGGCTCCAGAGGCATGACCCGAACTCCAGTATTGGACGTACTAAAAATAAGTCTAATAAAGAAAGTCTAATAGAACACCAAGATCACTAACGTGGGTTAATCTTTTTAAGAAAATCCCATAGAGATGAACTTTCAAGTGTTAATAAAAATGGCATTGATTGATATTTTCGTGAAATGAGCATGGGCTTGATTGAAATTTGCGTTTACATGTATAAAATTGTTAGGGGCGAGCAAGCTATGGCCTACGTCGCAAAACGGTGCTACCTATGTGAACAAAGACGAATTTTCAAGTGTTAATGAAAATGGCGCTAATTGAAATTTTCGTGGTACATGCACAAAAGTGTTTGGAATACGATTTCTATGATCTACGGTGCTATCTGGTGCTACATATGTGGATAAAGCGAACTTTAAAGTGTTAAGTAACATGGGCTTGATTAAAATTCGATATGCTTGATAGCAAAGCGATGCTGCCTATGTGAACAAAGACGAATTTTCAAGTGTTAATAAAAATGGAGTTGATTGAAATTTTCTTGGTACATGGACAAAAGTATTTGGAATACGATTTCTATGATCTACGGAGCTATAAAGTAACAAGGGCTTGTTTGAAATTTCGGTGGTAAATGCAAGCTGTAATCAACGAACAAACCACCTCCCGCCCAACCGACCGAGCGGCGCTTCCATTTATCGTACGGCACAGATAGCGGGGATAGATCCGAAAGAAAAAACTATAGAAAATATTACGAGGAAGAAGCGGAGTGCGTTTGTTTCTCTGAAAGGTAGGTGAGAATTGAGGATTTGATAAAAGTGGAAGTGCAGAGTGAAGTAATAGAGTATAAGTCATTATAGTCAGAGCACAAAACCCTAAAAGGCTCATGCTGGGCATGTGTAGACTAAAAATTTTTTTTCCTTCTAATTGGAATGTTAAATGTTAGTCGTTTTAGTAGATGCTGGTTGTCTACATTACCATTAATAAGGTTATGGAGAAAAACGACCAACAGCATCTCTCTGCGATTGGTTAGAGAAGGTAAATTGATTAGAAAGAGTCTTTTAAAATAGAAAGGGCGGTGAAGATTTGCATCCCAGTAGAGTCCCAAAAAAGCAAACATCAAGAAATTCTTTTGAACGGATTCAAGGCGATCTTGATGAACCCTATACTGAGGGCTCCAGAGGCATGACCCGTGCTCCAGTATTGGACGTACTAAAAATAAGTCTAAAAAGGAAGTCTAATAGGACACCAAAATCGTTAACCTGGGTTAATCTTTTTAAGAAAATCCCATAGAGACGAACTTTCAAGTGTAAATAAAAATGGCAGTGATTGAAATTTTCGTGAAATGAGCATGGGCTTGATTGAAATTTGCGTTTACATGTATAAAATTGTTAGGGGCGAGCATCCTATGGCCTACGCTGCAAAACGGTGCTACCTATGTGAACAAAGACGAATTTTCAAGTGTTAATGAAAATGGTGCCTATTGAAATTTTCGTGGTACATGCACAAAAGTGTTTGGAATACGATATCTATGATCTACGGTGCTATCTGGTGCTACATATGTTGGTAAAGCGAACTTTAAAGTGTTAAGTAACATGGGCTTGATTAAAATTCGATATGCTTGATAGCAAAGCGATGCTGCCTATGTGAACAAAGCCGAATTTTCAAGTGTTAATAAAAATGGAGTTGATTGAAATTTTCTTGGTACATGAACTTCTATGATCTACGGTGCTATCTGGTGCTACATATGTGGATAAAGCGAATTTTAAAGTGTTATTAAGTAACAAGGGCTTGTTTGAGATTTGCGTGGTACATGCAAGCTGTAATCAACGAACAAACCACCTCCCGCCCAACCGACCGAGCGGCGCTTCCATTGATCGTACGGCACGGATAGCGGGGATAGATCCGAAAGAATAAACTATAGGAAATATTACGAGGAAGAAGCGGAGTGCGTTTGTTTCTCTGAAAGGAAGGTGAGAATTGAGGATTTGATATAAGTGGAAGTGCAGAGTGAAGTAATAGAGTATAAGTCATTATAGTCAGAGCACAAAACCCTAAAAGGCTCATGCTGGGCATATGTAGGACTATAACAACTAAGGAACAGGGAACTAAAATTTTTTTTTCGTCTAATTGGAATGTTAAATGTTAGTCGTTTTAGTAGATGCTGGTTGTCTACATTACCATTAATAAGGTTATGGAGAAAAACGACCAACAGCATCTCTCTGCGATTGGTTAGAGAAGGTAAATTGATTAGAAAGAGTCTTTTAAAATAGAAAGGAAGGTGAAGATTTAAATCCCAGTAGAGTCCCATAAAAGCAAACATCAAGAAATTATTTTGAACGGATTCAATGCGCTCTTGATGAACCCTATACTGAGGGCTCCAGAGGCATGACCCGAACTCCAGTATTGGACGTACTAAAAATAAGTCTAATAAAGAAAGTCTAATAGAACATCAAGATCATTAACCTGGGTTAATCTTTTTAAGAAAATCCCATAGAGATGAACTTTCAAGTGTTAATAAAAATGGCATTGATTGATATTTTCGTGAAATGAGAATGGGCTTGATTGAAATTTGCGTTTACATGTATAAAATTGTTAGGGGCGAGCAAGCTATGGCCTACGCTGCAAAACGGTGCTACCTATGTGAACAAAGACGAATTTTCAAGTGTTAATGAAAATGGCGCTAATTGAAATTTTCGTGGTACATGCACAAAAGTGTTTGGAATACGATGTCTATGATCTACGGTGCTATCTGGTGCTACATATGTTGATAAAGCGAACTTTAAAGTGTTAAGTAACATGGGCTTGATTAAAATTCGATATGCTTGATAGCAAAGCGATGCTGCCTATGTGAACAAAGACGAATTTTCAAGTGTTAATAAAAATGGAGTTGATTGAAATTTTCTTGGTACATGCACAAAAGTATTTGGAATACGATTTCTATGATCTACGGTGCTATCTGGTGCTACATATGTGGATAAAGCGAATTTTAAAGTATTATTAAGTAACAAGGGCTTGTTTGAAATTTCGGTGGTAAATGCAAGCTGTAATCAACGAACAAACCACCTCCCGCCCAACCGACCAAGCGGCGCTTCCATTTATCGTACGGCACGGATAGCGGGGATAGATCCGGAAGAAAAAACTATAGAAAATATTACGAGGAAGAAGCGGAGTGCGTTTGTTTCTCTGAAAGGTAGGTGAGAATTGAGGATTTGATAAAAGTGGAAGTGCAGAGTGAAGTAATAGAGTATAAGTCATTATAGTCAGAGCACAAAACCCTAAAACGCTCATGCTGGGCATATGTAGACTAAAATTTTTTTTCCTTCTAATTGGAGTGTTAAATGTTAGTCGTTTTAGGAGATGCTGGTTGTCTACATTACCATTAATAAGGTTATGGAGAAAAACGACCAACAGCATCTCTCTGCGATTGGTTAGGGAAGGTAAATTGATTAGAAAGAGTCTGTTAAAATAGAAAGGGAGGTGAAGATTTGCATCCCAGTAGAGTCCCATAAGAGCAAACACCAAGAAATTCTTTTGAACGGATTCAATGCGATCTTGATGAGCCCTATACTGAGGGCTCCAGAGGCATGACTCGTACTCCAGTATTGGACCTACTAAAAATAAGTCTAATAAAGAAAGTCTAATAGGACACCAAGATCGTTAACCTGGGTTAATCTTTTTAAGATAACCCCATAGAGACGAACTTTCAAGTGTTAATAAAAATGGCATTGATTGAAATTTTCGTGAAATGAGCATGGGCTTGATTGAAATTTGCGTTTACATGTATAAAATTGTTAGGGGCGAGCATCCTATGGCCTACGCTGCAAAACGGTGCTACCTATGTGAACAAAGACGAATTTTCAAGTGTTAATGAAAATGGTGCTAATTGAAATTTTCGTGGTACATGCACAAAAGTGTTTGGAATACGATGTCTATGATCCACGGTGCTTTCTGGTGCTACATATTTATATAAAGCGAACTTTAAAGTGTTAAGTAACATGGGCTTGATTAAAATTCGATATGCTTGATAGCAAAGCGATGCTGCCTATGTAAACAAAGACGAATTTTCAAGTGTTAATAAAAATGGAGTTGATTGAAATTTTCGTGGTACTATAACAACTAAGGAACAGGAGACTAAAATTTATTGTCCGTCTAATTGGAGTGTTAAATGTTAGTCGTGTTAGTAGATGCTGGTTGTGTACATTACCATTAAAAGGGTTATGGAGGAAAACGACCAACAGCATCTCTCTGCGATTGGTTAGGGAAGGAAAAGTGATTAGAAGGAGTCTGTTAAAATAGAAAGGGAGGTGACGATTTGCATCCCAGTAGAGTGCCATAAGAGCAAACATCAAGAAATTCTTTTGAACGGATTTAATGTGATCTTGATGAACCCTATACTGAGGGCTCCATAGGCATGACCCGTACTCCAGTATTGGACGTACTAAAAATAAGTCTTATAAAGAAAGTCTAATAGGACACCAAGATCGTTAACCTGGGTTAATCTTTTTAAGAAAATCCCATAGAGACGAACTTTCAATTGTAAATAAAAATGGCATTGATTGAAATTTTCGTGAAATGAGCATGGGTTTAATTGAAATTTGCGTTTACATGTATAAAATTGTTAGGGGCGAGCATACTATGGTATACGCTGCAAAACGGTGCTACCTGTGTGACCAAAGACGAATTTTCAAGTGTTAATAAAAATGGCGCTAATTGAAATTTTCGTGGTACATGCACAAAAGTGTTTAGAATACGATGTCTATGATCTACGGTGCTATCTGGTGCTACATATGTGGATAAAGCGAATTTTAAAGTGTTAAGTAACATGGGCTTGATTAAAATTTGATATGCTTGATAGCAAAGCGATGCTGCACCCTATACTGATGAACCCTATACTGAGGGCTCCAGAGGCATGATACGCACTCCAGTATTGGACGTACTGAAAATAAGTCTAATAAAGAAAGTCTAATACGACACCAAGATCGTTAACCTGGGTTAATCTTTTTAAGAAAACCCCATAGAAACGAACTTTCAAGTGTTAATGAAAATGGAGTTGATTGAAATTTTCGTGGTACATGCACATAAGTATTTGGAATACGATTACCATGATCTACGGTGCTATCTGGTAATACATATATGGATAAAGCAAATTTTAAAGTGTTATTAAGTAACAAGGGCTTGTTTGGAATTTGCGTGGTGGACCGACCGAGCGGCGCTGCCATTAGCGGGGCTCGGATAGCAGGGAGATATCCGAAAGAATAAACTATAGAAAAAATTATGAGGAAGAAGCGGAGTGCGTTTGTTTCTCTGAAAGGTAGGTGAGAATTGAGGATTTGATAAAAGTGGAAGTGCAGAGTGAAGTAATAGAGTATAAGTCATTGTAGTCAGAGCACAAAACCCTAAAACGCTCATGCTGGGCATATGTAGGACTATAGCAACTAAGGAAAAGGAGACTAAAATTTTTGTCCGTCTAATTGGAGTGTTAAATGTTAGTCGTGTTAGTAGATGCTGGTTGTCTACTTACCATTAATAAGGTTATGGAGGAAATCGACCAACAGCAGCTCTCTGCGATTGGTTAGGGAAGGTAAATTGATTAGAAAGAGTCTTTTAAAATAGAAAGGGAGGTGACGATTTGCATTCCAGTAGAGTGCCATAAGAGTAAACATCAAGAAATTCTTTTGAACGGATTTAATGCGATCTTGATGAACCCTATACTGAGGGCTCCAGAGGCATGACCCGTACTCCAGTATTGGACGTACTTAAAATAAGTCTAATAAAGAAAGTCTAATAGGACAACAAGATCGTTAACCTGGGTTAATCTTTTTAAGAAAATCACATAGAGACGAACTTTTACGTGTTAATAAAAAATGGCATTGATTGAAATTTTTGTGAAATGAGCATGGGATTAATTGAAATTTGCGTTTATATGTATAAAATTGTTAAGGGCGAGCATCCTATGGCCTACGCTGCAAAACGGTGCTACCTGTGTGAACAAAGACGAATTTTCAAGAGTTAATAAAAATGGCGCTAATTGAAATTTTCGTGGTACATGCACAAAAGTGTTTGGAATACGATGTCTATAATCTACGGTGCTATCTGGTGCTACATATGTGGATAAAGCGAATTTTAAAGTGTTATTAAGTAACAAGGGCTTGTTTGAAATTTGCGTGGTACATGCAAGCTGTAATCAACGAACAACACACCTCCCGCCCAACCGACCGAGCGGCGCTTCCATTTATCGTATGGCACGGATAGCGGGGATAGATCCGAAAGAATAAACTATAGAAAATATTACGAGGAAGAAGCGGAGTGCGTTTGTTTCTCTGAAAGGTAGGTGAGAATTGAGGATTTGATAAAAGTGGAAGTGCAGAGTGAAGTAATAGAGTATAAGTCATTGTAGTCAGAGCACTAAACCCTAAAACGCTCATGCTGGGCATATGTGGGACTATAACAACTAAGGAACAGGAGACTAACATTTATTGCCCGTATAATTGGAGTGTTAAATGTTAGTCGTGTTAGTAGATGCTGGTTGTCTACCTTACCATTAATAAGGTTATGGAGGAAAACGACCAACAGCATCTCTCTGCGATTGGTTAGGGAAGGTAAATTGATTAGAAAGAGTCTGTTAAAATAAAAAGGGAGGTGACAATTTGCATCCCAGTAGAGTGCCATAAAAGCAAACATCAAGAAATTCTTTTGAACGGATTCAATGCGATCTTGATGAACCCTATACTGAGGGCTCCAGAGGCATGACCCGTGCTCCAGTATTGGACGTACTAAAAATAAGTCTAATAAAAAAAGTCTAATAGGACATAATAGGTCTAATAGGGTTAATTTTTTTAAGAAAACCCCATAGAGACGAACTTTCAAGTTTTAATAAAAATGGCATTGATTGAAATTTTCGTGAGATGCGCATGGGCTTCATTGAAATTTGCGTTTACATGTATAAAATTGTTAGGGGCGAGCATCCTATGGCCTACGCTGTAAAACGGTGCTACCTATGTGAACAAAGACGAATTTTCAAGTGTTAATGAAAATGGCGCTAATTGAAATTTTCGTGGTACATGCACAAAAGTGTTTGGAATACGATGTCTATGATCTACGGTGCTATCTGGTACTACATATGTGGATAAAGCGAGTTTTAAAGTGTTATTAAGTAACAAGGGCTTGTTTGAAGTTTGCGTGGTGGACCGACCGAGCGACGCTGCCATTTATCGTACGGCTCGGATAGCGGGGATATATCCGAAAGAATAAACTATAGAAAAGATTATGAGGAAGAAGTGGAGTGCGTTTGTTTCTCTGAAAGGTAGGTGAGAATTGAGGATTCGATAAAAGTGGAAGTGCAGAGTGAAGTAATAGAGTATAAGTCATTATAGTCAGAGCACAAAACCCTAAAACGCTCATGCTGGGCATATGTAGGACTATAACAACTAAGGAACAGGAGACTAAAATTTATTTTCCGTCTAATTGGAGTGTTAAATGTTAGTCGTTTTAGTAGATGCTGGTTGTGTACATTACCATTAAAAGGGTTATGGAGGAAAACGACCAACAGCATCTCTCTGCGATTGGTTAGGGAAGGAAAAGTGATTAGAAGGAGTCTGTTAAAATAGAAAGGGAGGTGACGATTTGCATCCCAGTAGAGTGCCATAAAAGCAAAAATCAAGAAATTATTTTGAACGGATTTAATGTGATCTTGATGAACCCTATACTGAGGGCTCCATAGGCATGACCCGTACTCCAGTATTGGACGTACTAAAAATAAGTCTTATAAAGAAAGTCTAATAGGACACCAAGATCGTTAACCTGGGTTAATCTTTTTAAGAAAATCCCATAGAGACGAACTTTCAAGTGTAAATAAAAATGGCATTGATTGAAATTTTCGTGAAATGAGCATGGGTTTAATTGAAATTTGCGTTTACATGTATAAAATTGTTAGGGGCGAGCATACTATGGTATACGCTGCAAAACGGTGCTACCTGTGTGACCAAAGACGAATTTTCAAGTGTTAATAAAAATGGCGATAATTGAAATTTTCGTGGTACATGCACAAAAGTGTTTGGAATACGATGTATATGATCTACGGTGCTATCTGGTGCTACATATGTGGATAAAGCGAATTTTAAAGTGTTAAGTAACATGGGCTTGATTAAAATTTGATATGCTTGATAGCAAAGCGATGCTGCCTATGTGAACAAAGACGAATTTTCAAGTGTTAATGAAAATGGATTTGATTGAAATTTTTGTGGTACATTCACAAGTGTTTCGAATACGATTTCTATGTTCTACACTGCTATTTGGTGCTACATACGTGGATAAAGCGAATTTTAAAGTGTTATTAAGTGACAACGGACAACGGTTAAAAGAGATAGGGAGGTGAAGTTTTGCATCCCAGTAGAGTGTCATAAGAGCAAACATCAAAAAATTCTTTTGAACGGATTCAATGCGATCTTGATGAACCCTATACTGAGGGCTCCAGAGGCATGATACGCACTCCAGTATTGGACGTACTGAAAATAAGTCTAATAAAGAAAGTCTAATAGGACACCAAGATCGTTAACCTGGGTTAATCTTTTTAAGAAAACCCCATAGAAACGAACTTTCAAGTGTTAATGAAAATGGAGTTGATTGAAATTTTCGTGAAATGAGCATGGTTGCTCATGATTGAAATTTATAAAATTGTTAGGGGCGAGCATCCTATGGCCTACGCTGCAAAACGGTGCTACCTATGTGAACAAAGATGAATTTTTAAGTGTTAATACAAATGGAGTTGATTCAAATTTTCGTGGTACATGCACAAAAGTATTTGGAATACGATTTCTATGATATACGGTGCTATCTGGTGCTACATATGTGGATAAAGCGAATTTTAAAGTGTTATTAAGTAACAAGGGCTTGTTTGAAATTTGCGTGGTACATGCAAGCTGTAATCAACGAACAAACCACCTCCCGCCCAACCGACCGAGCGGCGCTTCCATTTATCATATGGGACGGATAGCGGGGATAGATCCGAAAGAATAAACTATAGAAAATATTATGAGGAAGAAGCGGAGTGCGTTTGTTTCTCTGAACAGTAGGTGAGAATTGAGGATTTGATAAAAGTGGAAGTGCAGAGTGAAGTAATAGAGTATAAGTCATTATAGTCAGAGCAAAAAACCCTAAAAGGCTCATGCTGGGCATATGTAGGACTATAACAACTAAGGAACAGGGGACGAAAATTTTTTTTTCCGTCTAATTGGAGTGTTAAATGCTAGTCGTTTTAGTAGATGCTGGTTGTCTACATTACCATTAATTAGGTTATGGAGGAAAACGACCAACAGCATCTCTCTGCGATTGGTTAGGGGAGGAAAAGTGATTAGAAGGAGTCAGTTAAAAAAAAAAAGGGAGGTGATGATTTGCATCCCAGTAGAGTGCCATAAGAGCAAACATCAAGAAATTCTTTTGAACGGATTCAATGCGATCTTGATTAACCCTATACTGAGGGCTCCAGAGGCATGACCCGTACTCCAGTATTGGACGTACTAAAAATAAGTCTAATAAAGAAAGTCTAATAGGACACCAAGATCGTTAACCTGGGTTAATCTTTTTAAGAAAATCCCATAGAGACGAACTTTCAAGTGTTAATAAAAATGGCATTGATTGAAATTTTCGTGAAATGAGCATGTGCTTCATTGAAATTTGCGTTTACATGTATAAAATTGTTAGGGGCGAGCATCCTATGGCCTACGCTGCAAAATTGTGCTACCTATGTGAACAAAGACGAATTTTCAAGTGTTAATGAAAATGGAGTTGATTGAAATTTTCGTGGTACATGCACAAAAGTATTTGGAATACGATTTCCATGATCTACGGTGCTATCTGGTACTACATATGTGGATAAAGCGAGTTTTAAAGTGTTATTAAGTAACAAGGGCTTGTTTGAAGTTTGCGTGGTGGACCGACCGAGCGACGCTGCCATTTATCGTACGGCTCGGATAGCGGGGATATATCCGAAAGAATAAACTATAGAAAAGATTATGAGGAAGAAGTGGAGTGCGTTTGTTTCTCTGAAAGGTAGGTGAGAATTGAGGATTCGATAAAAGTGGAAGTGCAGAGTGAAGTAATAGAGTATAAGTCATTATAGTCAGAGCACAAAACTCTAAAACGCTCATGCTGGGCATATGTAGGACTATAACAACTAAGGAACAGGAGACTAAAATTTATTGCCCGTATAATTGGAGTGTTAAATGTTAGTCGTGTTAGTAGATGCTGGTTGTCTACCTTACCATTAATAAGGTTATGGAGGAAAACGACCAACAGAATCTCTCTGCGATTGGTTAGGGAAGGTAAATTGATTAGAAAGAGTCTGTTAAAATAAAAAGGGAGGTGACAATTTGCATCCCAGTAGAGTGCCATAAGAGCAAACATCAAGAAATTCTTTCGAACGGATTTAATGCGATCTTGATGAACCCTATACTGAGGGCTCCAGAGGCATGACCCGTACTCCAGTATTGGACGTACTTAAAATAAGTCTAATAAAGAAAGTCTAATAGGACAACAAGATCGTTAACCTGGATTAATCTTTTTAAGAAAATCGCATAGAGACGAACTTTCAAGTGTAAATGAAAATGGCATTGATTGAAATTTTTGTGAAATGAGCATGTGCTTCATTGAAATTTGCGTTTACATGTATAAAATCTGTAGGGGCGAGCATCCTATGGCCTACGCTGCAAAACGGTGCTACCTGTGTGAACAAAGACGAATTTTCAAGTGTTAATAAAAATGGCGCTAGTTGAAATTTTCGTGGTACATGCACAAAAGTGTTTGGAATACGATGTCTATGATCTACGGTGCTATCTGGTACTACATATGTGGATAAAGCGAATTTTAAAGTGTTAAGTAACATGGGCTTGATTAAAATTTGATATGCTTGATAGCAAAGCGATGCTGCCTATGTGAACAAAGACGAATTTTCAAGTGTTAACGAAAATGGAATTGATTGAAATTTTTGTGGTACATGCACAAGTGTTTCGAATACGATTTCTATGTTCTACGCTGCTATTTGGTGCTACATACGTGGATAAAGCGAATTTGAAAGTGTTACTAAGTGACAACGGACAACGGTTAAAATAGAAAGGGAGGTGAAGATTTGCATCCCAGTAGAGTGCCATGAGAGCAAACATCAAGAAATTCTTTTGAACGGCTTCAATGCGATCTTGATGAACCCTATACTGAGGGCTCCAGAGGCATGACCCGCACTCCAGTATTGGACGTACTAAAAATAAGTCTAATAAAGAAAGTCTAATAGGACAACAAGATCGTTAACCTGGGTTAATCTTTTTAAGAAAATCCCATAGAGACGAACTTTCAAGTGTTAATAAAAATGGCATTGATTGAAATTTTCGTGAAATGAGCATGTGCTTCATTGAAATTTGCGTTTACATGTATAAAATTGTTAGGGGCGAGCATCCTATGGCCTACGCTGCAAAATTGTGCTACCTATGTGAACAAAGACGAATTTTCAAGTGTTAATGAAAATGGAGTTGATTGAAATTTTCGGTTTACATGCAAGTTATCAAACCCATGATTCAGGGGCCCTTGCCCAATTTATAAACAATTTTTTGAAATGCAATCTGAACGATTGACTTCCTTTGTTTTTTCCTTTGTTCTCAAAAGTCGCACTTCGCCGGCCTGCCACTGTTTACATAAACAAATCCAAATCTTCTCACCAAGTCTTGAGAACCAAGCCGCTGCCGGTCCACAGCTTGGCCACTTGGGTAAACAATCTTTCGTAACGTAAACACAGCCTCCTTTTGGTGACAAAGATCTAATTGCGCTTCAATCAAAATTGCATCGATCAGCATAATTGAATTTCACAACGCAGTGGATTAATTTCAGCATAAAGCTTTTATCGAAAGTCCAAGAAGTTTCCAAAGAAAAGCTCCTGGCCGAGGTTAATTGGATGAAGGCTTAGAATCTTAAGATGAGTCTGATTCGGGACGAAGAAAAGATAAGTTCAAATATTGAAAAGTGTCTTGTATTTGTGAATTAAGTTAAAAAGAAAATCTTCAATAAAGTTATATTAAATTAAAATATATTTTTTTTAAATATTTTAAATAATAATAAATTCAATTGGCGCCCAACGTGGGGCGGTGTACTTAAAAGTTCTAAATAAATATTAACGATAACAAGTTAAATACAAAACAGAACTCGCGCCGCCAACAACCCATAATTTTAGTGGAAAAATTAAAACATCCACAATAATCCAACGACATCTAACAACTGTGACAGTGTTCGTGGAAAAACTTAATTGGAAATTAATTAATGCAATAATCCAATTAAGAATTTAATATAAAAAAGGAGAACTGAATACTTAATTCAATTTACAAGAACACGATAACAAATATAAAAATCAACATCAACCAAAAACCAAAAACTACGAGTGACTAAAGAGTTAACAAATCAAGATAAAAAGATATAAACTAAAGAAGGAAGGAAGCCCATTTGATACGTGAACTAAAGAAGGAAGGAAGCCCATTTGATACGTGAACAAGTTACATTCTGAGAAGGAAGACCCCAACGGGAAATAAGCAGAACAATTAAACAGAAGGAAGACCCCAACGGAGAAAAATCTGAACAATTTAACTGAAGGAAGACCCCAACGGAAGATAAACTGAAGGAAGACCCCAACGGAAGATAAACTGAAGGAAGACCCCAACGGAAGATACACTGAAGGAAGACTCCATCGGAAAGTATCGTGAGCAAAAAAGTAATATTAAGACTTTAAATTAATAAAATAAGATCAAGATAAATAGAACATTGCGAAGTTTTAACATTAGTAAATTAATTTAAAAAAATTAATTAAACAGAACAATCTGGAAAATTTAATAGAAAGTTTTGATAATTTAAATTTAAAAATGGCAACCGGAGGTTCAGCACCAAACAACTCTGTGGGCGGGTTATCTAGCGCCAGCAGTCTGACTATGGAATTAATAAACAGATTAATAAGTGTACAATTAGGTGAAGTTACCAAAAAAATTGAAGGGATAGAGGTAAAATTAACTGCTAACAATAATGAAGTTGAAGATTATAAAACCCAATCATATGACCGAACTGTAAAATGCGAAACTACACTAGAGGTAGTTAATCTTTACCAAAGTTCACGGGTGAACCAACCCAATATGTAGGCTGGAGAGAAGCGGCAGAAATCGCCATGAGTCTGTATAAAATTGAAAGTGAACAATATTTTATCGCTTTAACAATTCTTCGTAATAAAATCATGGGAGCAGCACACGATGCTCTAACTAACCATGGTACTGTTTTAAACTTTCAAGCAATACTTTCTAGATTGGATTTTATTTATAATGATAAAAGACCAATCCATGTTCTGGAATCAGAATTAAGCGTCCTTCGACAGGGACGCATGACCATTACAGATTTTTACAATGAAGTTAACAAGAAAATGACATTACTCGTAAATAAAACTATAATGACATACGGAAAAGACAGCGAAATAACCAAAGAAACTAATAAAACAATTAGGAGCAACGCTCTTCGAATTTTTATTTCTGGATTGAATGGTTCGATCTCAGAAACTCTCTTTTCTCTTAACCCACCGGACTTGCCGAACGCTTTGGCTAAGTGCCAAGAATTAGAATCAAATAACTTTCGAGCCCAATTTGCAAATAGGTACTATGGGTTTAAAAATGAAAATAAAAATCAGGGTAATAACCTTAGATTTAACCCAGTAAATTCTAGACAGAATAACAACACTTCAAATAGAATGAATAATAATTGGCCACAAAACGGTAACAGTGGACAAAACAATAATTGGAATTTTAACAACAATTCCAAAAATCAACCCCCACCAGAACCTATGGAAGTTGATAGCTCCATTAGGAATCAAAATCGTCCGAATAATAACTACAATCGTCCGTATAAAAATTATAACAGGTACAATAATAACAGGCAGAGTTATAATAATTTTTCTCAAAGAAATAATTATAATCAAACCCAAACACAAAAAACTGAACTGCAAGTCCCATTAAAAGGGAATCAACTGGGACAGTTAATCAACCAGCTCAAAAAACTATGAGGGTAAACAACATTAACGAGGACCATTTTTTAGATCAGCAACCAACAGAGGAATGCCTCATATATTAAGGGTGGATAGAAAAACTAAAAGAAAAATAAATATATTAATCGACACAGGGGCCACGGCCTGTTATATTAAAAAGGGAATTTATGAAAACAAAAATGAACTATCAATATATAAAAGAATATCCACAGTCCATGGGCATTCTATAATAAAATATTATCATATGATAAATATATTTGGAGTTAGATATTTATTTTATGAAATCGAAGGTCTAGAATCCGACCTCCGGGATTAATTTATTAAGAAGAATAGGTGCTAAGCTAGATATTCAAAACGGCATCTTGGAATATAACGGGGTACAAGAGAAACTTGAATACAATGGCAAGGAAGAAAAACACGAATTGTGTTTAATTGGGGATAACAATACTCTTCCATTGAAAGAGTATATTATAAAAAAATACTTCGATACTCAAAAAGAGTATGAAGATGAATCAGTGATTGCTGAAGGAAGTTTATATAGCTTGGGATCAAAGAATCCTGAGCACGCCGACGTTGAATTATCCGTCATTAATAAAACTAATAGTTTGAGATCCACAAATCCTGAACACGCCGACGATGTTAATTCCGTCAATTTAAAATCGAAAAGTTTGGGATATAAAAATCCTGAACACGCCGTCGTAGAATTATCCGACAAGCAAAGATTAAATAATGTTAAAATATTTTCAAATCAAATAAAAGATTTAGAAAATGACATTATAAACACAATCGAAAGGGAGCATTCAAAAATAGATATGCAAATCCCATTTCGAACCGATATTCGAGGTGAAGTAAATACCGAACATGACAGAGCAATTTATGGAAAACAATATCCTTATGCTATGTCGGTCTCAGATTTCGTTAATAATGAAATCGATAGAATGCTAAGGGAACAAATTATAAGACCAAGTAGAAGCCCTTACAATTCGCCAGTCTTAGTAGTACCCAAAAAGGGTCAAAACGAAGATGGAACACCAAAACATCGACTAGTTATTGACTATAAAAAATTAAATGAAAATACGATACCTGATCGGTATCCAATGCAAGATCCATCCATCATACTAGCGAACCTGGGAAAATCAAAATACTTCTCAACCATCGACTTGGAATCCGGCTTCCATCAAATTTTAATGAAAGATTCCGATATTGAAAAAACTGCTTTTTCTATTAATAACGGGAAGTTTGAATTCTTACGTATGCCATTTGGGTTAACAAACGCCCCTAGAATATTTCAAAGAGCAATGGATGATATATTAAGAGAACAAGTCGGAAAAACTTGTCATGTTTATATGGATGATATTATAATCTTTTCGAATACAATTGAACAACATTATACTGATCTAATTCAAATAATTAATATTTTACAACAGGCAAATATGAAAATTTCTCTTGAAAAATCTAAATTCTTCAAATTAGAAACAGCATTTCTTGGTTATATTGTTTCTCACAACGTAATTAAAACTGACCCCAAAAAAATAGCAACTATTCAAAGTTATCCAATTCCAAATAATATTCGAGAGTTACGAAGCTTTTTAGGCTTAGTCGGATACTATAGAAAATTCGTCCGTAATTACGCACAAATTGCCAAACCTTTGACAAAATATTTAGGAGGAGAAAATGGAAAAGTAGCTAGACGCATGTCGCTAAAAATTTCTATACAACTTGACAATTCAGCTATACAAGCATTCAATGAAATTAAGGAAAACCTAATTGCTCAGGTAGAATTAGTACAACCCGACTACAATAAAAAGTTCACTCCAACAACAGACGCATCAGATATAGCTATAGGAGCAGTTTTATCCCAAGATAACAAACCAATTACCTTTATTTCAAAAACACTCAATAAAACCGAACAACTATATGCTACGAATAAAAAGGAGCTATTAGCAATTGTTTGGGCATTAAAAAATCTGAGAAATTATTTATATGGAGTAGTAGGCATTGAAATTCAGACTGACCATCAGTCATTGTCATTTACAATTTCTGACAAAAATCCTAACATAGAAATGAAAAGGTGATACTCATTCATAGAAAGCTTCACTCCTAAAATAGTCTACAAACCAGGAACAACAAATGTGGTAGCCGACGCTTTATCAAGAATAAAGTTGAACAATACTGAGAGTAATAATGATCAATCAGATGAATCAAGCTCAGATATAAATACTCAGCACTCTGCTGAAAGTAGTTACGAAAATACTATTCAAGAAACACGCAAACCACTGAACCAGTTTAAACAACAACTGTTGCTAACTACTGGGAGGTTTACGGTACACGAATCAATTTCAGTCTTTGGCAAAATTAGACACATAATAGAATACGACACACCGGAAAACTTAATTACAATATTAAAGGAATATCTTCCTCCTAACATAACAGTCGGAGTACACTGTACAGTCGAAGATTTATATCATATCCAATTACCTTTAAAAAGTAACTTTTCAAACAAATTTGTTTTTACAAAATTATTTTTACAAGATGTTGAAAATAATGAAGATAAAGCCTTAATTATTGAAGAAACACATTCTCGAGCTCACAGGGGACTCGAAGAAAATTATAAACAAATTAGTAGATTATACTATTGGCCAAATCTATTTATTAAACTAAAAGAGTACATAAAAAATTGCCAAATTTGTAACGAAAATAAATATAATAGACACCCGGTGAAAATTCCCATAGGAGAGACACAAATTCCAACAAAAGAAGGTAAAAACCTTCACATTGACATATATTACGCTCAACATTTAACATTTCTAACCTGTATCGATGCTTATTCGAAATATTTGGTCATCAAAGAAATTCAAAACAAATTTAATATTGAAAATAAAGTATTGGAATTATTACAACAGTTTCCTAGAGCTAAATTAATCATGATTGATAACGAGCCAAGCTTTACCTCGGCTCAATTCAAATCTTTTGCACAACGAAGCGGACTAGCATTAATCTATGCCGATCCGAGACATAGTACAACGAACGGACAGGTAGAAAGAGCACATTCAACTTTAACAGAATTAGCTCGCTGTATCAAGGAGGAGTTCAATATAATTGATCATTCAGAAATTCTGATTAGAGCCGCCCAAGCGTACAATCAAACTATACACTCAGTAACTAATCAAAAACCATTCGATATACTGTACAATAGAGTTGAACATGAAAATAACCCACAAGCTTTAAAGCTTGCTCAAACTAAAATGTTAGAAGTTCACAATGAAAATAGAAAGACCAAAAATTACCATGTCGGTCAAATTGTTTACAAGAAAAAACACGGGGAACGAAATAAACTCAAACCAAGATATAAAAAACAAATAGTTAAAGAGGTAAAACCTAATAAAATTATAATTAACAACAGGAATAGGATTATTCATAAAGATAACATTAAGTTTTAAATATGCTTACCTACATGATACCATTTTGTTAAATTATTGGTTCTTATTTTTCTTACAATTTCCAGTAAAATGATTTTATTACTACCTTATCACTTTCGTAAGATGCGAAATCATTGATTATTCAAACCATGAGTTTTTTCTATTCAAGGACAAAAAGGATGTTCTTACTTACGAATCGTATAACGAATTATTTCACGTAACCAATTTAAGCTTTTATAAAGAAATAATAAATGTAGAATCTCAAAACATAAATAGAGACCCTAATAGAAGATCACAATGGGAAATCAAATACGACTTAGAAGTTATCGAACTACTTTTATCTCAGTTAACACCATCTAGATCCAAAAGGGGAATTAATGAAATAGGCACCATGTGGAAATGGATTGCTGGAACTCCGGATCATGATGACTTCATGAAAATACAAGATAAAATCAATGACTTAATAGTTAATAATAATAAACAATCTATTATCAACTCCAAATTGTTCAAAGAAATAGAATCTCTTTCTGATGACTTTAAACATGTGTTTATCGATCAAGATCTGCCATTAAGAAAACATCGCTTAAGACTGTTAACTTTTGACCTGCAAAATTTAATCGATACTATTACATTGGCTAAAATTGATGTCTTCAATACAAAAATGTTAAACACGGAAGACATAAAAGAAATATTAAGTCACGAACAAAGACCGGTAATCATAACCGATTTAATGGATATTAATGTATGTATGTATGTAATGGATACTTATTATTTATATAAAATACCCTATAATTTCTAACAGATGTGACATATACTATGCCAGAGCCATTTCCAAATCAGATGGAAAACTAGTTATAAGCAATCAAGTCGCAAAATGCGATAATACATATTATGAAATGTCTACATTTAAGATCGAACTTTTTAACAACTACTGTATCATTAGTAAATTAAAAACCTGTTTCACAAAATTATTAAATGGAGAGAAATCGACTTGTAAGAAAATTAGAGAAAAAAATCAAAAAATAGATATCATTCAAGACGGTGCCATTTTTATAAGTGGTAACAATATTGTTAACAACTCCCAGTTAAACGGATCTTTCCTTATAACATTTAACGGTACAACCACCATTAATAACATCTCTTATACAAATATTGAAAACAAAATTATTGAATATATAGCTGCAAACCATTTCACAAATTATGAAATTTCCGATTACATTTTGTCAAATAATTCTGAACTCTCTTTAGATAATATTAAAATTTTAAATCCATTCATTAAAGTTAATAATACAAAGATATCACTTTCCTTTATATTATTAATTTTAATCATTATATATTTAATTTTTTTAATTATTATTAAATATATTCACATTATATTTGTAACCAAAAAACATCGGCCAGATATAGAAAAATGTTTTAATCAAGAAGAATTTTTAACAGAATTAAGGGACCACCTAAATGAAACTCGAAATGAATCGGGACGCTCCATTTTAGAAGGGGGAGAGTTATCAAACCCATGATTCAGGGGCCCTTGCCCAATTTATAAACAATTTTTTGAAATCCAATCTGAACGATTGACTTCCTTTGTTCTTTCCTTTGTTCTCAAAAGTCGCACTTCGCCGGCCTGCCACTGTTTACATAAACAAATCCAAATCTTCTCACCAAGTCTTGAGAACCAAGCCGCTGCCGGTCCACAGCTTGGCCACTTGGGTAAACAATCTTTCGTAACGTAAACACAGCCTCCTCTTGGTGACAAAGATCTAATTGCGCTTCAATCAAAATTGCATCGATCATCATAATTGAATTTCACAACGCAGTGGATTAATTTCAGCATAAAGCTTTTATCGAAAGTCCAAGAAGTTTCCAAAGAAAAGCTCCTGGCCGAGGTTAATTGGATGAAGGCTTAGAATCTTAAGATGAGTCTGATTCGGGACGAAGAAAAGATAAGTTCAAATATTGAAAAGTGTCTTGTATTTGTGAATTAAGTTAAAAAGAAAATCTTCAATAAAGTTATATTAAATTAAAATATATTTTTTTTAAATATTTTAAATAATAATAAATTTAATTTGCACATAACTATTTGGAATACGATTTCCATGATCTACGGAGCTATCTGGTGCTACATATGTGGATAAAGCGAATTTTAAAGTGTTAAGTAACATGGGCTTGATTAAAATTTGCGTGGTGGACCGACCGAGCGACGCTGCCATTTATCGTACGGCTCGGATAGCGGGGATATATCCGAAAGAATAAACTATAGAAAAGATTATGAGGAAGAAGCGGAGTGCGTTTTTTCTCTGAAAGGTAGGTGAGAATTGAGGATTTGATAAAAGTGGATGGACTATGGCCTACGCTGCAAAACGGTGCTACCTATGTGAACAAAGACGAACTTTCAAGTGTTAATAGAAATGGCATTGATTAAATTTTCGTGAAATGAGCATGGGCTTCATTGAAATTTGCGTTTACATGTATAAAATTGTTAGGGGCGAGCATCCTATGGCCTGCACTGCAAAACGGTGCTACCAATGTGAACAAAGACGAATTTTCAAGTGTTAATGAAAATGGAGTTGATTGAAATTTTCGTGGTACATGCACATAAGTATTTGGAATACGATTTCCATGATCTACGGTGCTATCTGGTGCTACATATGTGAATAAAGCGAATTTTAAAGTGTTAAGTAACATGGGCTTGATTAAAATTTGATATGCTTGATAGCAAAGCGATGCTGCCTATGTGAACAAAGACGAATTTTCAAGTGTTAACGAAAATGGAATTGATTGAAATTTTTGTGGTACATGCACAAGTGTTTCGAATACGATTTCTATGTTCTACGCTGCTATTTGGTGCTACATACGTGGATAAAGCGAATTTGAAAGTGTTACTAAGTGACAACGGACAACGGTTAAAATAGAAAGGGAGGTGAAGATTTGCATCCCAGTAGAGTGCCATGAGAGCAAACATCAAGAAATTCTTTTGAACGGCTTCAATGCGATCTTGATGAACCCTATACTGAGGGCTCCAGAGGCATGACCCGCACTCCAGTATTGGACGTACTAAAAATAAGTCTAATAAAGAAAGTCTAATAGGACAACAAGATCGTTAACCTGGGTTAATCTTTTTAAGAAAATCCCATAGAGACGAACTTTCAAGTGTTAATAAAAATGGCATTGATTGAAATTTTCGTGAAATGAGCATGTGCTTCATTGAAATTTGCGTTTACATGTATAAAATTGTTAGGGGCGAGCATCCCATGGCCTACGCTGCAAAATTGTGCTACCTATGTGAACAAAGACGAATTTTCAAGTGTTAATGAAAATGGAGTTGATTGAAATTTTCGGTTTACATGCAAGTTATCAAACCCATGATTCAGGGGCCCTTGCCCAATTTATAAACAATTTTTTGAAATCCAATCTGAACGATTGACTTCCTTTGTTTTTTCCTTTGTTCTCAAAAGTCGCACTTCGCCGGCCTGCCACTGTTTACATAAACAAATCCAAATCTTCTCACCAAGTCTTGAGAACCAAGCCGCTGCCGGTCCACAGCTTGGCCACTTGGGTAAACAATCTTTCGTAACGTAAACACAGCCTCCTCTTGGTGACAAAGATCTAATTGCGCTTCAATCAAAATTGCATCGATCAGCATAATTGAATTTCACAACGCAGTGGATTAATTTCAGCATAAAGCTTTTATCGAAAGTCCAAGAAGTTTCCAAAGAAAAGCTCCTGGCCGAGGTTAATTGGATGAAGGCTTAGAATCTTAAGATGAGTCTGATTCGGGACGAAGAAAAGATAAGTTCAAATATTGAAAAGTGTCTTGTATTTGTGAATTAAGTTAAAAAGAAAATCTTCAATAAATTTATATTAAATTAAAATATATTTTTTTTAAATATTTTAAATAATAATAAATTCAATTGGCGCCCAACGTGGGGCGGTGTACTTAAAAGTTCTAAATAAATATTAACGATAACAAGTTAAATACAAAACAGAACTCGCGCCGCCAACAACCCATATTTTTAGTGGAAAAATTAAAACATCCACAATAATCCAACGACATCTAACAACTGTGACAGTGTTCGTGGAAAAACTTAATTGGAAATTAATTAATGCAATAATCCAATTAAGAATTTAATATAAAAAAGGAGAACTGAATACTTAATTCAATTTACAAGAACACGATAACAAATATAAAAATCAACATCAACCAAAAACCAAAAACTACGAGTGACTAAAGAGTTAACAAATCAAGATAAAAAGATATAAACTAAAGAAGGAAGGAAGCCCATTTGATACGTGAACTAAAGAAGGAAGGAAGCCCATTTGATACGTGAACAAGTTACATTCTGAGAAGGAAGACCCCAACGGGAAATAAGCAGAACAATTAAACAGAAGGAAGACCCCAACGGAGAAAAATCTGAACAATTTAACTGAAGGAAGACCCCAACGGAAGATAAACTGAAGGAAGACCCCAACGGAAGATAAACTGAAGGAAGACCCCAACGGAAGATACACTGAAGGAAGACTCCATCGGAAAGTATCGTGAGCAAAAAAGTAATATTAAGACTTTAAATTAATAAAATAAGATCAAGATAAATAGAACATTGCGAAGTTTTAACATTAGTAAATTAATTTAAAAAAATTAATTAAACAGAACAATCTGGAAAATTTAATAGAAAGTTTTGATAATTTAAATTTAAAAATGGCAACCGGAGGTTCAGCACCAAACAACTCTGTGGGCGGGTTATCTAGCGCCAGCAGTCTGACTATGGAATTAATTAACAGATTAATAAGTGTACAATTAGGTGAAGTTACCAAAAAAATTGAAGGGATAGAGGTAAAATTAACTGCTAACAATAATGAAGTTGAAGATTATAAAACCCAATCATATGACCGAACTGTAAAATGCGAAACTACACTAGAGGTAGTTAATCTTTACCAAAGTTCACGGGTGAACCAACCCAATATGTAAGCTGGAGAGAAGCGGCAGAAAACGCCATGAGTCTGTATAAAATTGAAAGTGAACAATATTTTATCGCTTTAACAATTCTTCGTAATAAAATCATGGGAGCAGCACACGATGCTCTAACTAACCATGGTACTGTTTTAAACTTTTAAGCAATACTTTCTAGATTGGATTTTATTTATAATGATAAAAGACCAATCCATGTTCTGGAATCAGAATTAAGCGTCCTTCGACAGGGACGCATGACCATTACAGATTTTTACAATGAAGTTAACAAGAAAATGACATTACTCGTAAATAAAACTATAATGACATACGGAAAAGACAGCGAAATAACCAAAGAAACTAATAAAACAATTAGGAGCAACGCTCTTCGAATTTTTATTTCTGGATTGAATGGTTCGATCTCAGAAACTCTCTTTTCTCTTAACCCACCGGACTTGCCGAACGCTTTGGCTAAGTGCCAAGAATTAGAATCAAATAACTTTCGAGCCCAATTTGCAAATAGGTACTATGGGTTTAAAAATGAAAATAAAAATCAGGGTAATAACCTTAGATTTAACCCAGTAAATTCTAGACAGAATAACAACACTTCAAATAGAATGAATAATAATTGGCCACAAAACGGTAACAGTGGACAAAACAATAATTGGAATTTTAACAACAATTCCAAAAATCAACCCCCACCAGAACCTATGGAAGTTGATAGCTCCATTAGGAATCAAAATCGTCCGAATAATAACTACAATCGTCCGTATAAAAATTATAACAGGTACAATAATAACAGGCAGAGTTATAATAATTTTTCTCAAAGAAATAATTATAATCAAACCCAAACACAAAAAACTGAACTGCAAGTCCCATTAAAAAGGGAATCAACTGGGACAGTTAATCAACCAGCTCAAAAAACTATGAGGGTAAACAACATTAACGAGGACCATTTTTTAGATCAGCAACCAACAGAGGAATGCCTCATATATTAAGGGTGGATAGAAAAACTAAAAGAAAAATAAATATATTAATCGACACAGGGGCCACGGCCTGTTATATTAAAAAGGGAATTTATGAAAACAAAAATGAACTATCAATATATAAAAGAATATCCACAGTCCATGGGCATTCTATAATAAAATATTATCATATGATAAATATATTTGGAGTTAGATATTTATTTTATGAAATCGAAGGTCTAGAATCCGATCTATTAATTGGGATTAATTTATTAAGAAGAATAGGTGCTAAGCTAGATATTCAAAACGGCATCTTGGAATATAACGGGGTACAAGAGAAACTTGTATACAATGGCAAGGAAGAAAAACACGAATTGTGTTTAATTGGGGATAACAATACTCTTCCATTGAAAGAGTATATTATAAAAAAATACTTCGATACTCAAAAAGAGTATGAAGATGAATCAGTGATTGCTGAAGGAAGTTTATATAGCTTGGGATCAAAGAATCCTGAGCACGCCGACGTTGAATTATCCGTCATTAATAAAACTAATAGTTTGAGATCCACAAATCCTGAACACGCCGACGATGTTAATTCCGTCAATTTAAAATCGAAAAGTTTGGGATATAAAAATCCTGAACACGCCGACGATGTTAATTCCGTCAAATTAAAATCGAAAAGTTTGGGATATAAAAATCCTGAACACGCCGTCGTAGAATTATCCGACAAGCAAAGATTAAATAATGTTAAAATATTTTCAAATCAAATAAAAGATTTAGAAAATGACATTATAAACACAATCGAAAGGGAGCATTCAAAAATAGATATGCAAATCCCATTTCGAACCGATATTCGAGGTGAAGTAAATACCGAACATGACAGAGCAATTTATGGAAAACAATATCCTTATGCTATGTCGGTCTCAGATTTCGTTAATAATGAAATCGATAGAATGCTAAGGGAACAAATTATAAGACCAAGTAGAAGCCCTTACAATTCGCCAGTCTTAGTAGTACCCAAAAAGGGTCAAAACGAAGATGGAACACCAAAACATCGACTAGTTATTGACTATAAAAAATTAAATGAAAATACGATACCTGATCGGTATCCAATGCAAGATCCATCCATCATACTAGCGAACCTGGGAAAATCAAAATACTTCTCAACCATCGACTTGGAATCCGGCTTCCATCAAATTTTAATGAAAGATTCCGATATTGAAAAAACTGCTTTTTCTATTAATAACGGGAAGTTTGAATTCTTACGTATGCCATTTGGGTTAACAAACGCCCCTAGAATATTTCAAAGAGCAATGGATGATATATTAAGAGAACAAGTCGGAAAAACTTGTCATGTTTATATGGATGATATTATAATCTTTTCGAATACAATTGAACAACATTATACTGATCTAATTCAAATAATTAATATTTTACAACAGGCAAATATGAAAATTTCTCTTGAAAAATCTAAATTCTTCAAATTAGAAACAGCATTTCTTGGTTATATTGTTTCTCACAACGTAATTAAAACTGACCCCAAAAAAATAGCAACTATTCAAAGTTATCCAATTCCAAATAATATTCGAGAGTTACGAAGCTTTTTAGGCTTAGTCGGATACTATAGAAAATTCGTCCGTAATTACGCACAAATTGCCAAACCTTTGACAAAATATTTAGGAGGAGAAAATGGAAAAGTAGCTAGACGCATGTCGCTAAAAATTTCTATACAACTTGACAATTCAGCTATACAAGCATTCAATGAAATTAAGGAAAACCTAATTGCTCAGGTAGAATTAGTACAACCCGACTACAATAAAAAGTTCACTCCAACAACAGACGCATCAGATATAGCTATAGGAGCAGTTTTATCCCAAGATAACAAACCAATTACCTTTATTTCAAAAACACTCAATAAAACCGAACAACTATATGCTACGAATAAAAAGGAGCTATTAGCAATTGTTTGGGCATTAAAAAATCTGAGAAATTATTTATATGGAGTAGTAGGCATTGAAATTCAGACTGACCATCAGTCATTGTCATTTACAATTTCTGACAAAAATCCTAACATAGAAATGAAAAGGTGGTACTCATTCATAGAAAGCTTCACTCCTAAAATAGTCTACAAACCAGGAACAACAAATGTGGTAGCCGACGCTTTATCAAGAATAAAGTTGAACAATACTGAGAGTAATAATGATCAATCAGATGAATCAAGCTCAGATATAAATACTCAGCACTCTGCTGAAAGTAGTTACGAAAATACTATTCAAGAAACACGCAAACCACTGAACCAGTTTAAACAACAACTGTTGCTAACTACTGGGAGGTTTACGGTACACGAATCAATTTCAGTCTTTGGCAAAATTAGACACATAATAGAATACGACACACCGGAAAACTTAATTACAATATTAAAGGAATATCTTCCTCCTAACATAACAGTCGGAGTACACTGTACAGTCGAAGATTTATATCATATCCAATTACCTTTAAAAAGTAACTTTTCAAACAAATTTGTTTTTACAAAATTATTTTTACAAGATGTTGAAAATAATGAAGATAAAGCCTTAATTATTGAAGAAACACATTCTCGAGCTCACAGGGGACTCGAAGAAAATTATAAACAAATTAGTAGATTATACTATTGGCCAAATCTATTTATTAAACTAAAAGAGTACATAAAAAATTGCCAAATTTGTAACGAAAATAAATATAATAGACACCCGGTGAAAATTCCCATAGGAGAGACACAAATTCCAACAAAAGAAGGTGAAAACCTTCACATTGACATATATTACGCTCAACATTTAACATTTCTAACCTGTATCGATGCTTATTCGAAATATTTGGTCATCAAAGAAATTCAAAACAAATTTAATATTGAAAATAAAGTATTGGAATTATTACAACAGTTTCCTAGAGCTAAATTAATCATGATTGATAACGAGCCAAGCTTTACCTCGGCTCAATTCAAATCTTTTGCACAACGAAGCGGACTAGCATTAATCTATGCCGATCCGAGACATAGTACAACGAACGGACAGGTAGAAAGAGCACATTCAACTTTAACAGAATTAGCTCGCTGTATCAAGGAAGAGTTCAATATAATTGATCATTCAGAAATTCTGATTAGAGCCGCCCAAGCGTACAATCAAACTATACACTCAGTAACTAATCAAAAACCATTCGATATACTGTACAATAGAGTTGAACATGAAAATAACCCACAAGCTTTAAAGCTTGCTCAAACTAAAATGTTAGAAGTTCACAATGAAAATAGAAAGACCAAAAATTACCATGTCGGTCAAATTGTTTACAAGAAAAAACACGGGGAACGAAATAAACTCAAACCAAGATATAAAAAACAAATAGTTAAAGAGGTAAAACCTAATAAAATTATAATTAACAACAGGAATAGGATTATTCATAAAGATAACATTAAGTTTTAAATATGCTTACCTACATGATACCATTTTGTTAAATTATTGGTTCTTATTTTTCTTACAATTTCCAGTAAAATGATTTTATTACTACCTTATCACTTTCGTAAGATGCGAAATCATTGATTATTCAAACCATGAGTTTTTTCTATTCAAGGACAAAAAGGATGTTCTTACTTACGAATCGTATAACGAATTATTTCACGTAACCAATTTAAGCTTTTATAAAGAAATAATAAATGTAGAATCTCAAAACATAAATAGAGACCCTAATAGAAGATCACAATGGGAAATCAAATACGACTTAGAAGTTATCGAACTACTTTTATCTCAGTTAACACCATCTAGATCCAAAAGGGGAATTAATGAAATAGGCACCATGTGGAAATGGATTGCTGGAACTCCGGATCATGATGACTTCATGAAAATACAAGATAAAATCAATGACTTAATAGTTAATAATAATAAACAATCTATTATCAACTCCAAATTGTTCAAAGAAATAGAATCTCTTTCTGATGACTTTAAACATGTGTTTATCGATCAAGATCTGCCATTAAGAAAACATCGCTTAAGACTGTTAACTTTTGACCTGCAAAATTTAATCGATACTATTACATTGGCTAAAATTGATGTCTTCAATACAAAAATGTTAAACACGGAAGACATAAAAGAAATATTAAGTCACGAACAAAGACCGGTAATCATAACCGATTTAATGGATATTAATGTATGTATGTATGTAATGGATACTTATTATTTATATAAAATACCCTATAATTTCTAACAGATGTGACATATACTATGCCAGAGCCATTTCCAAATCAGATGGAAAACTAGTTATAAGCAATCAAGTCGCAAAATGCGATAATACATATTATGAAATGTCTACATTTAAGATCGAACTTTTTAACAACTACTGTATCATTAGTAAATTAAAAACCTGTTTCACAAAATTATTAAATGGAGAGAAATCGACTTGTAAGAAAATTAGAGAAAAAAATCAAAAAATAGATATCATTCAAGACGGTGCCATTTTTATAAGTGGTAACAATATTGTTAACAACTCCCAGTTAAACGGATCTTTCCTTATAACATTTAACGGTACAACCACCATTAATAACATCTCTTATACAAATATTGAAAACAAAATTATTGAATATATAGCTGCAAACCATTTCACAAATTATGAAATTTCCGATTACATTTTGTCAAATAATTCTGAACTCTCTTTAGATAATATTAAAATTTTAAATCCATTCATTAAAGTTAATAATACCAAGATATCACTTTCCTTTATATTATTAATTTTAATCATTATATATTTAATTTTTTTAATTATTATTAAATATATTCACATTATATTTGTAACCAAAAAACATCGGCCAGATATAGAAAAATGTTTTAATCAAGAAGAATTTTTAACAGAATTAAGGGACCACCTAAATGAAACTCGAAATGAATCGGGACGCTCCATTTTAGAAGGGGGAGAGTTATCAAACCCATGATTCAGGGGCCCTTGCCCAATTTATAAACAATTTTTTGAAATCCAATCTGAACGATTGACTTCCTTTGTTCTTTCCTTTGTTCTCAAAAGTCGCACTTCGCCGGCCTGCCACTGTTTACATAAACAAATCCAAATCTTCTCACCAAGTCTTGAGAACCAAGCCGCTGCCGGTCCACAGCTTGGCCACTTGGGTAAACAATCTTTCGTAACGTAAACACAGCCTCCTCTTGGTGACAAAGATCTAATTGCGCTTCAATCAAAATTGCATCGATCAGCATAATTGAATTTCACAACGCAGTGGATTAATTTCAGCATAAAGCTTTTATCGAAAGTCCAAGAAGTTTCCAAAGAAAAGCTCCTGGCCGAGGTTAATTGGATGAAGGCTTAGAATCTTAAGATGAGTCTGATTCGGGACGAAGAAAAGATAAGTTCAAATATTGAAAAGTGTCTTGTATTTGTGAATTAAGTTAAAAAGAAAATCTTCAATAAAGTTATATTAAATTAAAATATATTTTTTTTAAATATTTTAAATAATAATAAATTTAATTTGCACATAACTATTTGGAATACGATTTCCATGATCTACGGAGCTATCTGGTGCTACATATGTGGATAAAGCGAATTTTAAAGTGTTAAGTAACATGGGCTTGATTAAAATTTGCGTGGTGGACCGACCGAGCGACGCTGCCATTTATCGTACGGCTCGGATAGCGGGGATATATCCGAAAGAATAAACTATAGAAAAGATTATGAGGAAGAAGCGGAGTGCGTTTTTTCTCTGAAAGGTAGGTGAGAATTGAGGATTTGATAAAAGTGGATGGACTATGGCCTACGCTGCAAAACGGTGCTACCTATGTGAACAAAGACGAACTTTCAAGTGTTAATAGAAATGGCATTGATTAAATTTTCGTGAAATGAGCATGGGCTTCATTGAAATTTGCGTTTACATGTATAAAATTGTTAGGGGCGAGCATCCTATGGCCTGCACTGCAAAACGGTGCTACCAATGTGAACAAAGACGAATTTTCAAGTGTTAATGAAAATGGAGTTGATTGAAATTTTCGTGGTACATGCACATAAGTATTTGGAATACGATTTCCATGATCTACGGTGCTATCTGGTACTACATATGTGGATAAAGTGATTTTTAAAGTGTTAAGTAACATGGGCTTGATTAAAATTTGATATGCTTGATAGCAAAGCGAACCGCCTATGTGAACAAAGACGAATTTTCAAGTGTTAATGAAAATGGAGTTGATTGAAATTTTCGTGGTACATGCACAAAAGTATTTGGAATACGATTTCCATGATCTACGGTGCTATCTGGTAATACATATATGGATAAAGCGAATTTTAAAGTGTTATTAAGTAACAAGCGCTTGTTTGAAATTTGCGTGGTGGACCGACCGAGCGGCTCTGCCATTAGCGGGGCTCGGATAGCAGGGAGATATCCGAAAGAATAAACTATAGAAAAGATTATGAGGAAGAAGCGGAGTGCGTTTGTTTCTCTGAAAGGTAGGTCAGAATTGAGGATCTGATAAAAGTGGAAGTGCAGAGTGAAGTAATAGAGTATAAGTCATTGTAGCAAGAGCACAAAACCCTAAAACGCTCATGCTGGGCATATGTAGGACTATAGCAACTAAGGAACAGGAGACTTTAATTTTTGTCCGTCTAATTGGAGTGTTAAATGTTAGTCGTGTTAGTAGATGCTGGTTGTCTACATTACCATTAATAAGGTTATGGAGGAAAACGACCAACAGCAGCTCTCTGCGATTGGTTAGGGAAGGTAAATTGATTAGGAAGAGTCTGTTAAAATAGAAAGGGAGGTGAAGATTGGCATCCCAGTAGAGTCCCATAAGAGCAAACATCAAGAAATTCTTTTGAACGGATTCAATTGCAATCTTGATGAACTCTTTACTGAGGGCTTCAGAGGCATGAGCCGTACTCCAGTATTGGACGTACTAAAAATAAGTCTAATAAAGAAAGTCTAATAGGACACCAAGATCGTTAACCTAGGTTAATCTTTTTAAGAAAATCCCATAGAGACGAACTTTCAAGTGTTAATAGAAATGGCATTGATTGAAATTTTCGTGAAATGAGCATGGTTGCTCATGATTGAAATTTGCGTTTACATGTATAAAATTTTTAGGGGCGAGCATCCTATGGCCTACGCTGCAAAAGGGTGCTACCTATGTGAACAAAGACGAATTTTCAAGTGTTAATGAAAATGGCGCTAATTTAAATTTTCGTGGTACATGCACAAAAGTGTTTGGAATACGACGTCTATGATCTACGGTGCTATCTGGTGCTACATATGTGAATAAAGCGAATTTTAAAGTGTTATTAAGTAACAAGGGCTTGTTTGAAATTTGCGTGGTGGACCGACCGAGCAGCGCTGCAATTTATCGTACGGCTCGGATAGCGGGGATATATCCGAAAGAATAAACTATAGAAAAGATTACGAGGAAGAAGCGGAGTGCGTTTATTTCTCTGAAAGGTAGGTGAGAATTGAGGATTTGATAAAAGTGGAAGTGCAGAGTGAAGTAATAGAGTATAAGTCATTGTAGCAAGAGCACAAAACCCTAAAACGCTCATGCTGGGCATATGTAGGACTATAGCAACTAAGGAACAGGAGACTTTAATTTTTGTCCGTCTAATTGGAGTTTTAAATGTTAGTCGTGTTAGTAGATGCTGGTTGTCTACATTACCATTAATAAGGTTATGGAGGAAAACGACCAACAGCAGCTCTCTGCGATTGGTTAGGGAAGGTAAATTGATTAGGAAGAGTCTGTTAAAATAGAAAGGGAGGTGAAGATTGGCATCCCAGTAGAGTCCCATAAGAGCAAACATCAAGAAATTCTTTTGAACGGATTCAATTGCAATCTTGATGAACTCTTTACTGAGGGCTTCAGAGGCATGAGCCGTACTCCAGTATTGGACGTACTAAAAATAAGTCCAATAAATAAAGTCTAATAGGACACCAAGATCGTTAACCTAGGTTAATCTTTTTAAGAAAATCCCAAAGAGACGAACTTTCAAGTGTTAATAAAAATGGCATTGATTGAAATTTTCGTGAAATGAGCATGGTTGCTCATGATTGAAATTTGCGTTTACATGTATAAAATTTTTAGGGGCGAGCATCCTATGGCCTACGCTGCAAAACGGTGCTACCTATGTGAACAAAGACGAATTTTCAAGTGTTAATGAAAATGGCGCTAATTTAAATTTTCGTGGTACATGCACAAAAGTGTTTGGAATACGACGTCTATGATCTACGGTGCTATCTGGTGCTACATATGTGAATAAAGCGAATTTTAAAGTGTTATTAAGTAACAAGGGCTTGTTTGAAATTTGCGTGGTGGACCGACCGAGCAGCGCTGCCATTTATCGTACGGCTCGGATAGCGGGGATATATCCGAAAGAATAACTATAGAAAAGATTACGAGGAAGAAGCGGAGTGCGTTTATTTCTCTGAAAGGTAGGTGAGAATTGAGGATTTGATAAAAGTGGAAGTGCAGAGTGAAGTAATAGAGTATAAGTCATTGTAGTCAGGGCACAAAACCCTAAAAAGCTCATGCTGGGCATATGTAGGATTAAAATAGCTTAGGAACAGGGAAATATAAATTTCTAGTCCGTCTATTTGGAATGTTTAATGTTAGCCGTGTTGCCGTTAGCCGTAGTAAGTCGTGGTGGATGGAAGTCTGAATCTTAAGCTCCTTGTGGTCTTTCCTGAGCTCATTAAAACTCTAGCAATGCAACATAGATTGTAGGGACTGTAAGTTTACCAAGTTTTCCACCTTTTGCTTGACTAGACCCATGCTAGTACAATATGTCAAGCTTATCAGTAAGCAAGACGCATCTCATGTGATTACGACGATTCCTAGGCTCTTTACTGATGCAAGGGTGCAAAATTCAGCTCCTGTATTAATTTTGGCTCTGATGAAGTATCCGACGGATGACTGTATTTGCATGTAAATGAAGGGTTATTCATTTCGCGGTTTCAACAAAACAGGACTAAAATTCGACATCTGTCAAACTAAGTTGCTTAAGTTTGCCCAATGCATAAAAACTGTTAAGACCTGTTAAAAGAGGTGATTCTTCAAGCACATATTGTGCTTTCAAAGGAGATTATGGATTACAAAATCGTCCAACTACGCAAGCAATTTGCAAAATTGTGAAGAAATGTTAAGAGACTGAATCGGTAACAAATATTGTACGGCAACACTATCATTTACAACAGCGGCGTAAATGATAGTGTTGCCGAACACCGAATGTGTCGATTCCTTGTCGTTCTCAATAATGCAGACAGTCTAAAATTCTGAGAACGACAAGGAATCGACACATTCGGTGTTCGGCAACACTATCATTTACGCCGCTGTTGTAAATGATAGTGTTGCCGTACAATATTTGTTACCGATTCAGTCTCTTAACATTTCTTCACAATTTTGCAAATTGCTTGCGTAGTTGGACGATTTTGTAATCCATAATCTCCTTTGAAAGCACAATATGTGCTTGAAGACTGTCTGCATTATTGCATTATTTACCTTACGACTGGGATAATATGTGGCTTTAACAAGACGGTGGCACATGCCACACAACTCGAGCGAATATGGCTTTATTGCAAGAGACATTTCCTGGCCACATAATTTGTCGTCATGGCAATATTAACTGGACAAGCGATTTAATACCGTTTTTTTGCGTGGGGCTAAGCCATTAACTCTTGAGCACTTAAAAACCAACATTCGTTACGTTATTGCTGAGATATCAGCCAATATGTGTAAAAAAAATGGTCCAAAATTACTTTAAAAGAATCTACACGTGTATGCTTGCAACAAGTCGCGTGGTAGTAATTAAAATGATGTATTGATTCACACATAATGTCAACGATCAAACTTTATAATAAGAAAGAAATGTCATGAAAAAAAAATATTTTATGTTTTATTTACGTTTACTTTTGAAATGGATAAAATGGAGCGTTTTCGTCATCTGTGGGCTGCAAATGCATTTTTTGGCCAATTATAAACTTATTTGCGCTACGTTTCTGAGCGTTGGGAGTGTTCACTTGCTGCTAGCGTGCTATTAGATGGAGTCGCTTCTGAATGTGTTCTTAGAAACTAAGCAAATGTATTTAATTGAACTTATAGCTGGATTAATCACCTTGTTGACCACTGATCGAATTGGTTGTTGCAATGTCCTATAATCTACAGCGAAAAGAACCGTTCTATAATGCTATCCTATCGCCTTATTGACAAGATTTGCTGTTGGAAGCGGTATCCATGTAATCTACCGATTAACGAACGTCTGTACAGTTTTATTAGAATATGTTGTGTTCGTTTTGAAAGAAGTCTTTTTTTTATTGCGGTGTTAGTCATCTTTGTGTAACATTTAGTTTTGGTCCCTTAATTATTTTATATTTTATTTATAGTAACGTATTTGTTATTTAACACAGATTATTATATATATATTTCTTATATTCGTAAAGGCCTAAATTAATTATTATATTAAACTGTTACTAAATTTTAAATTTGATAACTTAGCAGCATTTACTGTGTTAAGCAAAATTACGTAAATATTTTTTATATATACGAGAAATTGGAGATTAATATTAAGCCTAAAAAAACATGTTTCCACAATTACTTTTTTTATTTTAATTTCACAAACAGTCAGACATAAGTAATTAACACCCTTCAAGATGTGTAAATTAGTACAGAAACCAATATGTCCGTTTGGCTATTAGCAGAAAATTTTCCTATAAATTTGCTATAGTTTGAGCTTAGAACAATTCCATTTCAACCGCTCAAATGAATATAACTTCTTACCTTATATTGTGCTCAATGTGTTGCTTAAGTATATCTACGCATACATGTCTAAATTTTAATATTATTAGAAGAAAACGATTTTTAATATTTCCACGTCAAGCTCCAACGCGGCATCAGGTATCTTTTGTTGTCTTTATTTTGTATCTTTCAAGAACAAAAAATAGTTATTAATTTCCAATTGAAGTTTATAACTGGAATAGGAATACCTGCGGATCTAGAATATGAATCACTTACAGTGGGTTACGTTTTAAAATCGGAGTTTTATTTGCCCTATACCGCAAGCGTGTATAGGCAAAACCCGTTGTTCCCTGAATATAAATTAATTCTTGCAACAGAAAATTCAAGAAAATATAATACATTATTGAATATACGGTGGAAATTTTACAATATAATTGTGCAATTACTTAAAGGGTGAGTCTAAATAAACTGATACCCCTTACGATATTTTAAACCTTTTTAAAAAAAAGTCATGGCTTTAACGGTCATGATTGCTTATTACAGGCCATATGCTTCGCTAATAAACTAAGCTTCTCTAAGTATTTAAGTTTGGCAAGTGAAATTTTACATATAATTCTGAGGTGAGATTTTATATTTTTTTGGCACTGTAATTTTGTTTTTAAAGTTGTTGTTGACTTAAAGCCCCTCGTCGTCCATTAACAATGAATCGGACCATTCATATGAATTTATCATCGCAGAGAAGGATGTTCAAGGAATAGACTGTAAAATCTATAGTTGCAATAACAACCCCCTTAATTGGATTTCTCGCGGTACATGAATGTTATAAATAAAAAAATTATTAATAAAATTTTCAATTTAAATCTATCTAATAACTGAGTTCTTACATTTAGGAGAACCTGTTTCAAAGGCGTAGCCGGAGTGTGTTTTCGTTATATTTTCATTTAGCGACAATTTTTTTTTACATATGTGTTAACGGCCTGGCAAGAAGGGGAACGAATATGATTAAAATAAATTGGGGAAGAAGGGAGAGTAAAGGGAACGACGTACCAAAATAAATGAACTTTTTGAGACCCAGAGATATCTAAATCGGAGTCGAACTAAATTTCTAAGGAATGTCGAACTTACTCTTACATTATTTTACTAATCGACAATATAAATGGAATAAAACACTTTGACTTACTCATTATTTACTTACTTATTATTGTAATAAAAATGATTCAGTTGAAGCTTTGGAAGTTTTACTATACAGGGTGCGTTATGAAAGTAATGCGCATTTTCTAAGAAAAATAAATTTGTTGATCCAATCAGTACAAATTATTAAAATTCTTCAAAATAGTCCCCTCCTGCGTCAATACACTTGCGGAGACGTGTATGCACGCCTGGAAAGCACCCTGAAACTCCTCGACAGAAATGCCTTTCAGGAACCTTGTTACGCGAGCTTGGATGTTCTCCACCGACTCCCAGTGTTTTCCCTTTAGCTGTCTCTTCAGTAGGGGGAACAAAAAAAGTCGCACGGAGCTAAGTCAGGGCTGTAAGGAGGCTGGGGCACAACTGAGATCTTCTTCTGGGTCAAGAAGTTGGTGACGACGAAGGCCGTGTGGCTGGGGGCGTTATCGTGGTGGAGCATGAAAACGTCTTTGATGTCTGGCCTGACGCGTACGACTCGGCGTTTCAGTCTCTTGAGTACCTCTTGGTAAAAGGCTCCGTTGACAGTTTGTCCTTGCGTCTGAACTCAAAGTTTCTCGCACACGGCGAATGTTTTCATCAATTCGTGCTGTTGTTGGACGTCCGGAACGTGGATCGTCGGTGACCTCCTCTCGACCCTCCTTGAAGGCCTTGTGCCACCTTCCACACTGAGATTTCGAAATGCACTCCTCCTTAAAGGCCTCTCGAAGCATTTGATAAGTTTCCGATGCATTTTTGCCAAGTCGCACACAAAACTTTATGGCGTACCGCTGTTCCAGCGAACGCTCCATCGCACCGTGACACAACAGAAAAAATGACTTCGCTCTACGACACGTCCTACCACTTCTATTGCTCAGAGCGAACTGAAACCGAGCGCGTTGGAAAGGAGAGACTCCGCCCCAAATTTTCAGACAGGTCCGAGCGTGCTACGACAGGTAGTTACGTGACAATGAAACCATGCGCATTACTTTCATAACGCACCCTGTATTTTCAATTTTATAATAATGAAAGAAAAAACTAAATTTTAACAATTTTTTATAATGTTATTGACAAAGTAATTTTCAAATTGTATTTTGATAAAAGAAAGAATACATTGGAAAATAAGATTGATTTATTGATACATATTAGATTTTTTTTAATTTAAAAAAATATAATATAAAATATATAATTTTAAATATTTAAATTTGTGGGTGTTCTGGAAAAGAATTGTTTTAATTTTGAACACAAAACCATCTTACCAGACCTTGTTCAAAGTCTAAGACACATTCAAAAAATTGTTTTTCGAAAGAAGTTCGAATCTCTTATGTTATTTATTCACTTGATCAATGGTTCCATTTTTATCTCGAAAATCGAACTGAAACGCTGGAATAAGAATGCGTGCCCTCAGGTAGAAGGTTATTCTGGTCATCAGACATTTTTCAAATAGTTTTGAGATACGAGAAAATAGGCTTATAGGCCTGTACGATGAGGTAACTGAGTGGATCTTGCCTGCCTTTGGTATCATTACTATGACCGATTTTTTCCATCTGTCTGGATAGTACCCGAGTTTTGTGATAAAGTTAAAAAGCAAGAAAATAGTGTTAACAGCACAGTATGGAAGGTAGGGTAGGGGGTCATCAGACATTTTTCAAATAGTTACGAGAGACAAGGCAATCGGTTTATAAGCATGTAGGATGAGAAAACTGAATGGTCCTTGCCTGATTGCGTACGCCGTTTTTCAAGAACGAGCTGCACTATGTCTATGTTTGGCATCCTGGGTCTGCTAGGTGCGCTCTCTATTATTGTTCAAATTCTGGCGGCTGTAACTAAAACTCTCTCCAGGGTATTTTTTGCTGATTCTATCTCGGCATCAAAGTTTAGCTTTGGGTTTAGCTCAATGTGTGAACGTACCATATGTATTTTCTGTGTTTCATCCAGTTTTTTCTCTTTGATGTTAATCTGTTAGCTTGGAATGTGGTCTCAGGGCTTTTGAGGAAGGGCTAGTTATACATTTATGGATATGGCCTGCAAGTAGTTTTTTCCAAACTCGTTATGGTAGTGGTGTTTGACGCGGTTCCTAATCTGGATACCGGTTCCGCCATGTGATTTTTCATCTGGATGATTTGTTCCGTAGAACAAAAAACCACTTATTTGAATGTTCTAATTATGAGTAAGATCTGTTTCTAACAGTAGCAGGACGTTAATATGATTGTCATGCAGGAATTGAATTATCTTAAGTTTATGCTATGTGGAGTTTTGGTATATAAGCATCTCCATGAGGACATTTTGGTTCCGCATAAGGTATTGCATGGTAGTCCTCATAAAAGACATGAATTCGATCCTCTGCTGCTAAAGAGTATGCATCAAAGTTTCAAAGATACATGCAGCATGCAGAGTTGTTGTCGTAGAGCTTTGTTCTGTTAGTCCCAATTATAGGACGTTTGCAATGGTCACATTTTAAAAGGTGGTCGCAGGACCAAATGAGGACCTCTTTGCCGTTGCGAAAATACGTCTAGGTTTGTTTTTGATGGTATAGGTGTATTCTGTGCGTTATGGGGCCGTGCCGGCTTTTGAGGTCTTTGTATATTGGGCAGCCTCTGTTTGCTGTGTGGTTACACGCACAATTTCCCCACTTTTTGGAGCTGGGATCGCTTTTGTCTGTCGTGTAATGAGCAATCATGAAGCTCTCCTCAAACGACACAAACTGAACACAATGTACTTGTATGGCCATATTCTTGGTAATAAATGCATTAGACGGGGCCTTTGCGCTTGTGTGGTTCTTCTACTGTAGTCCCACGATACAGAAGACACTGTAGCTGTAGCTTGTTAATAGGATGCATTTCATTTTTCCTGAGAGCATTAGTGTCAGGTTCCAGCGTGACTTTAAAAAGTGGTTGTGGTTTTCTGTCTTTGTTCAGGATTTTTTCACCTTGAAACCCTTGTCATTTAATGGCCGCGTGATCTCTGAGGGCGTTAAGTCAAGCTCCATACCCTTCATAACGACTTGAAGACCCTTACTACCTTCTAGTTAATACGTATAGTAGTTTTTGTTATTTTCGCTTAAGTAGTGTCGGTTTTTACTGGGACCTTGGTTTTGTTGATGCTGTCCTCTATTTGGCGTATTATGTGGAAATTGTCTTTTCCAATAAGTTTAATAATATTGTTAACCAGAGTATTAGAGCTTTTCTCTCGTGTGTATATGTAGGGGCTTGGGATTCTTTTTGTTCCCTTCGTCAGTGCTTTGGGGGGAAGATTTCTTGGGTCTCAGTACGCTGATTTAGAATGTGCTGATTGATCTTTGTTTTATTTGATCTTTGTTTTATTTCCCGCCTCAGAATGTTGTGGCTTAATTTGCTGATTCAGCAGAAACGAGCGTTCATAAATGGAATGTATTAATAAAATAATTATTTTATGGAACAAAACCATTAAATGCATCTGTAACACGAAACTTTAGTATTAGCATGCGCGCGTATATTAAGTATTTTGAAGCTCTTTGATAGGAGCAGCGCACATTATCAAGCTGCGACCATAATTAGAAATAAAATCAGGGGGTTCAGCGCTCTGCTGGTCTCTCATAATACAGACTGTACTTACGGCGATAAGACATCTTTACGACTTCTCCGGACTATATATGGTCGAACAAGACGACTTAAGCCTTAATATAACAATGAACGTTTAGCCTGACCTATCTTCTTTAAAACGAGACCAATCCAAGCTTAGAGACGCAGTAGCATCTCTCGCGAAAAACATCGATCGCTTCTCCCGATATTCTCCCGAAGTTTGAGTCATCATTCGCTACCTCATTGCGAAGGAAAAAGATCCGGTTGAAATTTAAAATGAGGTAAAACTATAAATTTATATAAATAAAAGCTATAAATCATACCAGTGTGTATAAGTTGTGTAGCGTTTTTAAAATGGCCGTACTGCCGTGCATGATGATCAGAGGAGCGGTAGACCTTTAATTGTGCATACAAACTGTGGAACGAACTGTGGAAATCACCTGACTAATAATGACTGGCCTTATCTTTCTAATTTGAACAATATAGATGATGCTACCGACTCCTTTTCTGAAGTAATTCACAGCGCCATAAATAAATCTGTCGCTGAAGCATTAACTTCATTAACGTCAAAATCTCCATGGCTTAATAAGCACCTCTCTCTCCTTAAAAATAGGAAATTTAGGTCTTACAAAAAGTCTTTAAGGTCTCGAACCTTGAATGTTTTTCAAACTGCCTTCTAATCCGCAACCAGTTTGTTGACCTTAACAATCAACTATATAAAAATTATATTTCAAAATTCAAACTCAATTTTCGCAACGGTCCAAGCTCTTTTTTACTCTTTTGTAAACTCTAAACGCAAATCCAATCTTTTCCCCCCTTCCCTCTCATATAATAATACTTCCGACTCTTCGCATCTCGGCATTGCTTATCTTTTTGCGTCATTTTTTCAATCAACCTACTCATCTAATTCATTTTATCCCTCCTCTAACTATCCATATCAATTACCCTACATAAATCACATTTCTCTTTCTAAATTCCACTGTCATGATGTGTTTACGGCTCTTTCATCAATCAAAATCTCATTTTCACCAGGCCCAGACAATGTACCTACCTACATCCCTAGAAGGTTTTCCGATCTTCTTACCTTACCTCTCACTATACTATTTAACCTATCCTTGGAGCTAAAATCCCTACCTAAGTTATGGAATGAATACTTATTATTATAACTATTTATAAAAAAGGCTCTAAGGCTCTAAAGCTTTCTGCGATTCCCAAGCTTCTTGAGAAACTCATTACATAGCAGCTGCAACATGCATGCAAGAGCATAATCTCACCATCACAGCATGGTTTTGTCAAGCTTCGCTCGACAACAACTTACATCAACCTAGGTTTTCAGTATCGCTTGCAAATTTATGTAATTTATATTGACTTTAGCAAGGCATTTGATTCAGTTAATCATCAGCTCCTGCTACGGAACCAAATATCCTGATGTGGATTGCTTCTTACCTATCAGATCGAACTCAGCCTATTCTATTTAAAATTACCAAGTCGAAAGTCATCCATGTCTCATCGGGTGGCCCGCAGGGTAGTCATCTAGGACCACTGTTGTTTATACTTTTTGTAAACGATCTTCTTAGTTATGCCTCTACGCTTATGTATGCTGATAATGTCAAGTAATGTTATTCCTTCTCGGAACATTTCCTTCATAGGCATTTGCAACTAGACCTTGACGAACTCTATTTATGGTGCTCAATTAATCTTCTGTTCCTAAACTGCTCTAAATGCAAACTTATGACATTCCATCGCAGTGTGCCGCTTATTATATCTTACTCTCTCGGAAATCACGTCCTTGATCGTGTTTCCACAATCAATGATCTTGGAGTTCTTTTTGATCATAAAATTAAGTTTTATGATCACATTTCTGTGACAGTGAATAAAGCCAGAGGAATGTTAGCTTTTATCAAGCAATGGTCTAAAGAATTTAACGATCCTTTCACCACCAAATCCCTGTATATCACCCTAGTTTGTCCTATCCGTGAATACTGCTCCTCATCATAATCTTATCAAAATAGCATTGAGTCGGTGCAAAGCAGTTCCTGTTATTTGCACTAAAAAACTTTAATTGGGATCCTGACAATCGTCTCCCGCCGTACCATTGCAGACTTATATTGTTATGCCATTTATGAAAGGCTAAGATGAGAAAAAAGGAAAAAAGCTAACAGCTAGAACAAGAAACGAACGCGATCAATTGGAGATAAATATATTTGGATCGATGGATTTACACAAATTTAGGATTTAGGAAAAAGTGCGAAAACATGGTAAGAAACCAGGGTATGGCAAACAGCTCTGTCATAAAGCTTATGCTGGCCAAAAGCTGGGCAAGTAGAGATTCGTGCAAGGCGATCAGTTGAGAGAACTTACTAAGATACTTCTTGATAACCCCCGAGTTGTCCTTGAAGAATAACTACTGCAGATACTTTGGAATAAACTTAAACTGGCTGAAAAAATACCTGTACCTCATTATTAAAGATGAGATAGAGAAACGAAGCCGTCAGCGAGTCAAATCCTTGTCAGTAGACATAGTAATGGTGGGCCGTGATCCAGGGTTTCAGGAAGCGACGCAGTTCATTGTACTGAAATCGCGGGACATCAACATCTATCTTCTGGTCTGTGCTGATAGCCGTTTACTTGTTAATCTTCCATTAGCTGACATTCGGCAGCACGGCGCCGCCGATTATTGTTGTTGTAGCCGCTTCCTCTTTGCTCGCTGATGCGATTATTTTAATATATTTGGGTTTGTTTTGTTGGCACGCCCACAATGTTTTCGAAAGTTTTTAAATTTTCCACAATGTTTATTTTTTTCTTTTATTTTATTTATTGTCTTACCACTTGGGAGGAATAACAAAGAACTTCGATTTGACGAAATTGATGTTTTTTACCTAGTTCGAAACCTTAATTCAGTGACCCTGAGCTTAAGATTTTAATTCGTATCTGCAGTCACTTATAATTTACTAGTTCAACTTATTCTTTTACCACAAAGGGGAAAACGTCAGGGAGTCTTGATAGACCAATATTTAAGATGAGCCACAAAAGAAGGTCTTACTCCAATGAGTTTATTTATATGATTTCACATTCAAAGAAACACAAAAATTGTACAATTATGTTCTTATTTACTAATAAGAGTTCTTATCAACTATTTATATTTATGCCACAAGCGACTTCAATGCATTGGCAATGCTGACGGCCTAAGTGTTTTGTGACTCTTTCCCTTGCATGGCGGTGTTACCTTATACATGCGTTTACATGTGCTTTCAAGGGATCAGTCATAAAATACATTATTTATTATCTACTTATTAGACCGATACCTTTTAAATTCTTTATATATTTTATAAAACACACATGTTCAATGCTTGAACAGGAAGTCTCTTATTTTACAAATTGCGCACAGATGCTAAAAAAATATATAAAATAACAAGAAGTTATTAAAACTAATTTACTACATAATTGTACTATATAATCAATTTAATGTGAGTATGTATGTATGTGAGTATGTATTTCAAAAGTCGGTCGCTGACAGAAGAACCTGAGACTGTCCAAGATAAAATTTAAATTTTCGAAAATTATTGCAATAGTTTTATTGTATTTCGTGCCAGGTTAATGCTTATAAAGGTTATTTAGATTATACTGAACTTCAGTTCAACAATTTTTTTCCCCAAATATTATTCAAGTTAATATTATTCGTTAAGGACATGAATGACTTTCATAAAGAAAAATTTTTTATCTGGGTAGTCTACTATTAGATTTTTTACGATTTCTTTCAACACCCCATTGAGGTCATTTTGCTTTTGAAATAATTGTCGAACGGCCATATCAGTGCGCAGCATTTTTTGTTGAGTCCTGAAAAGATTCAGCTTCCGATACATTTTTGCTCTCGTTTGTTTTCGAATAATTTGTTCTAAGTTTGCATGTTTAGCTAAAAGACCTGCTTCTATTCTATCCCGAATATTAGAATCATCTTTGAGGATGTCATTAAGATCCGATTGAATTCTTCTTAGCATATAAATCATGCGCTCAATTTTATTTACATGTTCAGTTAAACGTTTTTCTGATAAAAACTCTATTTCATTTCGAATAAGTTTTTCTCTATTATGAACTTCATCAAGCCTGACTTGTATTTGAGATACATTTTTCAATTTTTTAATTTTGGTCTTTACATGCTCTTTGACTGATGCACTAAAAAATATTTGTTCACGATGCATTACACAATGTTCTAAATCGTTAACAAGCTTTTCCTGCGCCCGTTTAAGTTGGCTATATCTTATATTCATTCGATGTATTTCATTTTTCATTACCCCGATTTCTCCATTTAACGATCGTTCTGATTTTGTCCAGCGGATAGTTTCTTCAAGTAGCTTGTATTTGGTTTCCCACGATAGAGCATTTCTATGATTTTCAATAACTAAATTTTTGTGTAGCTCAATATCGTGTTGCATCTCTGTAATTCCTCCTTCCAATTTAAGTATTCCAAGTTCAGTATCCTATAAAAAATAAATAGAATAATTTAGCTCACATTTTACTTAAGTAATGATTAATATTATATATTAGAGGGATAAAATTATTGCCCTAAACATACAAATAAAAATTGTTATTGTTAATTATTTAAAAAAAAATAATTTTTATTTCAATATATTTTAATATTTCTTTGGTGATACACTTTTCAACTTATAATACTACAAGACACTGCGTTTTGGCTTTTTCCTAATTGTAAACCGTTCTCGATCTTATCCCGAATCAGACTGATCTATTCTTAATACTAATCCAATCAACCTCGGCCAAAAGCTTTTCTTTTAGAAACTTATTGAACTTTCAATAATGTTTAGAATAAAGGCTTTATGCTGATTTTATTTTACAGCATTGTGAAATTGAAATTTGCTAACTGATGCAGTTTGATTGAAGTGCAATAAGTTGACCATGGCTTGTTTCCAAGCGGGAGCTGTGTTTACTTTAAGTTTGGTTACTAAGCGCTGGCAAAGGCAATGATAAAAATAAAGACAAAGGAAATGGCGCCGAGATTGGAATTTAAAATTTGTTTATAAACTGGGGTAGAGTGCTATGTTTACGGGTTGGATAACTCTCCCCCTTCTAAAATGACGGGTCCCGCTTCATTATGAATTTCGTTTAAACGCTCTTTTAATTCTATTATAAATTTTTCCTCAGAATTTGGTTTTTCTAGTTCTGGCCGTTTTTGTTTGGTTACAAATATAATATATTTGAATTTTATTATTAATGTAGTAATCAAATACAAAATAATTTAAATTTATAATATAAATGAAATTGATATTTTCCAATTGTAAATTTCAATAAATAGGTTTAAAATATTAATGTTGTCAAAAGTATGTTCTTGGATTGTTGGATTTTATATATTTTGATATTTCCAGATTCTTAAAGTGGGTTGTGGTTATGTACTCAAGTATTTTGTTTTCTAAATTTGTGTATGAAATAATATTTATTGTAGTTGTGCCGTTGAATGATATTAAATATGATCCGTCTAAATGAGAATTGTTTACAATATTATTTCCATTTATTAGAATGGCACCTTGTTGAATGATATCTATTTTTATTTTTTTCTCGTATTTTAGTTCAAATTGATTTTTCTCCATTTAGTAAGCGGGTAAATCAAGTTTTATCTTTACTTATAATACCATAGTTATTAAAAAGTTCCTTCTTAAAATTAAATATTTCGTAAAAAGTATTTTCGCATTTTGCGACCTGATTACTTATTAGTAATTTTCCATCATTTTGTGAAATGGATCTGGCATAATAAATTACGCATCTATTTGTTATTACAGGGTATTATATATATGTATATATAATTAAGAGTTCTCAATGTAATACAATTTTGAATACGGAGATATCCATTAAATCTGAAATATTTACAGGCTTTTGTTGGTGATTTAATATTTTTTTAATGTCTTCAATATTTAACATTTTTGTGTTAAAAACATCAATTTTTGCTAATGTATTAGTATCAATTATGTTTTATTATTTTCGAATAGTCAATGAGGTTAAATTCTTCCTATATGCGAGCTATATAACGAGCTAATTCTGTTAATGTTGAATGTGCCCTTTCAACTTGTCCGTTCGAGGCACTGTGTCTGGGGTCTGCGAAATGTAGAGTTAAACCACATCTTTGTGCAAAGGATTTAAATTGAGCAGAGGTGAAGCTTGGTTCATTATCAGTCATAATGACTTTGGCGTGGGGAAATTGTTAAAGTATTGTGTTGCCAGAAAAGTAATTGCGGATTTTTTAAAAGAAAGTAAATGCATTTTTAATAAAACTACGAATGAACTTTAATCAAATATATAATTGCCATTTTGTTCGATAACCTTTTGCCATCTTCCTGGCAAATTTAGTATTCCACGCTCATCGAACTTCTGGCCTTTATCTGCAAAAAACTGAACCAAGTGCGATTTTATAGCCTCATCATTGCCGAAAGTTTTACCATTTAAGGAGTTCTGCAAAGATCGAAATAAATGGTAGGCTGATGGTGCAAGGTCAGGGCTATATGGTGGATGCATCAAAAGTTCCCAGCCAAGCTCACTCAGTTTTTGGCGAGTGACCAAAGATGTGTGCGGTCTAGCGTTGTCCTGGTGGAATATGACACCTTTACGATTGACCAATTCTGGTCGCTTCTCCTTGATGGCTGTATTCAATTTATCCAATTGTTGACAGTAAACATCCGAATTAATCGTTTGGTTCCTTGGAAGCAGCTCAAAATATACGACACCCTTCCAATCCCACCAAACAGATAGCATAACCTTCTTTTGGTGTATATCAGCCTTTGAAGTGGTTTGAGCTGGTTCACCATGCTTGGACCATGATCGTTTTCGACTAACGTTGTTGTAAACAATCTATTTTTCATCTCCAGTTATGATTCGTTTTAAAAACGGATCGAATTCATTGCCTTTAAGGTGCATATCACAAGCGTTGATTCGGTGTGTTGAATGAATTTCTTTCAATACATGTGGTACCCAAATATCAAGCTTTTTCACCAGTCCAAGACTTTTTATGCGATAATGAACGGTTGATTTTGGTATATTTAACTTCTCTCCTATCTCACGCTCAGTTACATGACGATCCAATTCGATTAATGCTTTGATTTGGTCATCATCAACTTCATTTGGCCGACCTAAACGTGGCTCATCTTTAAGTGAAAAATCTCCAGAACGGAATTTGCGAAACCAATTTTGACACTGTCTTCCTTTTAAGGCTTCATCACCATACACATCTCGTAACTTTTTAGCAACCTGCTCCGCGTTTTTTCCTTTACGGAAATAATAAAGTAAAATAGACGAAAATGCTCCTTTGTGGGCTCCATATTAAAATTGACGCCAAACAAACAAATGTAAACAAAATTTCGCGCCCTTTTTTTCTAAAGCAAGCTAAAAGTAACAGCTGATAACTGACAGAAGAAAGAAGGCAATTACAGAGTCACAAGCCGTTGAAAAAATTTGTCAACGCCGACTATATGAAAAATCCGCAATTACTTTTTGGGCAACCCAATAATTCCATTACTTTATTCTCAATGTTTAGTTTATTTTGGATTTCTTTTACTACTAGGAATTTTGAATAGGCGTCAATACAAATTAAGAAAATAAGATTTTGCGCGTAATAAATATCGATGTGTAAATTTTCTCCTTCTTTAGTTGGAATGGCGCTTCCCCAATAAAAATTGTAAGTGGATGCCTGTTATATTTATTTTCGTTGCAAATTGTACAATTTTTAATGTATTTCTTTAATTTGATAAATAAATTTGGCCAATAATATAATTTATTTATTTGTTTGTAATTTTCGTCTAGTCCTCTATGCGCTCGACTATGTGTTTCTTCTACTATAATAGCTTTATCTTCATTATTCTCTACGTCTTGTAGAAATATTTTAGTAAAAAGAAATTTGTTAGTAAAATTATTTTTTAAAGGTAATTGAATATGATAAAGATCTTCAAAAGTGCAATGAATTCCTACCGTTATGTTTGGTGGTAGATATTCTCTTAATATTCATATTAAATTTTCTGGTGTATCATATTCGATTATATGCCCCCCGTCACACTCAACGGGGAAACCATCCCTATGAATAACACTCCCAAATATCTAGGGCTGACCCTGGACCGCAGGCTCACATGGCGCCCTCACCTGATCAACAAGCGCAACCAGGCCGACCTAAGACTTAAGCAACTGCACTGGCTCCTGGGGAGAAGGTCCAAGCTCAGGGAAAAACTCAAACTACTTACATACAAAGTAGTGCTGAAACCAATCTGGTCCTATGGGATACAGTTGTGGGGCACGGAAAGCTGTTCTAACCGCATCAGAATCCAGCGGTTTCAGAATAAATGTATGAAAACAATTTCTAACGCCCATCCGTACCATGAAAACTCAATAATCCACAAAGAGCTTGGAATTCCTTCGGTAGCAGAGGAGATCACCCGACTCAGCGAAAGTTATACAAAAAGACTGGACAACCACCCCAACCACCTGGCCATCAAGCTCCTAGATAACAGCCAATCCCTAAAACGCCTGAAGAGGAAATACCCGCTTGATCTCCCCCACCAATAGACACCTAAGTTAAACTCATAAGATATATATTCCAGGTACCTTCCTTAAGCCAATGTCACCGCCAAATCATTCAATGATTGTCCATTCGGACAGATTTTAAATACAAAATAAGAATGATTTAAATAAAGGAACATCCCAGCTGATCCCTCGGTAAACCTCCCAGAGGAGATGAGTTGAGCAGACGAGTTCCGGTTACGTTATGAGCGATCCTTTAAAGTAGTACAGGACGGACTGTCCTCCCAAACAAAAAGAGTCAGAGCAGGTGTACCCCAGGGAAGTGTGTTAGGTCCAACACTATATAGCCTGTATACGCACGACATGCCCTTAGCTGACAAAATGTCGCTTACAGATCCCAATGACTTGCTAGTTGCCAACTTTGCTGATGACACTGCAGTCCTGGCCAGAGATATTTGCGTCTATATAGCCTTTGATACGCTTCAGCTTTATCTAAAAAAATTTTGAGAACTGGGCCCAACGCTGGAACATCGCAGTCAACCCGGAAAAGTGTGTCTCCGTGACGTACACCCTGAGAAAAGACACATCACCAGGTGTGTTTCTGCATGAAGAGCTCCTCACACAATCGAACTCCCACAAATACCTCGGTGTCACTCTGGATAAGCGACTTACATTTCAACGCCATGTAACGGATGTAACTCGGCGGCTCAAAACAAAGGCGAACAGCATGGCTTGGCTCCTTAGGCCTGGAAACAAACTTTCAATTTCAAACAAGACCGAAATTTTTAAGGTTGTCTTGGCTCCTATTTGGAAATATGGCATTAAAGTATATGGCATCGCCGCAAAGTCGCACCTCAACAAAATTCGTGTGGTGCAGTCGCAAATCTTGCGTAAACTATCTGGAGCGGCTTGGTACATCCGCAACAAAGACATTGAAACGGAGCTGAAGGAACCAAGGATTGGCGATGTCATAAACAAGCAAGCAATCATAAATAAATTGGGAAACCACCCTAACCAGTTGTCTCGAAAACTCTTGAAGAGGAGACAAGTAATGGGACTGAGGGCGAGAAGGAGGCTCCTGCGCATTCATCCAACAGATCTGTCAAGAAGATATATAAATTAATTGATTAAATGAATTCATGCCTCTAGACTCCCGTATTAGGTTTAAGTATGTAAATATGTAAATACTCGATAGAAATTATGAATCTCTGCAGTAGAAGTTACTATAAATAGTAACAGTAGACTGCAATGTAAATAAATACAATTTTAATAGAAAAAAAAAAAAAAAGTTATGATTTTTATTGTTAAATCCTTAATTTATTAAATTTAATTAGTTTAAATTTAATTTCCGCTGCTGTTTTCCTTGTTGTGTGCTTGGGGACAGGCCGAAGACTGGCGACTTGAGTTAGGGTTGGTTCTTACCAGAGCTCCGGCTCTAGTGCTGGGTGCAGCGTTTGCAGCCAGCGCAGGGCGAGGGGCGATGCCCCATAGCTGTTGGATAAGTCGCCGAAATATAAGTTCCGCTATGTCGGCGGTAGCATGCTAAGCCGGCGGTCGTTTACTCAACGTCCGGCGACTCTTCTGTTCTAAGCAACAAAGTGTCGTCTGCAGGCGCAGTAAATTGCAGTCAGCGTGATTGTAAGAAAGTGTCGTCTATGTTTACGGATTACATATGTTTGGCGAAATATTGTTAAGAATCAGTAGAAAAAAATCGTTCATCAAAATAAGTTATTCTTTATAAAGTCTTGTTAGAAGCGAGACGTGTTGAAAGGCTAACGACAAAATCATAAAATAAATAAGCAAAGTATCAAACTTTTTTTTCCAACTGCTATTTATTGGCACGGTCATCTGTGCCAAAGCACGTTTATCTGGACATCGTATTCAATCAAGTAAACAATAAACTCTAGAGTGAAAGTGTAATTAGTGTAATGAAAAAGATCCCAAAAACCGTCCGGTTTCAAAGCAATGATGGCTGCACCCCCAAAACAATTACGAGCCATAATTGCTCAAAGACAACTAGATTCCTTGGCAAACCTTGGTCCCCTACCCGATGAACCTACGCAGCTCTTCCAAAAAGTGAAACGTAGGTTGGCTTTAGGCACATATCCTATATCCTACATATCCTATATATATCACGTGTTTTTTTTAGGATTTTTTTTAGATGGGTTCAATTTGGCCATCTTTTATGTCAGCTGACATCTGTCGAGTGGTTTATGTTTAGTTTGGTTTGGCTATTCATTATGAATAGGTTAACAGCTGAGCGGCGATACCAAATCGTTGAATTTTATTTCGAAAATCATTTGTCGTTTGTGAAATTGCACCGTTCGATTCGCCCGTTTTTTGGTGTTCATAATCGTGGCTCACTTTTGTCTCGGTGGTGTGGTAAACAAACAAAATTGCCGCATATGGGCCGACACCAATCCACAAGCATACCATGAGCAACCGATGCACCCAGAGAAATGCACAGTTTGGTGCGGTTTATCGGCTGACGGTATCATAGGTCCGTATTTCTTTAAAGACGACGAAGGAGTGAATGTTACCGTCAACGGGGACCGCTACCGTGCCATGCTCGACGAATTTTTTTTTCAAAAAGTGCGTGAGAATGGTTAAGAAGACATTTGGTTTCAACAAGACGGCGTAAATTGCCAACCAGCTCTTCAAACCATCGACTTATTTTTTAAATGTGCAGGCGGACATCCCGCGATTAGTTGCACTCGATCACGCAATGAGCTCTGTACATGCTGCAACTGTGGAGAAAAGCACCCTGCGCGGCTTGTGTGCAAGAAGTTCTGCCAACGAGCGGTCGGTGCCAAAACTCGCGCCTAGCGGCCAGCTGGCCATCCCCAGAGGTAGTGTCACTTATGTTGACGTAACAAGAGGCAGGTTCCAGGTGCAGGACCAGACTCAGACACAGCATTACCACCAACAGAGTATTGATAGAAGCCGAACTCGGTCAATAAGTCACTGTAACTAACTTTCCAATGGAAAGCTGTAACACTACTGAAGCTATTTTTAAGACAAAAAACGACAGTATTGTTTCGCTTCGTCTGAGCCAAAAGAAGCAAATGGATCTATTGACGATGATGCTGAAGCAGCAGCAGGAACCGACACAGCAGTAGGGATAAATATGGTGTATGGATAAAAATGGTGTATCCACGACGCTGCCCGAACTTGACTGCTGCTTAGCAAGACTCACTGCCGAGGGACAGATGCGCCTAAGCTCTACGGCTTCGATGCCTATCCCGCAAACGACCCAAGAGATGACAACGCAAAAGGAGGAGCAGCTATCCCAATTACTGCTGACAAGGTGCAACTTGCGTCTGCAGCCATACAAACAGTATTCGGCACTATTAACTTTGGAGCAGTCTACTGCCCACCGAGATTTGCATGGACTACGGAAGAGTTTACGGACATCCTGGACCATGATTGCCCGAGGTATATTATGGCGGGTGACTGGAACGCGTCCCACTCGATCTGGGGTGCAGGAAGGTGTAACCAACGAGGTGATGCGCTAGCGAATCTTGCCCTGAGCACTTCCAGTCTTGCCACAGGTGGCCCCACACGGTACCCGCCTGGCAGCCGAGGCTCTCCTGGCTTCATCGACTTTGCCCTGAGAAGGGGGCATCCTGGGTATCCACGTTAATATACGGTCTGTCGCTGAGCTTAGTTCCGACCACCTAGCGCTAATAATCACGCAGTCGCTATGGCATACCCAACGTCGGAGAGGCTGATAACCAAACGAAGCAACCTTGAACTCTTCAAAGGACACATGGGATATATCTGACCTCGATATTAAGATCAACTCTGGGGATGACTTGGAAGATACCGTTAAATTGTTTACCAGCAAAGTAAAGACACCAGCAAAAATGGCAGCACACACTCCGCCCCAGAACCACGCAGCATCAGGTATCCCAATCACCAACGCAATCCAGCTCCTAATCCATGAAAAGAGGAGCCTACGCACAAGGTGGATGAGGTCTCGACACCCCCTGGACAAAACAGCGTGGAATAGAGCATAGAGAGCACTTCAACGGGCACTGGAAGATCATAAAGCTGTATAGTTCAATGCGAGACTGGCGAACACTGGAACTGATAATGACGCGACGCACTCACTTTGGAAGACCACACGAGCAATAAAAAGAAGGTGCACCATGAAGGCGCCGCTTAAAAACAGCAACGGGATATGGTGTCGGACGGAGTTGCAGCAAGACGAGGTTTTTGCTGGGCAATTTGCTAAACGTTTTCAGCCATTTGAGCAACCGAGCTCGGAGCAAGTAAGCGAGATGCATGCTGTCCCAAGCGCACCAAATGGACCTGCCTATCAGGTCTTCCTCCCTCAGTGAGATATCCGAAGCTGTTGGTCGCTTATCAGCAGAGCACCTGGCCACAATACTATTTGCAATGCCACACTAAAGTCATTACCAAGTCACGCAATTGTCTACATAGCGTTGTTGTTCAACGCCATAGTGAGATTGCAATGCTTTCCTGCACAGTGGATGCTCGCATTAATATCTATGATCCACAAACCGGGAAAGTCGGCAATGGACCCCGCGTCCTATCGGATAATTAGTCTCCTCCCTTTAATTTTGAAGGTGTTTGAGAGACTGATTGCGACCCGGATTGTTAGGATTATGGACACTCAGGGGATAACTCCTGTACACCAGTTCGGGTTCTGAACTGGTCATTGTACTGTGGGGCACCTTCACCGGCTTTTTGAGCAAGAATTGACTATGATGGCCACGTTTGCTGACGACGTATGTATCATCCATAGATCAAGCTATGAAGACTCGGTGGCCGATGAAATCCAATAGTATGCCACAACGTTCGCGCAATGAGCGAAGTCCTGGAACATCGGCATAAAAAGTGACAAATTCGCCAACAAACAAATTATGCCGCCGATCTGGCGGTATGGGTGCTAAATCTGGGGACTAGCCTGATCAAAAGCCAAATCAAAAGAATTCAGACGGCCGAAAAAAGAAATTTCAGATTGAACACCGGATGCGAGTGGTACATTCAAAACTCGACAAACTAGCCACAGTCTTTGACGAAATTAATAACCACTTAAACTAACCAATTAATAACTAGTGGGACGTCGTTAGGTATGCTGAATAGGCCTAATAACACGATCCCCAAGGGATCGATACCGTAGACGACTTTAAATTGTTATTATTTTTTAAATTATTTTTTACTAATAAACTAGTCAAGTGGCTGGCCGGCGCGACCTTTTGGGCTGAAAAAAATAGATAGCAAGGCTATTATGAGGTCATTGCAGATCCTGGTTGCCTTACAAAATATTTGTACAAAAAAAAAAAATTAAAAATAAGTCGTAGACATAAAGCTTTATTTCCGAACAGGAACTGAAAGATTTATTCGGGATCTAATTGCTGCCGCACGATGGGCCATTAAGAAAATGCCTTTTTCTATAAATCTATACTTTAGTAAATTTTAAGAATTCCAGGATTTTCATACTTGTAAAAAAATACTTGTAAAATGTCACTCGACAAATAACATTTTAACAGAGCCCGAAAATGTTACTATAATGTTAGTTTGAAATTATGAACTAATTTTATAGCAACATATAAAGGCAACAAAAAACAACCAAAAATAGTTTTTTTCTTTTTTTGGAAGAATTATTCGATTTAAATTCAGAAACGGGTTTTGAGTGATTTGAGCCAGTGGTTTTGAGCCAAGGGTAAATAAACGGATTGCTATATTTTTGCTAGGCAACTAAATAGAAATTTCTTAGGTAGTTTTTTTTTACTAATAAAAAAAATAATAAATAAACTGTGGTGTGTGTTAAAATTTTGTAAACTTAAACAAACGGATCATCAGCGTCCCCGCTGTCGGTTCCGCCATTTTTTTTGGGGGGTGTTTATTCAGCGAATTATTTTTCTTTCTTACAGGTTAAATTTATTGCTTATTTTACTGAATATTGAATTCAATCACATAACATTCTCCCGGTCGTTCAAAAGATGTTGAACCATCGTCTAATTCTATGGATAAGTCTTAAAGTACGTTCCGGAGTTACTTCTCAATTGACTCATTGAACTTTTGGTTCGTAATCCTTGTCTATACCGTATGGTGTAGGCGCTTATCAATATCAGTATGAATGAATGATATTTTCAATGCTGCATACAATGCTAGTGTCTTGGGGTCTAGATCGTATGATGACGGACGTCCCTTACGCATGGTTAATTGATGTTGCAGTGCCTCGTTTTAGACGTCTTCGTTTCCTGATGACCTTATTATTTTGATATTGCATCCATTGCCCTCAACACTTTTTCGAATCGAATCTACGAATATTATCGCAGATCATAATTATCATGGTTCCAAATTTAGTAAGGCTTTTTTGGAAGTTACAGGCTGTGGAACCACAGGATAATGTCGGCTCACCAGTTTCTATTCTGTTGGATAAATTGTGGTGGGATAAATTTAAAGTCTACTTGCTTATTTTTGCTGTGATTGGCTATATTTACTTTTTACTGAAATATGATGTTTTGCATACATATACGGTATGCCTTCTATGTGAATGAAGATGAGAGCTAATGATACAAGAGAACTTTTTGCCCACTGGGATTCTTCGGATGTCCTGTAATATCATCCTTGCATAATCCTTGTAATAATTATAATTGCATAATGATGCATCGATGTCCCTTAAGAATGTCCGGAAATATCATCCATCCTGGGTAATATCATTCAGTTGGACGCGTCTTTATCGGTTGCATTCTCTTTATTTAATTAAAATGTTTTTTTATGTTTTATGTTTTTTTCTTGGCCATATACCGCGGAGCTGCGCTGCCGGTGACGCCAGCAGCGGAGCTGTGCATACATGTTGTTATGGTCAGTGTATGACTTGTCCTTTTCCGTCTTTCAAGACACTTACGCAGGTAAGCAAATTTTCACATGGCCTCTATGATGCTGTCATCACATTTGGCTCGAAAAAGTATCGTTTTCGCCGTAGTAGATAAGAAAGGAATAATGAATAGAAGGACTAGAAACTCGTTTGTGTACAGCCGGACGATTGCTTAAACAATCAACACACGATCTTGATAGGTATGCTTGGGTGACGAGGTTGATCACGCTTAAGAACTTGTTGCTAGTTGTGGTAGTTGTTGATTTACAATTCGGAATTTGATTGATTCAAAATAACTGTATTTAATACCATGAAACGTCTGAATTAGTGTATTATAATTTTGTGCGTGTCATGAATTATATGCTGCGACAGACAGAGATTTAAAGTTCTATTGAAAAATAGCAGGTTTTGCAATACTCGTATGTATTTGTTTTATGTATTATTATGTATGTATGGATTATTATTATGTATTATCCAGATACTTAAATATGCTTCCACGCTGTAAAAGAATGCAAAGTTCTATTATCATTTTTGGGAGGTTAAAGACCGACAAACCTCCAGGTATATTGAATTTCATTTTCTATGTACAATAATGAGTTTTTTTGATCATGGCCAAAATCAAAATGGTAAAAAATCCCCGAATTATTACTGTTCAGCCTCTTTTGAGGAACGGAAATACAAATTGACATATTGGTTCACAGATCAGACGGATATCATCCGATGGACAGGGGAGATCCTTCCCAACTTCCAACCCGAAAAGCAGGAAAAAACTTGCAGGCAAAGATACCCTCAATACCCACACTGAAAGTCGATAAATAGGCAGCGCTCGACTGCGCCTTGTACGCCTCAACAGCCCAGAATGATAACAACAACAAGCTCTCTAATCCCTGGCAAAGGTGACCAATTGCAGAACCCTAAATGGAGTCCTGGATAGACGATCCGAAGACGCAGATTCCTAAGGCGCCTAAAAAGTTCGTCAATGAACCGCATAGCAGATTCATTAAAAAGCTGATTAGGAGCGGTGGTCCCCCATGTGACTTCGAAAACGCAAGGTGGCACCATGAAGGCGTCATCGATAGGGTGAAGGCGGTAGACAAGATCCCCAGAAAACCAAGACCCCGCGTATGCCTGATAGAGAAGCCGGTGGAGACTAATCTGACGAAGCTGAAAATGTACAAATCACTCCTCAGCAAAAGAAGAAATATACCCAATAGGCAAATGGAGCTGACGTGACCAATTGAAGAACCCTAATCGGAATCCTCGACAGAGTCTTTAAAGACGGGCTAATGCTCAAGCCACAATAGAATAGGATTTTCAACGATCTAAACGGCAAAATATGAAAATATTAGAAAACGGATGTGGGAAGAGGAAGGCATCCTGAAAGGATATCAATAGAAGGTGGCATCAGCTGCGCTCCTACTCTATCCAAGCCCTTAATTAAGCACTAGGTGATTGGATTTTGTATGGAGAGCCTGCGTAGCCTGCCTGCAAAGTAGACTACGTAGCGGCAGTCATAACAGGCCCCGTAAAGGTACCTAAGGACCTGGTCTTATATGAGGAACGATCAGGGTGGGCTTTCTGCAGACCCACTAATAACGAAGCTAGTAAAACACGCAGCGAAGTGATATAATTCTGCTCATTGGCTGCGACGCCAACGCACATCAAAACCAGTGCAGAAGCACTAAAAATAAAAGGATTAAGTTGATCTTTGATTTATCATAGAATCCAAGCTGATGTTGGGCCACAGAGGTACGGTACACAATTTCGTCCTATATTTAACCGTCTTTTCAAATAACCTAGAAAACTCTGTTAGCTGGAGATTCCTATAGCAAAATTTCTATTCAGACCAACACTATTTAGAATAAATGATTAAATTTGAGAAGATCGGATCACTTATAGTTCAAAAGCCAAGGAAGAATTTTACAGTAAAAACATAGATTGAAAACCGAGCAAGCTCGCGAGTGGTGAAGAATAATTAAAAGAAAGCTTGAATGATCTGGTAACTAAATTTTCTGATGCTTTTACCAATGTTGTCAGACCTATTAGGGCAAGGGTAAAAGGATTTATTGTATCGTGTGGTTGTTAGAAGGATTACTATAGTTCCACGGTATCGTTGATACATTTTTCGATTTTGATGCGTCTTGCGAGCTTTATTAGGGTACTGTTGAAGCACTCTATATGGCCGTTCGAAACACTATGGAGTGGCGGGCCATTTGAAACTTTAACGCCGAAGTGGTTGCTGAGCATGGTCAGTATTTTGTGCGAGCTTGTCGGTTTGTTGTCGGAATATATATTTTTGAGGTCTTTAATAGTTCTTGACGGGATGTGTTGCACAATGGCGAATTCAGGGAACTTGAACCTAAATGGTATGGTTTATTATTCTGATAAAATTAAGCGCGTACCCATGAAGGGTTGGCAGCTAGAGCAGCACGTTAAAGTTTGTGGCCAAGCTCGGCAACGATAAACCATCATGTAAGCATGGTGGTGACTTTGTAGGGCTGCTACCGGTATAGATCGTATAATATTATATATATAGATATAAGATATTATTCTGAGAAAGCTACTTCATGACGGAGTGACGGTTTTTATAGAAAAAAAACCTAAAATGTTATTACTTATTCTGAAAAAGTTCTCAGAAGGTCATTAGACGGCGCATTTAAATCGCTATGGATAATCATCGGCCTTTAAAAGTTTCTTATTAGACAAACAAGGAAATTTATTCTTCTATTTTTACGTAACTGAAGTTCAATATATATCTATCATGAACCGGCGGATCTTTCTAAATGCATATAGTAAGAGAACGGCTAGGACGTCACATCATCCTGGGTCTTCCTGCATTTAAGCGATCCATTCGTCCGTCCCAAGTCGCATTACTACGCTCCTGTCAGCTTCATCTTGGGCCACAAAATTCCTCCACAGCAGGGCAATCTCGAAAAGCGCAACAGTACCGGCCAGGGGATTTTTGCTGTTAAGGAACTGATAGTCCATGAATTAGGGTGGATCCCGGGCTTTAGTTCTACAACAGCGCTTTCCTACTCCATACCGCGAGAAGCGACCCTCTCGTCAATTTGAAGAAAGTTGTTTCATCTGTTTCCTGGCGTACGAGTCGAGAATGATAGAGACGAAAGGAGCAAAGGAGGCTCTACTTTCCGTTAACAAAAGCTAAGCAGATAAAATGCCAACCAAACATCACAACGTAGCGTAACCACGGAGCCACTGTCAAGTCACAGCACGCGACAAGACCAGGCACTGCATTTCCACCCCCAATTGAATGTTCAGAAAACCGGTTCTAAAACTCGAACCACTGAACGTGCAAGGTAAAATAAATATTGTAGATCTACGAGGCACTACCTTGTTGGTTTTACTTGTTTTTACCTTGTTGGTTTACCATTAGGGTCAGAGGAGCCGTGCACATTGTCTTTCATCCTTTCACGCAAACCCATCTTACAAAGACTCTATGGGACACAACTATACAGTCTCCTAAATCAGAATAAAGAAATATATAAATTGAATTTTTAATAATAAAATTACCTTAAGTTTTTGACTAAGTTCAGATTGTTCGTGCTCAAACTCAGTCTCTTCAAAGTCATGATGTATTCGTTTTTTGTATATTTTATCATTTAAAAGCTCCAACTTTGAGTTAAACTTCTGAATACGTAATTTTAAATCTTTTGTCTTACTCTCTGATATTTCCAGCTCTTGGTCAATTTTAAGCGATTTTTGTTTAATTATGGACAATTCTGAAAAAACGTAAGAAGTCAATCAATTGTACTTATTTTTAATTATAAAGTAAATCAATAAAACTGTTAAAGTGTAATACCACACGTTTGTGTGTTGAAAATAGGAAAAGATGAAAAGTGTTGACATTTTCGTAATAGAAATATTTCAAAGTTCACAACAAATGTTTGTAAACCTATCAAGCGTTTTAGGAAGCACTCAATTTTATAATTTTATTAAGGTTAAACTATCTGCACTTCAGGTGGTACTACAATGGAATACAATGGAACGATAACGAGCGGATAAAGAACCACCACCTCTGGATGATATTCCGTTTTCATTGCTTGTAAATCTTACAATACTATGGCATACCCAATAAAGCAATCCATTCTTAATCTGTATAGTCGTTTAGTGACGTTGTTTTCCCATTTCCCAAGCTTTAAATAAATTCAATGCTACGCAATGTCAATACCAAAAAAGGTATAAAGTCGCACACAATTATCGGACAGAAACATTTAAAAAATTAATTATTTTTACTGAGAAAACAGAACTCGATTTTAGTTTACAATGTCAGAAGGGAGACACAAGCACGATTTAATCTTGAAGTGATTTGGATATGGTCTGATATCGTTTGCGTGTTTACGAACGCAGCCTCACTTTTACGACCTTTATATAGCTCTGGAGCAATAAACTGGCGGACAGAATTGTCAATCTTCCCGATTATTGGACACCAGGTAGTGCGGCTTTGTGACAAATTCACGGGTGATCGCATAGGTTCGTGTTTATTTCAGATTCAGATTTTTTGTTTCAGCGTCTCCTATTATCGTGACCGATTCATTCTTTTGGTCGGGTTATTATTAATTTTTTATTTTATTGCATCTTAATATTGAACTCAATGATTTAACGTTCTACCGTCGTATTAACTGATGTTCAGCCCTCGGCGGATTCTTAAGGTTAGTTCTGGAGTTGCTTGTCTGTTGATTTGTTGATTCATTATTCTGTACGATAATGAATATCAGTAAAATGATTGATATAGCCAAAACCTTGTTTGCAGCTACTTATGTTTGTCTGGCGGCTTAGATGCTATGGTGATGTAAGTTTCCTTAGCTTGGCTAGTTGATGTTGAGCCTAATGACCGTGCATTACTTCAATTCTGATGGTGCATCTCCTGAATTTCTTCGAATGGACTAAATCATATTCGTATATCAGTTTTTATGGTGCCAAATATTGTTGGGGTTCTGTTGAAGTTGCGGGCCGTTTGACCAGAAGATAATATTGGCACACCATTTTCCTTTACATTAACGATTGATGGGATGCCATTGCATACAGCCTGAAGTTCTATTGGGCCCTTTGTTGCAAATATCTATTAATTTGTTTGGTGCGTCTTAACCCATTTCACGTTTTAGTGCACAGGAGTGTTTCGTCACATCGTTGAGCATCGTTCGCTTGCTTATTATTGAAGAAATGGAATTCGTATTGAATGTCAACGTTTTAAGACGTTTGGTAATGAAACAAAGAAACACCCAAATTTGTGGAAGAACAAAAATTGACTTTTGCACCACGATAACGCCCCTGATCACACATCGTTGCTTGTGCGCGACTTCTAGACCAACAACACACTAATGATGCCGCAGCCACCGTATTCTCCAGATGTGGCCCCTGTGACTTTTTCTTGTTCCCTAAACTGAAGAAGCCCATGAAAGGACGACGTGGCGCTACAATTGACGAGATAATTACGGCATCGAAGGAGGATCTAAACAATAAAGAAAGAAAATAAAGATAAAGAAAAATGATTTTTTGAAGTGCTTCGAAGATTGGAAAACCGTTAGCATAAGTGCATTATTAAGCATCTCATGGGGGTTACTTTGAAAGGGACAAAATAGATATTCATGAATAAATAAATAATTTAAAAAAAAAACGCAAAATTCGCGATATTTTTTAAACACACCGCGTATAGCAGCCTATGATGGATCACCAAACACCCGAAGTGCGTTCATACGAAGAATTGATTATATATTGGCATTATACACAACGGAAGTCTTTAGAGTCCTCATGACTCGCTCTACTTGGCCATTAGCTCGGCTAGAACCTGTATCAATTAAATGTGATTCTATTTTCTGAGCTAAACGGAAAACTACCCTGGTCAGACCCTGGTCAGCAAAAGGTCGAGAATAATAACGCCGAATGATATCAATATGACCTCACTGTCTTAATGGAACTATCAGTGTCTAAGTTTGTGGTATGAAAGAGATTGACAAATTTGGTTAAAGCGTTTATCAGCACAACTATATACTCCTTATGGTCACTTTTTTCATAAGGAAATGTAATATCCACGTGAACCGTACGACGAGGAATGTCGACCATAGAAATGGGATGGAGTTCGGCTTGTATATTTCCAGACGGAGACTTTGACAATCCGCAAGTACTACAGTTGTCCAAAAATTGCCGGCAATACTTGGAAATTTTGTTGAACCAATGAAACTCCTAATTTTTCTCAAGAGTTTTCTCCCACCCCAGATTAATAATTGACTCGTGTACGTTGTTGACAACGGTCCATCTTAACTGCTTTGGGATTGTAGGCAGATTTCGAGACTTTCCGTTTCATTGGATTTTTCGGTACGGAGTTCCATGCCATACAGGGTGCGTTATGAAAGTAATGCGCATGGTTTCATTGTCACGTAACTACCTGTCGTAGCACTCTCGGACCTGTCTGAAAATTTGGGGCGGAGTCTCTCCTTTCCAACGCGCTCGGTCTCAGTTCGCTCTGAGCAATAGAAGTGGTAGGACGTGTCGTAGAGCGACGTCATTTTTTCTGTTGTGTCACGGTGCGATGGAGCGTTCGCTGGAACAGCGGTACGCCATAAAGTTTTGTGTGCGACTTGGCAAAAAATTACTGTAACTGGGGATGAATCCTGGATGTTCGAGTACGATCCAGAATCCAAACGACAGAGCTCCGAGTGGCACACACAATTTTCTCCCAGACCCAAGAAGGCGCGCATGAGCAAATCTCGTATCAAAACAATGCTGATTGTCTTCTTTGACGTCCGAGAAATCGTCCATTTTGAGTTTGTACCGCAAGGAAAAACTGTCAACGGAGCCTTTTACCAAGAGGTACTCAAGAGACTGAAACGCTGAGTCGTACGCGTCAGGCCAGACATCAAAGACGTTTTCATGCTCCACCACGATAACGCCCCCAGCCACACGGCCTTCGTCGTCACCAACTTCTTGACCCAGAAGAAGATCTCAGTTGTGCCCCAGCCTCCTTACAGCCCTGACTTAGCTCCGTCCGACTTTTTTTTGTTCCCCCTACTGAAGAGACAGCTAAAGGGAAAACACTGGGAGTCGGTGGAGAACATCCAAGCTCGCGTAACAAGGTTCCTGAAAGGCATTTCTATCGAGGAGTTTCAGGGTGCCTCCCAGGCGTAGCATACACGTCTCCGCAAGTGTATTGACGCAGGAGGGGACTATTTTGAAGAATTTCAATAATTTGTACTGATTGGATCAACATATATATTTTTCTTAGAAAATGCGCATTAATTTCATAACGCACCCTGTACTTCGTAAGTTTTGGGAAATTCTTTGGAGAATACATGGTTACGCAATTTGAAAATGATTGAAGAAGTTTCTCATAGTCGTCATACTCATAAGCATTCATTGTCTGACGCTTGAATACGTGTTTTTATCGAGATCCGTATAAAATCATTTGATTTTAGTGAAGTGAGTAGTTATTAATATAAAACAAATAAATAAATTGAAAGCAAAATAGACGCTCTGATGCACCATCGCCCTAATACATACTCTGTGTTTGAAATAGTATATAAGTAGTTCTACGTCTTCAAAAAAAAAAAAACAAAAAAAGCCCTATGAGCCAAAACGACGTTCGCGCTCAGTCGGCTCTCACTGCAATGAAACTCTCTTGCTCTTTCTCTCTCTTGCTCTCTCTTGCTCTTCCTTATTAATAGTTTCGTCACACAACCCGCAATCCCAAAACACTTGCGAAATCTCTCTACGCTTACCTACGGTTACGAGTACTGTGACAACAACAACCACTGCTACTGCAATCACAACTAAGACTGGAAAGGCATCCTCAGCTCCCACAATTTCGTCAACGCAAGCTTTTGCTTTTACTGAACCAGCGATCAAAACAAAAACACAACTTAGCGGTTCTGCTGCACTATTAACAAACCAAAAAGTAAACGACAATACAGACTGTAATAGATCGCTACATAACAATAAAAAGAAAACCCTCAAAAGTAAAAAACTCAACAAACAAAATTAATGAAACTAAAGTTAAAACTAAAAGCGAGGAAAGCCATCGTCTACTAACCAAATATTTGGATGAAGCAGGAAAAAACTTTTTTACATACCAACTAAAAAGCGCAAGGGACATACAGGTTGTTCGCAAAGGGATAAAACCGTAGAAGCGGTCAAGAAGAAGAATTTTAATGCAAAAACGGTCATGAACATATTAAACAAAAATAAGGTACCACAATCAATGTTCAAAATCGAGAGCCAGAGAGCCAGACACAGAAAAAAAAATTAAGTTCACACAATCTATAAATTACAGCTTCTACTGAATCGGCATATCACAGTGAAAGAGCCACACAAGCGGAATCGCCCAGTGCAGTGCTCTAACTGCCAAGAATATGGCCATACCAACGCTTACTGTACCCTGAAATTTATTTGCGTAGTTTGTAGTGAAGCTCATAGCACAACGAATTGCCAAAAATATAAACGCAGCATATATCAACTGCTTTTGAAACAATGATGATCTCACTCTAGCAAACCATAAAAGAGTTTATGACATTCATGCAAACCAAAATGCAACATCTTATGCTTAACCAAAATATACTGATACAGCTTCTTGTGACACACAAATCCAAATAATGTCTCAACTTCAAATATCTATGTGAAACGCAAATGGCGTGTCACGGCACAAACACAAACCAGTTCTTAGCCGAAAAAAATATTGACGTCATGCTCCTCGCCAAGACATCTCACAGGCAAGCACAACTTTCATATCATATTCATACATCGAGTATAATGTCGCGCTTAATTCGCCCATCAACCCTAGCGACGAGCTGGATGCTTTTGTCCACTCCTTTACTGCTACTATCATTGAGGCTGGACGACGGGCTACTTCATCACCGCGTCAAGTAAGCCCGAAAACTATTAAAATACCAATACTAAATCCGGAGGCAAGAGATCTTCTGAACCTCAAAAGACACCTCAAGAGGCGTTTAATAGCAACAGGAGATCCTGCAACTACCATAAGCAGTCCCTCTCAAGTGTCACAAACAGACTGCGTCAGATGCTAGCCAAAAACCGCCAGGAAAACTTCAACAGCCTACTTGAGGGAACCGGCCCTGATAATAGCAGCGACTCTTCAGTATGGAAGCTACCCAATGGAATCTAAGCCAATCGACCGTTTTGGGACACAGTGGCCTGTGGCTCAAAACAGACTGTGACAAAGCGAACGCATTTGCTGAGCATTTGTTTTCCACTTTCACCCCCTTCCGTTTGACGGACGACTCCCACCGAAAAGAAGTCGCAAGCTTTTAGGATGTGCCTTCTCAACCAACCCATCCCATAAAACATACCACGCCGCAAGAAGTCACACTGCAGGAAGAGAGCCTCCAACTGAAGAAGACACCTGGACCCGATGGTGTTGATAACCGTGCAGCCAAATACCTTCCTTACAAAGTTATGGCATTAGTAAAAATTTATAATACTATGCTAAGACTACGGGACTTCCCTAAGCAATGGAAGCGTGCGAGGATTGTTATGATACCCAAACCCGGAAAACCTCCAACGCTGACAGACTCACACCGCCCAATAAGTATACTTCCAACCTTTTCTAAGATTTTTGAACGCATTCTGATGAAGCGATTTATGGATCTGCCGCAGGTATCAGGCTACATAGCCAAACATCAATTTGGCTTCAGGAAGTCACACGGTTGCCCGGAAAAAGTCCACCGTTTAGTCAATTCCGTAACGCACGGCCTTGAGCCCAAGCTCTATACGGTGGCAGTCTTCCTCAATGTCAAGCAAGCTTTTGTTAACGTATGGCACGAGGGACTTCAATATAAAGTCAAGGCTCTTCTTCCAGAACCCCACTATAATATCCTGAGATCCTTCATCCTTCCTTCAGTGAGAAACTCTCGATCGAGAATGCCAGTTCCGTCCCCCAGTGCTCCCTCGGCTGGGGTACTGCTGGCTACATACGCCGACGACACAGCCATGCTTGCGTCTCACATGTCTCTGCAAACGGCCTCGAATGCAGTACAAGAATGGCTGCACGACATTGAAGCCTGGGCCGCCAAGTGGAATACAGCCATCAATTGTGCTAAGTCCACTTGCGTGACCTTCGCGCTCCGTTCCGGCACCTGCGCTGCCCTAAAATTTAACGGTGGTTTGATAGGCAACGTCAATTCCCACTGTGACCTGGGAGTCCACCTGGATCGGAAACTCATCTGGCGGGCCCATATCACAGCGGTCAAGGCCAAGTGCCTTTTAAAGATGAAAAACCTGGACTGGACTAGCAAACTACAACTTCTAACTAAAGTGCTACTCATCAAGGTAGTACTAAACCCTACTAGGACCTATGCCATCCAAGTATGGGGTACGGCCTCCAAGCACCAGCTTGACGCTGAAAACTGTCCCGACACGTGCTGCTCGGCTTGCATCCGGGATTCCTTCATACCACGGTATCCTAAGGGATCTCCGGATTACTCTGATTGGTGATCAGATCAACCTCAACAGCAGCCGATACGCGGAGAAATTGGCAACACACCGAAACTCTCTGGCAAGAGATCTCGCCAATGCTCTCTGCCTCCGTCGCCTGAAGAGGATCCACCCCTCTGATCTCCCTACAAGCATAATATCGTAAGATTCCCTCGTCCGGTTACATTCAGAAGGCTCTGAACTGATTCCGACGCTAAATAAAAAAAAAAAAAAACTTCCATATTCCAGGATATTCACTCGGTGAGCGATTCATAGCGGTGACTACAATGCTAAGCATACGCACTGGGGATCACACCATTTGATCCCAAAGGGCAACAACTCTACAACGCGCTTATTAAGCGGCGAAATAAGCTCAGCGGCCCTACAGGCTGACACACAACAGGACCAACTGGACAAGGTACGTGAAATATACTTGTACGCATATGGAATATGGTATTCACCGATGAGGATGTTGATAGCCTGGTCAAGTCGAAGGAGCAAGCACTTGTTGCTGCAGCCAAGGCTTCTACCCCTCCAGACACACACAAACTGACAAACCATAGCAAGACAAATCGCGAAATCGAGCAGCTAGTACTTGAAAAACGAAGACTAAGAGGAGAATGGAAGAAACACAGATTCCCAATGGCTTAAGAACAACTAAAAATAGCTACACGTAGACTAACCAGGGCACTTAAGCCTAAGGAAGCAAAAGCCCAGCATTTATATATCAAACAACTATCGTTCACCAGTAAAAAGAACCCTTTGTGGAAATCACGCAAAAAAATTCAGCCGGCAGAAAGAGTCGTTCCACTTCGACGCCCCTCTGGAAGCTGGATACGCTGCGACGAAGATAGAGCCAATGCGTTCGCCGATCACCTGCAGAAGGTATTCCAACCCAATCCTCCTAGCAACTCTTTTGTCCTACCTGCAGTCACTAAAAACTTACCACCTATAAATCCAATTAAATTGAGCCAAAGTTAGATAGCATCCACGCTAAAAGATCTTAAGCCCAAAAAATCACCAGGACTTGACTTGGTGACGCCAAAAATTATTTTAGAACTGCCACCGTGTGCGGTTCTGACCTTATGCCATCTCTTCAACGCTATTACGAAGCTTGGATACTATCCCCGAATAGATCAATCGCATCCCAAAAGAAATTCGTACCGCTTTCGAGCACCGGAAATACTGCTCAGCGATATTCTTAGATGTTGCACAAGCATTTGACCGAGTTTTGCTGGAAGGTACAAGATAACGAAACTGGTTCCCCAAAACACATACAAAGTGCTCTAATCTTGTTTCTTCAAATGAGTTTCTCAATCAGATGTAACAGTTCGACTTTATATGACCGCGTTGTCACTGCTGGTGTCCTCCAAGGTAGTGTGCTGGGCACCGTTTTGTACACCCTATACACAGCAAAGGGAACACAACAAATTTCCTTTCATTTTCATATAGTTGAAAGATGGTTTACGGACTGGCGCATCAAGATAAACGAGACCAAAAGCACACATGTAAACTTCTTATTAAACAGACAAACCTGCGCACCCCGTACCCTGAACAATGAACAATACATTCAACCCACAAGCAGACGTAGTAACGTATCTCAGAGTTCACCTAGATAGACGCCTCACCTGGCGGTGGCATATAGAATCTTAAGGGACTCATTTGAAGCTTAGAGCAGCCAATCTTCACTAGCGTATAAACTCACATATATACAGCATTTGCTCTATACGCAAATACATCCACTATATGTTTCAAAATCTTGAATAAATAAAGAAAAGACAATACCTACATTTCCATCCCTTCATTCATTTAAATATTCATTGCATTTACAAGTATCCACATTACGTTAAATATTGGCAACGAAAGATGAACGCGAAATTCAATTGAAGGAAGACACCCTTAGGATATCGTCCAAGCGATCACTGAAACATCAAAACAACAATTTTAATAAGAGAATTCAAGAACCACAACTCTTACGAGGACAGCTTCCACGAAAAAAAAACAAATAAAGAGTTAATTTCAAAAATAATTTCTGATGGACTTCCTAAAGGATAGCAATGCAAAATTAATATTAGCAAAAGAAACAATCCATCTAAATGGAAACAAACTTTCATTTGAATATAGTGAAGAAATAATTGATAAAGCAGAGACCAAGATACCTGCCCTAATTACTTTCACCGGAAGATCAATCGTCTATTTTCGCCATTTATATTTCTTTGGAAGAAATAAATGCATTTAGATTATAACATATAAACGCGGTGAAAAAGGAGTGAAAAACTAGTCCCATTCGAATTTGGAGTTATTTATTATCGTGAAGGTGACAATTTGACCTTTACAAGCATTATCAAACTAAACATGATAACCCTGTATACAGGAAACCCTACAAATATCGACGAGGAAGTAAACAAACAAATCAAAGAGAAGTGATGCCTCTGAAAAACCAAAATATACACTCGTGATTCATTACCGCAATCTAAACGAAATCACAGTCAATGACAAATTTCCGATCCCAAGAATGGATGGAGTTTTGGACCAATTAGGAAAATGCCAATATTTTACTTCAATTGATTCAGTTTCCATTAAATAGAAAGCTATGTTGAAGATGCTCCCTCTAGAGTTAAAATAGAAGAAACCATGGTCGGAGAAACTTTAAACAATTCTAAAAGTGTAAGAACTGTAATATATAGTGCACCAGAAGATAATCAGAAGATAATTATCGAAAAAAAATAATTAAAGAATATTTATGTGAAAAATACAGTGCTTTATACTTTCAACATGAACCAGATTTAGCAACAAAAAGCATAAAATATACAGAGTTTAAGGAAACAATATTAAACAGACATGGATAACTTTTACATCCGGAAATAGAAAAAAACAGAAATTAATCCAAAACACCATAAATTTATTTATTTTTTTTTTAACGTTCTTATTTTATATCTAAAATCTATCCGAATGGACAATCACCAAATGGTTTGGGGGTGATCTTGACTTAAGGGAGGTACATGGAATGTAAATCTAATGAGGTTGACTTAGGTGTCTATTGGTGGGGGAGGTCAAGTGGGTGTTTCCTTTTCAGGCGTCTTTGGGATTTTCTATTGTTTAGGAGGTTGATGGGCAGGTGGTTGTCCAGTCTTTTTGTGTATCTTTCGCTGAGACGGGTGATCTCCTCTGCTACCAATGGAATTCCAAGCTCTTTATGGATTTTTGAGTTTTCGTGGTACAGATGGGCGTTAGAAACTGTTCTCAGGCATTTATTCTGAAACCGCTGTATTCTGATGCGGTTAGAACAGCTTGCCGTGCCCCACAACTGTATCCCATAGGTCCAAATTGGCTTCAGTACTACTTTGTATATAAGCAGTTTGAGTTTTTCTCTGAGCTTGGACCTTTTCCCTAGGAGCCAGTGCAGTTGCTTAAGTCGTAGGTTGGCCTGGTTGCGCTTGCTGATAAGGTGAGGGCGCCACGTGAGCATGCAGTCCATTGGGCGTGTTATTTATTGGGATGGTTTCCCCTTTAAGTGTGATGGGGGGCAATCCTCCGTGCGTAGAGCGAAGGTTGTGTGGGAGGATTTCTCCGCGTTGACCACGATGTTCCTTCGTTTCAGCCATGAATCGAGAGCATCCAGTTGTCTCTGTACGATGGCTGATGCTTCCTGGGGATCTGTGGCGGAGGCTAGGAAGGCGGTGTCATCGGCATTTGTGGCTACTGTCAGGTTCCGGGAGAGGGTGATGGGAAGGTCTGTTGTGTAGAGTGTGCACCAGATGGGTCCACGAACAGATAAGCAGTCACATTTTCAGTGCTGTTGCATCGATTCGGTCGGGACCTGGAGATTTGCCATTTTTTAGGGAGGCGATCTGCTGCGCAATCTCCTCTGGTACGACGGGTTGTATTGGCAGCCAGGAGCACTTGGTCTGTCCAGCACGCTCTTCGGAAGTGCATCTGTCAAAAGGGGAGAATGCACTGTGTAGATGGTCAGTAACGGCTTCTTTCTCTTTCGACCTCAGACCGACACCAGGAACCGTCCACTTTGCGCACGGGTGATGTCTTCTTCGCAGGGAACTAATAAAATAATTTAAACACACCAAATACGATACTGCGCAGACGCGAGTGCGAATGGAACCGTTTTAAGTATTTCATTAAAATAATTAATTTCTTAACAAACGCCGGTTTGTTTTTTGCAAAACACGTCCGCTTGTAATAAGCCGCAGCAATGGTGATATCCTTCTGTGGGCTGGTAATCCTGGTCACGGCGCACTGTGCCCATTCCTCCTGAAACGCGGGAAGTTCCGTATACTGAATGCCACTCCTGATAATCATGGCTGCTCCTCCGCGTAATTAGATGGATTATTAGATGGATGGTTGGCATGTATCAGTTCGTATCCGCTGATGTAAAAGTGGGATCTGGGACAAAAGTGGGATTCCGAAACTAGAAGAACATCGATATTGTCTGTGTTAATGAGATGCTCTACTTCGGCTTTGCTCCTCTGCAGGCCGTTTCCGTTCCAAAAAACTATATTAAGACTTATTTGCATTACTTTTCTTTGAGAATGGGAGCTATAAACTGCATAATCTGCGAGAACATCTGCGAGATCAACTTTTCCATCATCCGCTCTATCGTTCCTTCCATACGGGCAAACATCGTTTTAAGCTGTTTTGGGTTGTGGGGCTTCGGGAGTGGTTTGAAGGGTTTGTTAGGGATTCTTTGGCTGTGTCGCTTGGTTTCTTGAAAGGCGTCCCTGTAACTCATCCCATTGATGATAGTTGGTATCTGGATGGGAGGAGGTTTGTTGCTACTCTCAACGGGTCTGGCTTTAGGAGATTGCTGCGCCTTTGCCTTTTTGTAGGCAGGGTATCCTCTGAATGACGCAGGGTGATCATCTTGGCAATGTAAACAGCATGCTTTCCCGTCATTTTTTTTGGTGCATGACCTGGGGTCGTAAAAACCACCACATTTGATGCAGCGATGTTTAAGGAAGCAATAGCACTGGGTCCTGCAAATTCCTTTAATTTTGTAGGCCTCGGTGTTGTTGCTCGCTGGTTTGAGATTTACAAAAAAAATTCCCCAGTAGTTTTTTGAATTTCCTGCCAATGGGATTATGCAGATCCCTCAGAGTATGGCCATATTTGTGGAGTTCTTCTTTAATTTATGTTTGGTCCGTTGTGTGGTGAAGTCCCTACAGCTTCTACAGCGAGCGAACTCGGTAGACTGCAGATAACACGCACACTCGAATGTGCGTTAGAGTTGGTAGCAAACCGTTAGGTTCGCAGGTTGAACCAATCAGACACTATGCGACGGTTTCAGAATAGTGGGAGTGAAAGCACGATAAGAAACTTGCTGTCGATCCACAGGCACGTTTGCATCTTTGAGTGTTAGATCGCGCTTGGGACAGGTGATGTAAAGAAAAGAGCTGATGCAGCGAATCGCTGAATTTTTCCTTTCCTCTACTATTGTAGTGTAATTAAATAAATTTTAATTTGTGAATAGTATTATTGTATCTTAATGTGTTCTGTGTGTGATTAGTTAATATTATTATTATTTTCTTCATACAAATCATTAAAAACCAAATGTAGTTAAACTCAACAATGTTTACTAAGTGAAGTGACCGAAGTCGTTGGTAGGTAGCGGGTGTATTTCTCAATTTGATTAAATCCTTTTGCTTTATCTATTATTGTAAAATACTGGCATGTTCCTAGCTTACCAAGTATTACGCCCATATATGGGCTATTACGTTCACTATTCTTTAACCAATGACAACTCTGTATTGTATTCTACCCGAAGCGTCAGGTACCTTGGGTACTAACCAAGTAGGAATATTATACGGTGAATTAATATCTCTAATAAATCCCTTATTAAGCATTTCTTCGGGTTGTCTTTCTCCCTCAATCTGGTGGACTTGCGCAAGTGCATATTGCCTTGAATGAATAGGTGAATTGTGTCCTTTACTTAGACAATTTTTTTTAATGTTGATCGCCTGGTTGTAATTAAAGATTATTGAATTTATATAATATACAATTTCGATTATAGCCTTCCATTTATCGGTAATTGGGTATACGATATCAAACATCCTCTTCTACCCAATATAACCTTCAGTCCGATTTGAACAATTATCAAAATTGTCAAAATACAAACTTATTTTTTTTATAGCTCGAGCCTCAACCAGGCCACTTACTTTCTCTGTGGGATTTCCTTAAAAGACTAAGTCAAGTTAAAGATCTTTGTGTCCTATTAGACTTTAAACTTAAAATTTTACTGTCAAATTTCCACGATGGGTGGAGCCAAGGGTGTGCTTAGTACCAAACGAGTTTTTAATGCTCGCTCTTAGGGGACTCAACTTTGATACACATATTCACCTTGCTTCTTTTTTTATCAGATTTACCATCTCTAACATACCGTAGAAAAAAGCTGGGTGTCGTTTTCCTACATTATCTTACTAATGGTAATTTATTTACAAACACGCCTAAAACTCAACATTCATTATATACAGAGTAGAAATTTTAGTCCCATTTCCTAAACCGATGTAATTCAACATACGCCCAGCATGAACCTATGAACCTGTTAAAGTACTGTGCTCCTTAATGACAATGCTCCTTAATGGCATCTATGACAACTCTTGACTTTAAAATTTCTCTTCTATTAAGTCCACAATCCTCACCTACCTTTCAGAGCAACAAACGGAATCTTCTTCCGTTATCTTTTCTAAGGTTAAAACACGGAAATACGATTATATTTTATGATGATCAACAGGTTTACAAAAAAAAACCGAGATGGTGCAATGAGAAAGGCGAGCACAAAGGCGCTGCAAAAGGCTATCAGGGAAAAGATCATAGCGAGGTTAGGGGTGCCAAAGGTCATGGTGACCAACAACGGCGTGCAGTTCATACGGCTGAGACCGAGGGACAGGCGGTACATTAGACTTTACTTTAGACCATACTTTTTTTGTTAAGAGGAATTATTTATCCGACTCAAAAAAAAGAAAAAATATATTTTGTAGCCCAGTCGATGGGGTATTTTCTAATATCCTTAAAAGTAGCGCGAACGGAGATAACTTTTTATAAAATCTGATACTCGCCAAATTTGTTTTGCTTCGAATTTGAGAGAGAGAGAAAAAAGTAAAAGGGGTCTGCACAATAGCTTGGCGCAGTTCTTCAGCATAAAACCTGGAGCTCCATTGGAACCAGGTGAATAAACTGGTTTTAGCTTCAGAAGATTCGATAACACACTGCTTTCGGAGAAAGATGGTCTGAAAATAAGATTGGCTAATTGAAAATTGTATGAATAAGGCTGATCCATAATTTTAGAAAGTGAGTACGTCGTTTGAAAGAAAGTTGCGAATAGATCGGCAATACCCTGATCAGCGCAATACCCTGATCAAACGAAATTAGGGGGGTAGAAGATACATGCTTGCGCTTAGTGTTCACAAAATTATAAAAGTGCTTCCGATCCTGTGTAAACTGGATGCGGCAGCAGTAAATTTAATTTTTATAGATTCTTATAAATATAATTTGATATAGCCATTTTTTTATATCCCTTAAGAAGTCTGTATTTAATATATTTTAAGATTTTAAGACTCTTTGTACAGGGTGCGGCAGCATAACTTCCTTTTTTAAAATGCGCGCCATTCAGTTAGTTGATGGCCACTAGAGGAGCGCTAGTGGTCCCGTTCAAGAAGGGCTACTGCAAAGTTTTGTCCCAACACTGTTCAGTCGCCATCATTCGTTGGAATATTGAGGAGCGTGCCTTTGCCGTTGAGGCCTACTTTTCAAGCGGATGTTCGGTTATTGCAACACAGCGTGCATTTCGGAATCGCTTTAATTTAGCCCCGTTGGCTCCCGTCCCAGACTGCAAATTAATTGTTACATGGGTCACTACAATCAGGAAAACTGCAAGTGCGACAAAATGAAGTACTGGAGTCCCTCGACCCGTTAGATCACATGAAAACATTGAAGAAGTGAGAGCGTCAATATTGCGATCTCCACGGCGTTAAGCGCGCAAACACGCATCTGCCCTTGAACTATCCGATCGTTCTGTGAGAAGAATTCTTCATGATGATCTTCACTTTCATCCGTATAAGATGGCGATAGTGCAGGAACTTTAAGAACGTGACTTCAATTCTCGGATGAACGCGTGTGAGCTTCTTCTTAATGTCATTCCCGAGGGTGCTATTGTTTTTTTTAGTGATGCCCATTTTCATTTATGTGCGTCGGTTAAGAAACAAAACATGCGCTACTGGGCTAACACCAACCCACGAGAATTGCATGAAAGGCCTTTGCATTCAACAAAGATCACAGTGTGGTGTGTAATTTTCTCAGATGGAATTATTGGTCCCTGGTTTTTTGAGGAAATTGAGGTTACAGTAACAGTGATTTCGGACCGCTTTGTAAACATGCTACGGAACTTTTTTTACAATACGGTGCAACAGCGCACACTTCAAGAGCATCGATGGCTGTTTTGAGGGCACACTTGCCAATTAGAGACGATTTAGAATGGCCGGCACGCTCTTCCGATCTGGCCTCTCGTGATTTTTTTTATGGGTTTTTTTCAAAATCCCGTGTTAATGTGGACCGTCTACGAATCCTACAAGATTTGAAAACCAACATCCAGGAAGAAATTGCCAACAGACACAACAGCAAGAGTCACGACAAACGCCAGAAATGGGTTTATGCAATGAATTGAGAAAATGGGGGACGTCACCTATCAGATTTTAGGTTCAACAGGTTATGGGCGCAAATGATATTATACGTATAATTGAGCCGCTAAACATGAACAATTACGATACATGGAAGTTTCAACGTGCAGTTCTAGTGAAGAACGAATTTTGGCAGAACGGTATGAAAAGTTGCACAGAGGATGATACGGAAAAACTAGCGAAGACCAAGACGAACAAGTGCCTACGGATATTTTGTTGTCCGTGAGTCTATCTGAGTTGGCCATAATTGAGAATAATTTAAAATTGCAAGAAACCTTTTAAGACGATGACGTTCGCCATTATTGAAAGATTTTCGATGGAATGAAAAACTTCAGGAAATTGGTGTTTTGATTGGCGATTATTTATTAGCGATCTTGATATTGTGTAATTTTGACGATTCCTACAAACTATTTCGGTGCGCAATGAACACGGTAAATGAATGATTTACCGCAAAACGGCAAAAGGAAAACAGAAAATGTTTTGTGTCTGGCAAAGCAGGCCAAATAACGAAAGGCTTCAATACTGTACTAGGAACGTACTAGGACTGTAATAGGAACGGCGTCTTACCGAAAAAATATGAAAAAGCAACTAATGAGAACAAACGAAATACAAAATATACATGCAATGAGGCAAAATAGCGTAAAATGGTGCCTAGACAATGGCTGTTCGGAGCACATGAGTTTAAACAAAAGCACTATCAATAGAACAAAGTCAAAAACAACACAATGAGAGTTCATAGCATTGGATAAATGACAATAACCGCAATCAAAAGAAAGAACGAAAAGGAGAACATTGATATTAAAGAAGTTTAATACGTCGAGGATTTAATGCTATTGTCCATATCCCAGTTATATATATCCCCCTAAGAGCAAACATCAATAAGATCTTTAGAACGGATTCAATGCGATCTTGATGAACCCCATACTGAGGGCTCCAGACGCATGACCCGTACTCCAGAATTGGACATACTAAAGATACGTATACGCTTTTAGTTATATAAGGGTCATTGAATTCCTTAGACCATATTTTAATGAAACCAAGCACGCCCTTGGCTTTATTAACCATCGTAGAAATATGGTCGGAAAATTTAAGTTTAACATCTAATAGGACACCAAGATCGTTAACCTGGGTTAATCTATCTAAGGAAATCCCATAGAGAAAGTTTGTCGCCTGGTTAGGGCACGGACGATAGAAAGACATAAGCTTACATTTTGACCCATTAAGTTTTAAGAGATTGGTAGAACACCAATTTTGAAAATTGTCCAAATTCGACTGAACTTTATATTGGGCAGAAGGGGATTTGTTTTGAAGACAAAGCTACACGTCGTCTGCATACATAAGAACCAGAGAGTTCGTTATAGCAGGGGGTAGGTCGTTAATAAAGATAGTGAAAAGTCGTGGCCCAAGATGGCTTCCTTGGAGGACTCCCGATGTAGCACTAACAAGACGAGAGTGTACATCCTTAAAAAGAACACGTTGGGTTCTCCCAGCTAAGTAGCTAAAAATCCACGTGAGAAGGTCTGAAGGAAAACCTAGGATACTAAGTTTACTCAAATGGAGTCAAAGACAGTCAAATGCTTTACTAAAGTCTGTGTAGATGACATCTGTTTGAAGGCATTTACGGAAGCCATCTATAATAAAGGAGGTCAGCTCCAAGAGGTTTGTGGTGGAGGAGTGACGCTTTATCTAGAGACAAAGAGAAAAGTATTAGAAGAGGTCTGCACAAGGGCTTAGCGCAGTTTTTCAGTACACAGCCAGGAACACCATCAGGACCTGGCGAATAGACTGGTTTCACCCTAAGAAGATATGATAAAACAGTGATTTCAAAGAAAGTTGGTCTGAAAAAAAATTCGTCTGATTGAATGTTGTATGAATAAGGCTGATTCATAATTGTAGAAAATTAGTACGTTGTTTGAAAAAGTTGCGCATAGCTCGGCAATGCCCTGATCAATAGTCGCAGATACATTTTCAAACAAAGTTAGGGGGGAGGGGGGAGATTGTACATGCTTACGCTTAGTGTTCACACAATTGTAAAACCGGCTTGATCCGACTGCGGTATTCATAATCTTAAAAAGTTACATTGCAGCCAGTTTTCTTATATCTCTTAAGGAGTCTGTTTTTAATGTGTTTTAAGTTTTTAAGGCTCCTTGTAAACCAAGAAGGGTCAGTCGAGGCGGATGGATACTTCCACAGCATGCAGGAGTCGAACAAAGCGTTAAGCGTTTTGTAGAATGTTTCTAAAGCGATATTAATATCGGTGCATTTACGGAGATCGGATCAATGAAATGTATAAATTAAGTTACTCAAAAAGTCAGCTTTACGAAAGCAATGAGTTTTATAAGCTACATGGCGGGGATGAAGGTTGATATGAGTCAGGGTTTGGATGGAGATAGAAGCGGCGTAGTTCTGAAAAGAGTGATTCCGTCAGGATCAGATGCAAAGTATTGGTCTTGGGGGTGACCTATAGATTTTCTTACAAGGTTGATTTGACATATCAAATATACCCTTAGTGAAATCATGGAGTGTCGAAAGGGATAACAATGGCGATTTATCGATATTCAACCAAATGACTTCTGGTGGATTGAAATCTCTCAAAATCACTATCAAGTCGCTATCAGATATGCGATTAAAAACCGACTATATGGCAGGCAAGTTATGCCCGTACGTGGGCGGTTTGGATAAAGTTGGTATGTAAGAGCAGGTAATAACCAATGATTAAGCAGACAAGTATTTTTACACAGCTCTTTTTAAAATAATAGCAATGCTTTTGCATAGCCACTTCTCCTGTTTGTAGCAAAGTTATGTGTCTACTTTTTTGTTCTTTTTTTCACTTCTTTTGCTTATGGGTATACACCAAGAAATACCGTATAATTTTTTCTATGATTTCTTAGACTTCGAAAAATTAAAATGCATGTATAATTTTTAGTTGTCCACAGTAATAGAAGTGGTCACTTAGGTCGGTACATGAAGGCGAATTGTGCAAAAAATTTTTAAAGAATCGATTAATAAGCGCAGAAAGTTATAATTTTAATTATAATTTAAACAAATAAGACTTTAAAAATCAAAGAAATGGGACGTGTTATCTTTCAGAAAGACAATGAACAAGAGTAAAGTAAAGATGTTTTTCGGCAAATAACATAAGAGTTCTGGAATGGCTCGCACAGTCTCCCGACCTGAATCTATAGAGAATCTGTGGGCAGATGTTAAAAACGATGTAGCTAAGAAGCATCCCACTAATGTTGCTCAGCTATGGGAAACTGTAAAAGCTTCTTGAAACTTTATTTCCCTAGTATTTACATTTTTATACCCTGTACCCATTGAAAATGGGTGAAAAGGGCATCATAATATGGTGCAAATGTATGTAACAGGCAGAAGGAAGCATCTCCGACCCCATAAAGTATATATATTCTTGATCAGCATCAACAGCCGAGTCGATATAGCCATGTCCGTCTGTCCGTCCGTCCGTCTGTCCGTCCGTCCGTCCGTCCGTCTGTCTGCCCGTACCAACGCCTAGATCTCAGAAACTACAAGAGCTACAGACATGTGCCATATATCGTTGGATAGGTAATTAACATACGCAGTACAAGTTTGTTGTTTTATTTTGAAAACAACCCCCTGCTACCCCGCAAATCGCAAAAAACTGCCACGCTCACAATTATTAACCTAATGCTGTGCAATTCGGCATATGCGTTGGTGCTTATAAAAGCTATCTAATTTTTTAATTTGAACCAAATCGGATAAGAAACACGGAAGGTATGCCACATGCAAAATCTATGGCAAGGGAAGCAGAAGCGCAGCAAAATACGCATTGCGCGACGCCGACTGCGACGTTGGCAGCGAAATGTGTAGGGCTTTATGACACACGAAACTTATTTTCTTTTTTAATAGAATATTGTTTCATTTATTTATTGATACTAAATAAATAAATTGTAAGCATGTCTAAGGGTGCAGGGTATTTTGTAGTCGGGAAACTCGACTGCTGCTCCCTTACTTGTTTATTTTTGGTTATCATGAAATAACCTTGTTTTAGTGGTTATTTCTTCAATACCAATTAAATTTGTAAAAAAAAAATAACTTCGTGTATTTCAAACATAATTTTCACATGCGTTTTTGATAAATTGAAAGCGCACTCCTATTATTTTGAAAACTATATACTTTAAAGGGTCAGATGTGTCTTTTTCACTGCGTTGCACACTTGTGGCCAAAGTTATAGTACCCTCTGCAAGAGTATCAAATCGGAATGCAAATTTAATTTTTGAATCTTTTTTTCATTGTAATTTACAAAATTAATTTCAATCAATTTTACCATAGACGACAATAACTGTCTAGGCGTTACTCTTAGCGAGTGTTTCATTTAGGGAAAACTCAGCCATCAACATGTGATTCAAGTACATTTTTTTTTACAAAACTTTACTTAAATATCTTTATTTTAATATATATATAATAATTGTGTTAGTGCATTTGATTTTCTCTACTCTCTTTACATGATATTTCTCTGTTAAAACTTTTGAATCGAAATCTATTGGGTTACGACGGTATGATCCCAAGCTGAAGCATAGACACCTCATTCTGATTGTCTGGAGATGCTTAGGGAGCAGATTGTTTTTGAATGGGTCTTCCACCAGCTGCAAAATATTTCAAAAATCTATTATCCAATTGCAATGCATTAGTGTACAATTCCAGCCTCGTCTCTCAGCCCTAGTTCCCTGGATCGCTGCTGCTGTATACGAAACTTTTTACGAAACTATTTTAAATTTATTTTCATCTGGCAAGATTCCTTTTACAGTAAATTTCTAGTACTGTACGACGTGTGTCAAAAAGTGAAGTGATTTGTAAAAAAAAAAAAAAGTTTTATTTATCAAAAATAATGCGTCCATATTGAGCGAAATAACCGTGGTCAGACACTAAACAAAATTCTTTGCTACAGAAAAACACGGAGCAACATAATTTGCGTGCTTGGGCTTAACAAAATTTCTTTTTGTAGTTTTTTGAAGACCGCGTTTTACTGTGCTATATAGCTGACAAATGCCCCGAGAATAAAATGCTAACCGCTGAATAAACAGTTCCACCAACAGTTTAACTTATATTTATTTTCCAGCTCGTTTTTTGTTTAAAGACAAAAAAATAACGATTCATCTGACAATTACGTCGGGAGTTTTCAAGTCGCGATCGAACACTCAAAGACTGCAGACGTGCCTGCGGATCGACAGCAAGTTTCTTATCGTGCTTTCACTCCCACTATTCTAAAACCGTCACATAGTGTCTGATTGGTTCAACCTGCGAACCTTACTGTTTGCTACCAATACTAAAGCACACTCAAGTGTGCGTGTTATCTGCAGTCTACCAAGTTCGCTCGCTGTAGAAGCTGTATACAACTCAGCAGCAGCAAAGTGCGGTTAGCATACCGGCTAAAGGTGACCAGTTCCCCCTCCCGCGTTCAATCGCCTACAACCCAGAGTATGGATTCGCAGGATCCCACGCGTCCACCAAGCTTGGCAAAACAATGCCCTGCAAGAAGGCTCTCATAGCAAGTGAGTGCAGCTTGAGCAGCAACCCGAGTTCTACCCAATCGGAGACTGACGCGATAAAGCGCAAGCCCGCACCTTAAAGGCAAGGAGAGGAGCTTGACGTCATGCCTAGCAGCCGCGCAGCCCTGCATAGTAAGCGAAGACCGTCAAGATCTACATCCCGGACGTAACCACCATTACGGCACTAGTCAAGATGATAACGACTCTCGTGGGTTCCAAGAAGGATTTCTCGTTCAAAACGGAGAGATACAACAACGAACGCGTAATGATGCCAGACAAGGAGTCCTACACAGCCATACGGCAGCAGCTCGAGGCATAAAATAAAAGACACCGCACCTTTCAACCAAAGGACGAGAGAACGTACAGGGCGGTCATCAAGGGACTTCACCACACAACGGACCAAACATAAATTAAAGAAGAACTCCACAAATATGGCCATACTGTGAGGGATCTGCATAATCCCATTGGCAGGAAATCCAAAAAACTACTGGGGAATTTTTTTTTTGTAAATCTCGAACCAGCGAGCAACGACACCGAGGCCTACAAAATTAAAGGAATTTGCAGGACCCAGCGCTATTGCTTCCTTAAACATCGCTACGTCAAATGTGGTGGTTCTTACGACCCCAGGTCATGCACCAAAAAAAATGACGGGAAAGCATGCTGTTTACATTGCCAAGCTGATCACCCTGCGTCGTTCAGAGGATACCCTGCCTAAAAAAAGGCAAAGGCACAGCAATCTCCTAAAGCCAGACCCGTTGTGAGTAGCAACAAACCTCCTCCCATCCAGATACCAACTATCATCAAGGGTATGAGTTACAGGGACGCCTTTCAAGAAACCAAGCGACACAGCCAAAGAATCCCCAACAAAACCTTCAAACCACTCCCGACGCCCCACAACCCAAAACAGCTTGAAACGATGTTTGCCCGTATGGAAGGAATGATTGAGAGGATGATGGAAAAGTTGATCTCGCAGAGGATCTCGCAGATGATGCTGTTTCTAGCTCCTATCCTCAACAGAAAGTATTGCAAATAAGTCTTAATATAGTTTTTTGTAACGCAAAAGCCCTGCAGACGAGCAAAGCCGAAGTAGAGCATCTCATCAAAACAGACAATATCGATGTTCTTCTAGTATCGGAATGCCATTTTTGTCCCAGATCCCACTTTTACATCAGCGGATACGAACTGATACATGCCAACCATCCATCTGGCAGATCACGCGGAGGAGCAGCCATAATTATCAGGAGTGGCATTCAGTACACGGATCTTCCCGCGTTTAGGGAGGAAGGGGCACAGTGCGCCGTGACCAGGATTACCAGCCCACAGGAAGATATCACCATTGGTGCGGCTTACTACAACCGCCAAACACTCGATAACCAAGACCCTTCGATAACCCAAGACCTTCCGGACTTCTTCGAGTTTCTTGGACTTCGCTTCATAGCAGCCAGAGACTTTAACGCCAAACACTCCTGGTATGGCTCCCGTACAAACAACCACAAATGCAAAACGCTCCATAAGTACCTGCAGCGCAAAAGTATGGACTGCCATTCCACTGGAGAACCCACACACTGGCCTTCGGACCCTTGAAGGCGGCCAGATCTGCTTGACTTCGCCGTCTACAAAGGCATACGACACTAAAATGTAACATGCTCCAACTACGATAAAGTCCTATCCGATCTCAGCGCAGTAAACTTGCTCCTAAATATCCATGACCTCAGAAAAACCCTGCCTAGAAGACTCATCCGAAAATACATAGATGACCCCAAGTTTACGTTCTGGATACTTTCCTCCCTGAACTCAGATCCCCTTTTTCCACACCAAGCACCATAGATGCGGCCATCGAAGAACTAACCAAAGAGATGCACAATGCTGCTGAGTTTGCGAATCCACCTCCTCCGACTACCCTGAGAACACCTGAAAGAGACGTGCACTTGTGGTGTCCTGAAATCGCGGCCCTTGTGGCCTAAAAAAAGCGCCTCAGAAGAGTCTGGTTTTCCTCGCGCAACCCCAGGGACAAGGCAGCACTTAATCGTGCCACCAAGGAACTGAAGGACAAGCTATCCATCCTACGGCAGGACTCCTTCCATAGATTCCTTGAGGAGCTGGAACCTGGAGACCCGCATCATAACCTGTGGAATGTCACGAGGCACATAAGAAGACCTGCGAAGAAGACATCACCCGGTCTGAGGTCGAAAGACACAATGCATTTTCCCCATATACAGTGCATTCTCCCCTTTTGACAGATGCACTGCCGAAGAGCGTGCTGCCACCATAAGGTTCGTAGACAGACTAAGTGCTCCTGGCCCGCCAATATATCCCGTCGTACCAGAGGAGATTGCGCAGGAGATCGCCCCCTAAAAAATGGCAAGTCACCAGGTCCTGACCGAATCGATGCAACAGCACTGAAAATGTTGCCCCTACTCTGTTCCCAAAGGCTGGCTAACTTCTTTTACAGCTGCCTCCGTCTAGGGTACTTCCCGAAAGAGTGGAAGCGTGCTGCAGTAATTGTCCTCCTCAAGCCTGGAAAACCTGAAGCCAATCTAGCCTTAAATATTAACATACTTAAACCTAATTAGGGGGTCTAGAGGCATTATTAATTTAATTTAATTAATTAATTTATATATCTTCTTGGCAGATCTGTTGGGTGAATGCGAGGGAGCCTCCTTCTCGCCCTCAGTCCCATTACTTGTCTCCTCTTCAAGAGTTTTCGAGCTAACTGGTTAGGGTGGTTTCCCAATTTATTTATGTACGCGATTGCTTGCTTATTTATGACATCGCCAATCCTTGGTACCCTCAGCTCCGTTTCAATGTCTTTGTTGCGGATGTACCAAGCCACTCTAGATAGTTTACGCAAAATTTGCGACTGCGCCACACGAATTTTGTTGAGGTGCAACTTTGTGGCGATGCCCAATACTTGGATGCCATATCTCCAAATAGGAGCCAATACAACCTTATAAATTTTGGCGTTGTTTGAAATTGAAAGTTTGTTTCCAGGCCTAAGGAGCCAAGCCATGCTGTTCGCCTTTGTTTTGAGCCGCCGAGTTACATCTGTTACATGGCGTTGAAATGTAAGTCGCTTATCCAGAGTGACACCGAGGTATTTGTGGGCGTTCGATTGTGTGAGGAGCTCTCTATGCAGAAACACACCTGGTGATGTGTCTTTTCTCAGGGTGTACGTCACGGAAACACACTTTTCCGGATTAACTGCGATGTTTCAGAGTTGGGCCCAGTTCTCAAATTTTTGTAGGTAAAGCTGAAGCGTATCGGTGGCTGTATAGTCGCAAGTATCTCTGGCCAGGACTGCAGTGTCATCAGCAAAGGTGGCAACTAGCAGGTCATTGGGATCTGTAAGCGACATTTTGTCAGCTGAGGGCATGTCGTGCGTATACAGGCTATATAGTGTTGGACTTAGCACACTTCCCTGGGGTACACCTGCTCTGACTCTTTTTGTTTGGGAGGACAGTCCGTCCTGTACTACTTTAAAGGATCGCTCGTATAGGAAGCTTTTTTTATCAAAAAGGGTTGGGGATTTAGTAGGCTTTTAAGCTTGTACAAAAGTCCTTCATGCCACACTCTGTCGAAAGCCTGCTGGATGTCCAGAAAAGCTCCTTTCCATGGAAACCAGCACAAACTTCACTACGCGGTATAGCTGTTCAGGTGTGCCATGCCTGAGTCTAAAACCAAAAAGAAACTTCGGAATAGCTTTTTGGACCTTTCGGGTTTCAAGCAATCTTCTCAGGATGCACCTCTTAAGTAATTTGCCAAATTCTGGAAGCAAACTTATTGGGCGATAGGAGTATAATTCCTCTGCTGGCTTCCCATTTGTATGGAGCATAATGATATTCGCCTTCTTCCAGACACTTGGGAAGTGTCCCAGTCGAAGAGCAGAATTTAAAATCAGAACAAGGAATAACAAAGCTCTGTGGGGCATCAGCTTAATGGAGCGGTTGTCAATGTGATCCTCACCAGGAGCCTTGTTGTTGCGACGGGATTTGATATCATCTTTCAATTCCGTGAGTTTAATAGGCTTTACAGGAAGATCTGCAAAGGGGCTTCTAGGGATTCAGCAACCAGTTGTTTTCGTCTTGGCGATGCTGTCTCGAACGGCAGGAATCTTTCCTCCAGGTTTCTGGCAAACGCTTCAGCTCTGTCCTGAGGTGATTTTGCCCAAGTGCCATCTGGGTTACGAACTGGAAACTTCGGAGCAACGCCTTCATGGAACACCTGAGCGGCATTGCTCCGGCTGGTTAAGAGCATACTTGAGGCCTTCGAAAAGAAGAAATACTGCTGCGCCGTTATGCTGGATGTCAAACAGGCGTTTGACAGAGTCTGGCACCCTGGACTCCTTTTCAAAATTAAGTCCCACTGTCCAAGGTCCCACTTCGCCTTCCTTAAATCTTACACAGAGGAAAGAGAATTCCGAGTGAGCGCCTAGGCCCATAAGATCAGGAGTACCTCAAAGCAGTTTTCTTGGACCCATCTGGTACACACTCTACACAGCAGACCTTCCCATCACCCTCTCCCTGAACCCCACAGTATCCACTTATGCCGATGACACCGACCTCCTAATCACCGCCACAGATCCCCAGGAAGCATCAGCCATAGCTGAAACGATGGATCATCGTAGTCAACTCGGAAAAATCCTCCCAAACAACCTACGCACTACGCAGGGGAGAAATTGAGCGTCGAAACTAGGGTTAAATCGACAAGTAAGTACCGGGACGGAAGGTTTATTCAACGATTAAAAAATGTTAGCGCAGCCCCGGGAAAGGAAGAGCAGACGCCTGAAAAGATAGCAAATAAAGGTAGCTGATCGACTGGTCGGTGAAAAGACATAGGGCTAGCGTAACGTCAAGTGAATAGAGCGCGCGACAAGAAGTGCTAAGCGCGAGAAGAGCGTTGCGTTCAATCAGATTAAACAAATGTGATAAATTAGATATTGTCGGCATCGCCGATAGCTGCTACACCCGACAATAAATATGCGCAATAAAAAAAAAATAGTGTAATCTTTTACATACGTTTTCTGGTTACTTGAATTTCATTCAACTGGTCATTCCTTTTCTGAGACAAATTCACGAAGTGGTTCTGCAACATAATCCAAAACTGTTGATGCTCTCGAATTTGTAACTCTCCCGTGTGAATAGATTTTTCTAATTGTTTGATCTGAAAAATGTATTGTTTTAATGAAAATTGTGTAATCAAAGCTTGATATACAATACATGTACCTTAATTTCTGTAGGGCTACCAGACGCATCACCAAACAATTTTTGCATTATGTCTATTTTGTTGTTAATTTTTTCAAATAATTTCATTTTTATTTCAATATTAGAATGCATTTTTTTTAAATCATTTTCAACTGTAGATGACTTATTCTCAGCATTATTAAGATTTAATTTTATGCTACTATTGTAAGTTTTCGAATTAAATACTAAACTTCTAAGTTTTTCGACATTTAGCATTGATGATGCCAATTGATTTTGAACTTTTGACAACGATAAATCCACATTTCGCCGACGTTCCTGTGACTTGTTTAATAATTTTAAACGGTAAGCAGTGGCCTTATCAGTTATAAGATGATCTTCAGCTATTTTTAATATAGTTTCTTCCGACTTAAATTTTCTTTGCTGACATTTATCTAAAGAAAAATCAAGCTTTCGAATTTCAGAAAGTAAACGGTTTCCCTCCTTCATTGCTTCTTGTAGATCGACTTCTGTATTACTTAAAAAAACTGGTAGATCATCAAGTTTTTCTTGTAGTTTAAACAGTGTTTCATTTTCTTCTTGGCCTGAAAAATATATTATTTTATTTAAAAGCTTTTACTTGAATTAAATATTAATCAGTAAGGACTTGAATAATAATAAGGAGAGTTTAAGTTGTACAAATCTTTTTTTATCAGAATGTTAGATTATTTTTGACTTTTAAGACCTTGAGTTCATTTAATTTTTAAACCAATCAAGAAGTATTTGAGAATTTTCATAAGACTGAAACCTTTTCTTTTAAGTAAAAAGAAAACGAAACTTTTTCTGCGAGCGAAGAAAAGTGCAGAAAGTAAATAAATGTAAAGCAAGAGCATTCGGCCTGAAAAGTTGAGTCAATCCGAAACTTCAACAGAATACCCAAACCTTTGACTATATTAAAAAGATCAAACAATAGAACATTATATATGGTGAGCGTGCCTTAGAGCGAACATCGCTGGACCACAAAATGGATTCTATACAGAAGTTTGAAGGATAAATACAGTACTACTAAAGAAACAACTGACAGCGAATGATCCATCAGAAGATGGCTGGAAATTAAAATAAATGCCTGAGTGCGTAAAGTGAGGTGATGGGTAAGCGCAAAAGTGAAAGAAATAAAATAAAAAAGAAAAGCACACATAAATTGACGAATATATATAAATACACTCAATTTCCCAAAAATAACCGAAACTTAAAAAAACTGAAACAAATAAATATGGAAATATAGCACAACATGATACACAAAATCACAAAAAAAAAATCAACAGTGTGGAGTTTGTTAAAATATTCGATCGATTTCAACAGTCAAAGGGTGAGGTTGAGGTAGGTCTCGAGGTTGGGGATTCTCGTATTGCCGAGTTCCACGTTGCCAGTCTAGCCATTATCAATAAATTATTTATTTTTCTTATGTTATGACCTGAGGTTATTGTTATATTGTGTAGTACTTAATAATGAATTGACATTATGAATTAACAAATTGTGCTTATATAGCTAAAGCATTTTCGGTAGCAGCATTTTTTTTTTCGTAAGTGACGCTTGCATAAACGTCTACAATGCCGTCTTCTGTGAAACATACGCCGGCCAAAAAAGGCGCCAAGAAAAGTAGCGCACAAAATTAACTAGAAGTGTGTGAAACATAAAGTTTGGGCAATTAAGTGGAATTTAAAGTTGATCAGATACTGCAGTTATTGACATTGAAATTAAATGTTGAAGAACAGAGAGAAAACAAAGTAAAAATTAATGCTGACAATTTTGATAAAATAATTGGTGAGTATGATGGAAAATCTTTGCCCATCAGTGGTGGTTTAACATTTTTGAAAAAAATGCGGATGCATACGAATAACAGCTAGAGGCAAAAGCATGGACCTGCAAAACTCTTCTTGGAAGGAGAAAGTGTGTGTGAATATGAAGAGTTGAAATATTTTTGATTGAATAATTTGGACGTAAATTTAACAGTGCCGACATTCATAAACAATTACAAGATAGATAGAAGAAAAAAGTATACAAATATATGATGCAGCTGAAAAAATTTTCTGCTGTTGGTGAAATGGAGGAAATCGCAGTAATCAGTTATATCGTTAATGGACTAGAAATAAAAAAAGAATATAAGTACGCTTTGTCACGTTGCCAATCATACAAAAAACTGAGAGAAGAGTTTGAAATTTATGAGCGACTGAATATTGATGATAAAAAGCCAGAACAAAATCCTAAACGATCGGAAAAGGGAAAAAATATCATTATTTTAATTGTGGCTCAGCGGAGCATAAAAGGAAAGATTGCGCAGCGGTTTCAAAATGTTTTAGTTGCAACCAAGAATGACATTTCGAGTAACTGTCAAAAATAAAACTTACAGTATTCGAGTGGTAACAAAAAGAAATCGTTTGTAGAAAATTAAATTAAAGAAATCTGCAATGGATTGCCTTGTAGATTCTGGGGATGACGTTAGCTTAATTCGAAAAGATGTTGTTGAACGGGTGCAAGGGGTCAAAGTAATCAAAAGTACAATGCTACGCGGTTTTGGAAACAAATCAACGAAGTCTGAGGAATGTTTGGATACTCAAGCATCAATCGACCAATTAAAAACTAACCATCAGTTTTTAGTTGTGCCAAATGAGTCGATAGATTCAGACGTTCTACTGGGAGACGATTTTATTTCCAAATTTCGGATGGTGGTGCTTATCGTAGCATGGATATACTTTTTTGCGAGATGAGGAAAATAATGGTTTCATACACGATTATGCTGCCATCTACAATGTCGCCGTTGAACCTGTTTATGTAGTACCGCCTCAATATCGGAAGCCAGTGGAACAGCTGATCCAAAAAAGTTATGAAGCGATGCCAAATCCAGCAAAAAAATGTCCGATTGAATTGAAAATAGTTCCTGAGGGAGTGGTGCAGCCATTTCGCCATGCGCTAGCTCGATTATCGACGAATGAAGCTGACGCAGTAAAGCAACAAGTAATTGAATGGGTTAAACAAGGAGTAGTACGTCGGTCAACTTCGAATATTGCGAGCAGAGTGGTACTGGTAAAAAAGACAGATGGAACGCACCGCGATGCTTTTCCGGTTGCATTGATGGAAGAAATTATCAAAAAGTTGCAATCTTCCAAGTGGTTTACTGGACCTCGAAAATGGATTCTTCCACGTTCCAATCAAGGAAAGTAGCAAGTCGCTCACAGCATTCATCACAAGAGAAGGATTGTTCGAATTCAATAGAGCTCCTTTCGGTTTCCAAAACTCTCCAGCTGCGTTTATAAGGTTTGTTCACCATATTTTCTAAGAGTTGATCAATGCTGACGTGATGCAGTTATACATGGATGACATAATCATTTATGCTCCATCACCTGGACTGCGTATGCTAAAAACCAAGACAGTATTGGAGAAAGTAGCTGAATATGGCTTGAAGATAAAAGTGCAGATTTTTTCAAATCCAATGTGGCAAATGGGCAAATGTGGCCGGGCAAGGAGAAGACAAAAGCTGTTCATAATTTTCCTTCACCAAAAAATGTTAAAGCTGTACAATCATTTCCGGGGCTAACAGGATTTTTCGGAAAATTCGTTCCAGGATATGTTTGATCGCGCGGCCGCTGACAAATTTGTTGAAAAAAGATGCATTTTTCAATATTGGCGACTTGGAACATCAAGCTATGCAGTAGCTAAAAGAACGACTCACAAACAGTCCCGTACTGCAAATTTACACAAGAGAGCAGGAAGACTTCCGAAGCCGAATCAAATTATGTGCATGCAAGACTTCACTTTTACAGTAGAACACCGTGCCGCAGAAAAAATGAAGCATGTTGACTCCCTTAGTCGCTTTTCACAGTGTATGAGGGTTACTACAGAGATTACTGAACGTATTAAAAAGGCCCAGCAGGACGACTATTACAGAAAAGCTGTCTGGGAAATTCAGAAAGAATGGCAGTACCAAAACTAAAAGGTGATCTTCTAAAAAAGGTGGACAATAATGGATGAGGATGGAACGAGAAATAATACAGAGTTCGCATCAAGTTGGTTATCAACAGTGAAGACGATGCACACTATCCAACAGAAGTTTTGGATCCCGTATCTCGAAGTCAAGGTGTCAAAGCTTATACCGAATTGCATAAAATGTATGTAAGGTGGTAACATACATGAGTGCTGCCACCTACCCTCTTTAACAGGGAGTTGACAGTTGTCGATCGGCAGTCGTCGATCGGCCGTCGTCGTTGGGCAGTCGTCAGTAGTCAGCAGTCGAGAGCAGTCGAGAGCAGTCCAGCCGCGGTCCTTAAATTAGTCGTATTGCAACCATAGAACTTACATTTAATACAAATAAACATCATTATAATAATCAATCTTACATGTATTATGTTCAGCAAATAGCTTGGAAAGCAGGCATGTTTTTTAAATTGCATCGACAAAGGAGATACGCCACTACAAACTTTACATGTTGATCATCTTGGACCCATGGATGCGTTGTCTAAACAGTACTAGTACATTCTGTCAGCTGTGGATGGGTTTTCCAAATTTGTCTGGCACTACCCACCCAAATCAACAGGTCATAAAGAAAATTAGGCGACTGAACGACTGGTCAAGTATTTTTGGCTTTCCAATACGTATTGTAACCGATAGAGGCTCAGCATTTACCTCTATTGCTTTTAAAGAGTTCACATAAAGGTAGCGCATGTATGTACAACGACAGGAGTGGCCAGAGGCAATAGCCAAATAGAAAGAGTAAATCGTGTGATTTTGGCAATCATATCTAAACTGTCAAAAAAAAACCACCGGAGTGATGCTCCCGGCAACAAATATCGTACAACTTTTCTTCTTTTTTATTATAAATTTATTCCAAACAACAAAAAAACCGTTTATATCAAAAATACAACAAATAATAAATAAAACAAGTAAGGGAGCAGCAGTCGAGTTTCCCGACTGCAAAATACCCTGTACCCTTAGACATGCTTACAATTTATTTATTTAGTATCAACAAATAAATGAAACAATATTCTATTCAAAAAGAAAATAAGTTTCGTTTGTCATAAAGCCATACACATTTCGCTGCCAACGTCGCAGTCGGCGTCGCGCAATGCGTATTTTGCTGCGCTTCTGCTTCCCTTGCCATAGATTTTGCATGTGGCATACCTTCCGTGTTTCTTATCCGATTTGGTTCAAATTAAAAAATTAGATAGCTTTTATAAGCACCAACGCATATGCCGAATTGCACAGCATTAGGTTAATAATTGTGGGCGTGGTTTTTTGCAATTTGCGGGGTAGCGGGGGGTGATATCAAAATAAAACAACAAACTTGTACTGCGTATGTTAATTACCTATCAAACAAAAGTGCAAGTCAAAACGGAAGTAAACTTCAGAGCGCTTACCAAATACCTCAATTATGCCACGAAAAACTTTTATACATACCAACTAAAAAGCAGCAAGGGAATACAAATAGTTATAAAAGGCCTTGAGCCTGAAATAAATCCTGAGGAAATATCAGGAGCCCTAATTGAACAAGGTTTTAAGCCGAAAACAGTTATCAACATATTTAACAAAGATAAAAAGCCACAACCTCATTTCGAGGTCGAACTTGAACCAGACTCATGGGCATTGAAGAAAAACGAGACTCACCCCATTTATAAGCTTCAATATCTCTTACACCGTAGAATCTCTGTTGAAGAGCCGCATACGTGCAAAGGACCCGTACAGTGTGCAAAGTGCCAAGAATATTGTCATACAAAAAGTTATTGTACCTTCGCACTGTATGTGTAGCTTGTGGTGAGCTTCAAAGCTCTGTTAACTGCCTATCAAACAAAGCTGACCCCGGCATGAAAAAGTGTAGTAACTGCGGAGGTAACCACACAGCAAACTACAGAGGTTGCCCTGTGTATAAGAATATAAAAAATCGGCTTCACCAAAAAGTGACTATGATGCGTGGGCAAAGCACGCCGAGCACAATTATACCTTCAAAACATACACCTGATGTTCACTTAAACAGTCTGACCGACAGGAACGTATTATTTGCAAGTGCGCTGAAATCAGGTCTTGCATCTACAAATCCTACAACTCCATTCCCACTCGCTGAACAAAACAAGGTAAATGCTGATCAGCCAACAGGACAGCCACAAGGCAATATTGAAACAATGATCTTTACCTTGCAACAAAGCATGACCGAATTCATGACATTTATGAGAACAACTATAAAAAATCTTATGCGTAATCAGGAACTATTGATACAGATGCTGGTATTGCAGCAGTCAAAATAATCAATGGCTCCCTTACGTATAACTCTATGGAATGCCAACGGTGTTTCGCGACACAAGCTTGAAATGGCTCAATTTCTCCAAGACAAACATATCGATGTAATACACCTCTCTGAAACACATCTTACAAACAAGTATGAGTTCCAAATAAATGGTTAAATATTCTACGGCACCAACCACCCTGATGGTAAAGCACAAGGAAGCACTAGAGTCCTGATTAGAAACCGCATAAAACATACTTTCCGCGACGACTTTGGGACAAACTACTTACAAGCAACATCTTTAAATATACAGCTGGGCAACGGACAAATAATACTTGCTGCAGTATACTGCCCACCTCGCTTTACGATATCCGAAAACCAATTTTTGGATTTTTTCAACACACTAGGGGATCGCTTCATAGCTACTGGTGACTACAATGCAAAGCATACGCACTGGGGATCTCGTCTTGTAACCCCTAAGGGAAAACAATTGTACAATACAATTATTAAAGTAATCAACAAGCTTAGTTGCGCCTCTCCGGGCACACCTACATATTGGCCAACGGACCTCAGAAAGATACCAGACTTGATTGACTTTGCTGTTACAAGAAGCATCTCACATAATCATATAAACGCCGAATCCCTCCCAGACCTATCTTCTGATCACTCGCCGGTGCTCCTTAATTATCTCCAATGTCCGGATCTGAAAGACTCACCTGGTCGATTGACATCCAATAGAACTAACTGGGTAAAATACAAGAAATTCGTAAGCTCGCACATTGAACTGAACCCAAGAATCATCAACAAGGCTGACATAGAAAGCACCACTAAACTTTTTGAGTCTGTCCTTGTTGCAGCAGCCGATGCCTTAACCTCAGAAAAACAATCTGTACATTATATGCGACCTAAGACAAACGCTCAAATTGAGCAGCTTGTCTTGGAAAAGCGACGCTTACGACGAGAATGGCAATCTTATAGATCGCCATTTGCAAAACAAAGGCTCAAAAACGCAACTCGTAGATTAAGAAAGGAGCTGATCAACGCACTTAGCACCTTTTAGCACACTTTTAGAGCACACCCATCTCTAAGCCCCCCGGTAGAATCTGTTGTGCCAATAAGAAATTCCGCAGGTGAATGGGTCCGCAACGATAAACATAGAGCTTCTACTTTCGCGGAGCACCTTCAAAACGTGTTTAAACCAAACCCAGCAACGAATAATTTCGTTTTACAAGAGCAAACAGTTGTAAGCCAACTGAAATTGCTAAAATCATTAAATAACTAAAAGCCAATAAGAGCCCCGGCAGCGATCTAATAACCCCAAGGATGATCATCGAACTTCCATTTTGTGCCGTCCAAACTATTTGCCAGATATTCAATGCAATAAATAGAATTGGTCACTTCCCCTCGCTATGGAAAAAGTCGATCATCATTATGATACCGAAACCGGGAAAGGATCATACAGTTTCATCATCGTATAGACCAATAAGTTTACTACCATGCATGGCAAAACTATTCGAAAAATGTCTGCTGACCTTTGTTATAACCTACCTGCAAACTTTTAACAAAATACCGGAGCATCAATTCGGTTTTCAGGAGAAACATGGAACAATCGAAGAAGTCAATCGAATCACATCTGAAATTCGAACTGCATTCGAAAAGAGAGAGTACTGCACTGCCATTTTTTTCGATGTGGCCCAATCATTTGACAAAGTCTGGTTAGATGACCTAATGCATAAAATTAAGTCAACACTCCCTAAATGCACCCATAAGCTTTTAAGGTCGTACCTGTACAATAGAGTGTTCTCAGTTAGATGCGGCACTGTCACGTCTGAGGACCACATCATAGAAGCTGGGGTTCCTCAAGGCGGCCTACTTGGCCCAACACCATATCTACTATATACAGCCGATATACCAACATCGAAGCAGCTAACTATATCTACATTTGCCGATGACACTGCAGTCCTGAGCCGCTCTAAATGTTCACGGCAAGCTATATTGAGAAATATACATATTGAGAAATGGCTTTCTGACTGGAGAATAAAAGTAAATGAACAGAAATGTAAACACGTAATTTTTACCCTCAACAGACAAGATTGCCCTTCGCTCATACTAAATAACACTGTTATTCCAAAATCAAATGAAGTTACGTATCTAGGTAGTCATCTTGACAGACGACTCACTTGGCGTAGACACATCGAGGCAAAAAGAACACTCCTCAAACTAAAAGCCAATAGCCTACATTGGCTTCTTAGTATACGCTCCCCCGTAAGACTAGAAATTAAGGTCTTACTCTACAACTCCGTCCTAAAACCGACCTGGACCTATGGCTCCCAGCAATGGGAGTACGCCAGTAACAGCAGCGCAGAAATCATCCAACGAGCCTAATCGAAAATCCTGAAAGCCATTACCGGCACACCGTGGTACATTCGAAGTAATAACTTACAGAGGGATTTATTCATACTTCCGGTCAGAGATGAAATAGCCAAACAAATGGAAAAATATCGCAACAAACTACGTGCCCATCCGAACAGGCTTGTGAGAGACTTAACACGGATATCTAGCCGAAACCGACTTCGTCGTAATGACATGCCAACACAATGCTTAGTATTAGGGCCACACAAACTCATATCAGTTGCAATAGTGACTGTTAGTTAAGTACTTTTTAGGATTTGTAAACTTATTGTTAGTCTAATAATGAGACGTAATAAAAACGTTGACCAGAGCATGCGTATAAGATAGGCGACCTAGTGGCGATTAAGCGAACTCCATTTGTTCCTGGTCGTAAGTTGGCAAGCGGTTATCTGGGCCCATATTAAATCGTACAAGTTTAGCGAAACGGGCGATATGACGTCCGAAAACAGCGAGCATAGAAGGGCCAACAATACACCAACAAGTATCGATAATATGAAATTGTGGCGATTTGTCGTGGATAATGAGAAGCTACTATCATCTGGGTCAGATGAAGAGATTCAGGAAGGCCGAATGTAAGATGCAAGATATGAAAAGAGTTGCCAGCCCTGGCACTTAAGAAGAGTTGCCAGTCCTGGCACTTTAGAAGAGTTACCAGCCCGGGCTCTGGAGAAGAGTTTGCAGCCCTGTCACTACAGAGCAGTCGGCAGCTGAGGGGCGCGTAACGAGACGATGAAGGCAGAAAGCAGATAATAGCGATCTTTCTTTAATATCATACAATAATATTCAATAATTATAATAAACAGTTTTGAAAAAAAACTATAATAAACTCTAAATTTATTGTTCAGCTCCTAAGGTCCCATTCCAGGTGGTAGGTAGCCCTATTCAGCCTGTAGCTGAATTACTGATACTAAGATTGGACTGATTGTTCATTGACGAACATCAGTGGAGTACGTTGGTTATCTCCGTTTGCATAATTTGTAGCAGCTGTAAGGGCCAAGATTGGGGTTTCTTGTTGCTTTGTATGTTTGCTTTTGTTGTTTTTTTTGACACTGATTTAGGGAGGCAGTTCTCCTTACCTTTCACTTTGTTGACTGTTTTGACCATTTCTTCTTCGTAACTTGAACCGAGCATACCAAATACTTAATTCGCTATCCTTCTAACAAAGGTGAATATTTATGGTCTAGCATGGATCTGCAGCCTTCCGATTTTTGTAGTTTTTTGCATTTGTGTAAGACCTTTGTTAATCCAGCTAAGAGTACTGCCACTCCAACATAAATCGTGGTAGAACTACTTTTTCATTTAAAAACGGTCATTTATGCCGATCGCAATGAACTCCGCCACTTTTATGAACTGTGCAATGGTTAGTAAAGGGGGATCATCTTTTTTTTTAAGCCTTGCCAGCTCAATGGCTTATTATTCACATCTCCTGCGATTAAGGGTATAACCGCGTTCCTGTTATTTTTTTTAAATTTCAGCTGAGGTTTTGACGACCACCACTCGCACAAAGGTGTCGTGACCAGGATATATTTTGATTATGCGTCCCACCGCTCAACTCATCACTGGCATCTTTTATAAGGTTTAATAATCTTCCACTTCGCTGCATCCATTCTTCTTGCCATTGTTTTGTTATTGATAATCTAATATTGCTGACGAGCAATAGCACGTAAGGCTTGGACGTCGCAATGCATGTTGTCTTAATACAACTCTTTCAGGATCATTTTTATGGTTGTATCGAGTAGAGGAGCAATACTGGATGTTTCGCATTAAAGGGTAGGCTTGAATGTTCTTATCTGCCTTCTATTCAAACAAACATATTTGTAATGACACGACAGAGCTTTTTTCGCTCACGCAAGGGTTTCAAGGGTTGTAATATACAAATCCTATATTGATTTTGAACTATAAGAGATTTTACTCTTCTGAAGTAGTCACCCTATGACTGTATTTGCAATGAGCCGAAGATTTTTACATTAGTTTCATAGATAATTCAGGAAAAAGGTGACGGCATGAATTTCATTATATTTCCACGATGGTGAATAGAACCAAGGCTCTAAGATGGTCTCAGAAATTCAATGACCCATGTATATCTAAAATGTTATACATATCTTTAGTCCATCCGATACTGGAGTAGGGCTCATACGTCTGGAGCCGTCAATACGGAGTTTATCAAGACCGTAAAAGAGAACTTCTAGATGTTCGCTCTTAGACGACTCAACTGGGATGCAAATTGTCACCTCCTTTCTTATTTTAGCAGACTCTTACTGATAAATTTACAAATTAATTTGAATCAATCTCTAACAAGCGTAGAAAGATGCTGGGTGTCATTTTCAGTGATTTTATTAGTAAGCAATACTATTAAAAACGCTTTCTATATGAAAACGTTGATTTATAGTTTATCGTAATTTGGCACTGTCATACAGTAGGCTCTAATGAATTAGCCACCAAAAAACTATATTTTATATATGACCCCATTATGCGCCATGCATGTAAATAGTTTCAAAGTTCAATGTGGCGTATTTATATCTTTGCGTCTCCTGATAGCGCAGATTTAAGGTACAAAATTTTATTAACTGAAGGTATGTTAGTTTCTTGGGCCATGCTGGAAAATAGGTCATGGAACTTATTATATTTTATTACATCAGCTCATATTGGACATAGGCGCTTTTCGTACTTCCGCCTGCAGTCTTAAATATACTATGCTGTTTTATTGTAATTACTGTCTATCGGATTTTCAAATTCCAAATAGACTTCTTTTAAATAATGTTTTGAGTAGGTCATGAATGGTAGGGAAACTTTGACTGACACCACAAGCTCTCCATGCAAACGCCATAATTTCACAAACCTCTTATCGATATTGGAGCTAGTTTTATAGCAAACTTAAATTTGTGCTAATTCTGGAACCCCTTCTTTTTGACTCCATAACATCACACTCATCGTTAACAAGTTACTTCGTAAGTTTTTTATGTATGATGGTCTGGCCGAATCGCGCTTTTCCAAATGTCAAAGTATTAAATTTTTGTAATACTAAATGTTTTATTTTATTTTTTAACTGAATTGCTCTGTTAAGGTTATAAGGTTATAAGATTTAATTCAGCCAAGGATAACCTTTCTGCTAGGTTGTTGCAATATTTATGCAATGGTATGGTAAATTAATGAAATAAACCAAAAAAATAAATGATTAAATTACAATTTTAAAAGTGTGAAATGTGTTAAAGCATGTTCTTAATTATATTAATTGGAGCATACGGTAACGGTTTCGGGTTGTTGTTAATGTAGTGTTTTGTCAGCTAATTTTTTGTTTGTTTTGTTGTTACCTGAACTTATAGTTATGTTAGTGATATTGAATTTAATGCTTTTATATTTTTATCCGATTATTATTATTTTGCTGTCTTGCTGTATCGTTCGCCTGTGGCTTTATATTTTTTGGAAACATCCGTCAAAAACACCTACCAAGTCCGTGGGAGTTAAACTTACAAAACCTAAAATTTATTCTATACTATTTTCTTTACCTCCGAAACCTGGTAAAAGTCGGAATAGTAAGTCAAAATAGTCCGATCAAAATAAGTGATACACTAATCAAAGCACACGCGATTTAACACTTAAAGAGTGCAGACGTGCCTGCGGATCGACAGCAAGTTTCTTATCGTGCTTTCACTCCCACTATTCTGAAACCGTCACATAGTGTCTGATTGGTTCAACCTGCGAACCTAACGGTTTGCTACCAACTGTAACGCACATTCGAGTGTGCGTGTTATCTGCGGTCTACCAAGTTTTCTTGCTGTAGAACCTGTGTACAACTCAGCAGCAGCAAAGTGCGGTTGGCATACCGGCTAACGGTGACCAGTCCCCCTCCCTCCGTTCAATCGCCTACAACCCAGAGTATGGATTGGCAGGACCACACGCGTGCCACCAAGCTTGGCAAAACAATGCCCTGCAAGATGGCTCCCAGAGCAAGGGTCGTGCAGCTTGAGCAGCAACCCAAGTTCTACACAATCGGAGCCAGACGCGATCAAGCGCAAGCCCGCACCTAAAAGGCAATGAGAGGAGCTTGACGCCAAGCCTAGCAGCCGCGCAGCCCTGCATAGTAAGCGAAGATCGTCAAGATCTACATCCCGGACGTGACCACCATTACGGCACTCGTCAATGTGATAACGACTCTCGTAGGTTCCAAGAAGGATTTCTCGTACAAAACGGAGAGAAACAACAACGTACCAGACAAGTAAGCAGTCCTACACAGCCCTACGCCAGCAGCTCGAGGCACAAAATAAAAGACACCGCACCTTTCAACCAAAGGACGAGAGAACGTACAGGGCGGTCATCAAGGGACTTCACCACACAACGGACCAAACATAAATTAAAGAAGAACTCCACAAATATGGCCATACTGTGAGGGATCTGCATAATCCCATTGGCAGGAAATCCAAAAAACTACTGGGGAATTTTTTTTTTGTAAATCTCGAACCAGCGAACAACAACACCGAGGTCTAAAAAATTAAAGGGATTTGCAGGACCCAGCGCTATTGCTTCCTTAAACATTGCTACGTCAAATGTGGCGGTTCTTACGACCCTGCTGTTTACATTGCCAAGCTGATCACCCTGCGTTGTTCACCCTGCCTACAAAAAGGCAAAAGCACAGCAATCTCCCAAAGCCAGCCACTTTGTGAGTAGCCACAAACCTCCTCCCATCCAGATACCAACTATCATCAATGGTATGAGTTACAGGGACGCCTTTCAAGAAACCAAGCGAAACAGCCAAACCCGAAACCCTTCAAACCACTCCCGAAGCCCCACAACCCAAAACAGCTTGAAACGATGTTTGCCCGCACGGAAGGAACGATTGAGAAGATCTCGCAGATGATGCTGTTTATAGCTCCCATCCTCAACAGAGTGTATTGCAAATAAGTTTTCATATAGTTTTTTGTAACGCAAACGCCCTGCAGACGAGCAAAGCCGAAGTAGAGCATCTTATCAAAACAGACCTTCGGACCCTTGAAGGCGGCCAGATCTGCTTGGCTTCGCCGTCTACAAAGGCATACGACACTCAAATGTAACATGCTCCAACTACGATAAAGTCCTATCCGATCTCAGCGCAATAAACTTGATCCTAAACATCCATGACCTCAGAAAAACCCTGCCTAGAAGACTCATCCGGAAATACATAGATGACCCCAAGTTTACGTTCTGGATACTTTCCTCCCTGAACTCAGATCCCCTTTTTCCACACCAAGCACCATAGATGCGGCCATCGAAGAACTAACCAAAGAGATGCACAATGCTGCTGAGTTTGCGAATCCACCTCCTCCGACTACCCTGAGAACACCTGAAAGAGACGTGCACTTGTGGTGTCCTGAAATCGCGGCCCTTGTGGCCTAAAAAAAGCGCCTCAGAAGAGTCTGGTTTTCCTCGCGCAACCCCAGGGACAAGGCAGCACTTAATCGAGCCACCAAGGCACTGAAGGACAAGCTATCCATCCTACGGCAGGACTCCTTCCATAGATTCCTTGAGGGAATGTCACGAGGCACATAAGAAGACCTGCGAAGAAGACATCACCCGGTCTGAGGTCGAAAGACACAGTGCATTCTCCCCACACACAGTGCATTCTCCCCTTTTGACAGATGCACTGCCGAAGAGCGTGCTGCCACCATAAGGTTCGTAGACAGACTAAGTGCTCCTGGCCCGCCAATATATCCCGTCGTACCAGAGGAGATTGCGCAGGAGATCGCCCCCTAAAAAATGGCAAGTCACCAGGTCCTGACCGAATCGATGCAACAGCACTGAAAATGTTGCCCCTACTCTGTTCCCAAAGGCTGGCTAACTTCTTTTACAGCTGCCTCCGTCTAGGGTACTTCCCGAAAGAGTGGAAGCGTGCTGAAGTAATTGTCCTCCTCAAGCCTGGAAAACCTGAAGCCAATCTAGCCTCGAATCGTACGATTAGTTTGCTGGCAATCCTCTCTAAAACTGCCAGTGGTGGACGAGGCCGGACTGATTCCTGATCACCAGTTTGGCTTCAGACGCTTCCATGGAACACCTGAGCAATGCCACCGGCTTGTTGAGAGCATACAAAGAAGAAGTACTGCTGCGCCGTTATGCTAGATGTCAAACAGGCGTTTGACAGAGTCTGGCACCCTGGACTCCTTTTAAAAACTAAATCCACCTTTAAAGTTCCCACTTCGCCTTCCTCAAGTCGTACACAGAGGAAAGAGAATTCTGAATGAGATGCGGATCATCAATCAGCACGCCTAGGCAGGAGGAGGAGTATCAACAATCAGCAGGAGTATCTTAAGACAGGGTTCTTGGACCCATCTGGTGCACACTCTACACAGCAGACCTTCCCATCACACTCTCCCGGAACCTGACAATATCCACATATGCCGATGACACCGCCTTCCTAGCCTCCGCTACAGATCCCCAGGAAGCATCAGCCATCGTACAGAGACAACTGGATGCTCCCGATTCATGGCTGACACGAAGGAACATCGTGGTCAACGCGGAGAAATCCTCCCACACAACCTTCGCTCTACGCACGGAGGATTGCCCCCCATCACACTCAAAGGGGAAACCATCCCAATAAATAACACGCCCAATGGACCGCATGCTCACGTGGCGCCCTCACCTTATCAACAAGCGCAACCGGGCCAACCTACGACTTAAGCAACTGCACTGGCTCCTAGGGAGAAGGTCCAAGCTCAAAAAAAACTCAAACTTCTTATTTACAATGTAGTGCTGAAGCCAATCTGGACATATGGGATACAGTTGTGGGGCACGGCAAGCTGTTCTAACCGCATCAGAATCCAGCGGTTTCAGAATAATTGTCTGAGAACAATTTCTAACGCCCATTCGTACCACGATAACTCCATCATTCATAAAGAACTTTGAGTTCCATGGGTAGCAGAGAAGATCACCCGTCTCAGCGAAAGATACACAAAAAGACTGGACAACCACCCCAACCACCTGGCCATCAACCTTATAGATAATAGCCAATCCCAAAGACGTCTGAAAAGGAAACACCCGCTTGACCTCCCCCATCAGTAGACACCTAAGTCAACCTCTTTCAAAATACATCCAATTTACCTCACTTATGTCAATGTCACCCCCAAACCATTTAATGATTGTCCACTCGGACAGATTTTAAATTAAAAATAAGAACGTTACAAAAAAAAAAAAAAACTAATCGAAAGGTATTCTTTAAATATAATAAGATTCATTCCAAAATGTTTCACAAGAAGTCCCAACTTTTGCTTTAACATTTCTTAAAGCCTAGAGCTTAAAAAAGCTTAAATATAAAAAATAAAGAAAGTACACACAATTTATACATTAAAAAGACGATTTTTTCATTTAACATGTCGAATATGGACTTTAATATAATATTCTTTTTTTTTTGTTAATTTTCTTTAATTTACAAAATGTTTTTAAAAAATAAGAATAAGTAATTGGTTGACTAGTTGTGAAGAAAGAAAAAAGTAGCGGTCCATCCCACTGCAAAGATACGCTAATATATTAATAATTTAATAATTTAATTCTGTTGGAGTTTTGCGTTTTAATCTTCTTGGTTCCAACTCTGTCATCGGTATTTGTCTCAAGTTTGAGTTTTGGTGGCTAAATAGTTGATTTGTGTGTTTTTTGCTTCGGCTTTTGTGATTATTCTGAGCATTTTCGATTGCGTTCGCTGAATTAACTGTAAGTGGGATTTACTGGCAGTTCCCACTTTGGTTTTACTATTTTATTATTGTTTTATTATTGAAGCATAGCAAACTGTAGTTGTTGTTGCTATAGTTGCTGCAGTTGTGGTATTGGTTTCTGAGGTTGCTGAGAGCGGAAGAGTTGAGAGTGGGAGAGCTGGGAGTGTAACTGCTGTGAGCGGGAGAGTTGAGTGTTTGTTTATTGGTATAGCGGAATTTGTTGTTGGTGTACGCGCAGGTAAATTTGGCGCGCATTCTGCACTCCGTTGAAGCTCTCGCTTGTAATTTTGAGCGCCGGATGCGCTCATATTTTGTTTTGTTTATTGTTTTCACTTGTTATACCCTTGCAGAGGGTATTATAATTTTGTCCAGAAATGTGTAACGCATTAAAGGAAGAATCTCCGACCCCACAAAGTATATATATTCTTCATTAGCATCAACAGCCGAGTCGATACAGCCATGTCCGTCTATAGGTCTGCCCGTTTCTATGCAAAAAATAGACAGTAGTTTTAAAGCTACCAGATGCCAGATCATTACTTTTGTTGCACGCAGATCAAGTTTAAAAATCGGTCGGATCGGACCACTATATCATATAGCTGCCATACAAACGACCAATCAGATTTGTCTTTGTCTTTGTATTGAAAACTTTTTTGTTCTCCAAGCTATCGCAACCGAATTAAACATTTATTAATTTGACATAGCCATACAAGATTTTTTTAAGTTTGGTCCGATTTTTTTTAAATATGAAAGTCCAATTTGAATAAATGACACACCACTCACCTCATGGTACCGCCCCTATTAAGATGCTCGTTCCACCTGGTGCGAATATAAGGCTGTTTCAGTACGAACTTAACAATGCCTTTAACCTTAATACAGAGATAAATACAGCAGACGATATCGAGAAAGCGGTTGAAACTTTTATGAAGAAGATCAAAGATGCAGCTCAAATTGCAGCTCCTGGAGGCGCAGTTCACCTACGCAACTTGCATAGCAGCATCGCTCTCTCTCCGGAAGCAGTAGGACTCTTAACTCTCAAGAAACGTCTCCGGCGTGAGCTCATCATCATAATTGACAGATTGTATCGAAGGATATCAAATCGGGTGAGAAAAGTACTGGCCAACCTGAAAAGAGAAGCAACTGACGCGTTCCTCGGGAAAGCTACTGCCGATGAAAACTCAAAATTCAGGCTCTGGAAGCTCAAGAAGAGATTCAAGAGACAAGTTGCTCCAAAGTTTCCAGTTCGTAACCCAGATGGCACTTGGGCAAAATCACCTCAGGACAGAGCTGAAGCGTTTGCCAGAAACCTGGAGGAAAGATTCCAGCCGCTCCAGACAGCATCGCCAAGACGAATACAACTGGTTTCTGAATCCATAGAAGCCCCTTTGCAGATGGCTCTTCCTGTAAAGCTTATTAAACTCACGGAATTGAAAGATGATATCAAATCCCTTCGCAACAACAAGGCTCCTGGTGAGGATCACATCTACAACCGCTCCATTAAGCTGATGCCCCATAGAGCTTTGTTATTCCTTGTTCTGATTTTCAATTCTGCTCTTCGACTGGGACACTTCCCAAGTGCCCGGAAGAAGGCGAATATCATTATGCTCCATAAAAATGGGAAGCCAGCAGAGGAATTAGACTCATATCGCCCAATATGCCTGCGTCCAGCATTTGGCAAATTACTTAAGAGGTGCATCTGAGAAGATTGCTCGAGTCCCGAAAGGTCCAAAAAGCTATTCCGAAGTTTCAGTTTGGTTTTAGTCTCAGGCATGGCACACCTGAACAGCTACACCGCGTAGTGAAGTTTGTGCTGGAAGGTTTCCATGGAAAGGAGTACGTCGTTGGAGCTTTTCTGGACATCCAGCAGGCTTTCGACAGAGTGTGGCATGAAGGACTTCTGCACAAGCTTAAAAGCCTACTAAATCCCCAACTCTTTTTGATAAAAAAAGCTTCCTATACGAGCGATCCTTTAAAGTAGTACAGGACGGACTGTCCTCCCAAACAAAAATAGTCAGAGCAGGTGTACCCCAGGGAAGTGTGCTAGGTCCAACACTATATAGCCTGTATACGCACGACATGCCCTCAGCTGACAAAATGTCGCTTACAGATCCCAATGACCTGCTAGTTGCCACCTTTGCTGATGACACTGCAGTCCTGGCCAGACATACTTGCGTCTACAGCCCCCGATACGCTTCAGCTTTATCTAAAAAAATTTGAGAACTGGGCCCAACGCTGGAACATCGCAGTCAATCCGGAAAAGTGTGTCTCCGTGACGTACACCCTGAGAAAAGACACATCACCAGGTGTGTTTCTGCATGGAGAGCTCCTCACACAATCGAAAGCCCACAAATACCTCGGTGTCACTCTGGATAAGCGACTTACATTTCAACGCCATGTAACGGATGTAACTCGGCGGCTCAAAACAAAGGCGAACAGCGTGGCTTGGCTCCTTAGGCCTAGAAACAAACTTTCAATTTCAAACAAGGCCAAAATTTATAAGGTTGTATTGGCTCCTATTTGGAAATATGGCATCCAAGTGTATGGCATGGCCGCAAAGTCGCACCTCAACAAAATTCGAGCGTAATCTTGCGTAAACTATCTGAAGCGGCTTGGTACATCCGCAACAAAGACATTGAACAAGAGCTGAAACAACAAGCAACCGCGAACGTAAATAAATTGGGAAACCACACAAACCAGTTGGCTCGAAAACTCTTGACGAGGAGACGTGTAATAGGACTGAGGGCGAGAAGGGGGCTCCAGCGCATTCACCCAACAGATCTGCCACGAAGATTTATAAATTAATTGATTAAATTAATTCATGCCTCTAGACTCCCTAATTAGGTTTAAGTATGTAAATATGTAAATACTCGCTAAAAATTATGAATCTCTGCAGTATAAGTTATTATAAATAGTAACAGTGGACTGCAATGTAAATAAATACAATTTTAATTAAAAAAAATGGATTTCTATTAAAACAAATAATTTCTGTAAGATAAAGTCTATTTTTAGATATTCACACAAACGCAAACATAATTTTTCCCAAAAACGACAAAGTGTCCACAATGGTAATAAATTCTAAAAATCTGTATTTATAAATTTGGGGAATAATACAAATTTACATTTACATTTTTTTCTGGGATATGTTTGATTCACCTTTTTTCGGGCTAAACTGTTTCGCTGATGTTCATGTCTCGATGTTGTCTTGATGTTGAGTGATACTAGTTTTGGGTGGTGCAGGTTCGACATGTGTTGGTTGAGTTCTAGCTTGCTATGCCAGAATGAATGGATATATTCTCAACGGAGTTGGGTTTTGTATTTCGATGGAAATCTCTTTCTGAATGCTTCAACATGATGCGATAGGTGTTTTTGCTCTCTAAAGCCAAATGTAGTATATGTTGCAACCAGGACGTTTGAATTGGTCTGAAGTCCAAGAACTTGAATGTGGCCGTCTACTCTTGGTGTGGTACGCAATAATTCGTAGTGTCCAATTTAGTGGTAGTAAGATGTCCTACAGATTGTAAATAACTGTTCAATGCCAATTATATTGAGTATTTTTGCCCAGTAGGTACGTTGCTACAGGAGTCCTAGAACTCGATTCAAGGTTTATCCAACTGTTTCCAAAAGGCGATATGACCAGATGAGCACCGAATTTAATGGATGTCTGGGGAGGCTGTCAGGGGCTTGCCGATTCAAAAGTGGCCAAGATTTAGTGTTGAGAGGTCTTTGGGACTGATGGACAGAGGAGTATGGAGAGCGAATTTTAAGTATTGCTTCCATGACGAACACTTCGATATTTCAGCAGCATTGTCAAATTCTAAGCAAAAATAAATTTGGCGAGTATCAGATTTTATAACCTGTTTTAACCTTAGAAAGGATAACGAGGAAGAAGATTCCGTTTGTTGCTCTGAAAAGTAGGTGAGGATTGTGGATTTAATAAAAGTGAAGGTGCAGAGTGAAGTAATAGAGTATAAGTCATTGTAGTCAGGGCACAAAACCCTAAAAGGCTCATGCTGGGCATATGTAGGACCATAACAACTAAGGAACAGGGGACTAAAATTTTGTTTCCGTCTAATTGGAGTGTTAAATGTTAGTAGTTTTAGTAGATGCTGGTTGTCTACATTACCATAAATAAGGTTATGGAGAAAAACGACCAACAGCATTTCTCTGCGATTGGTTAGGGAAGGTAAATTGATTAGAAAGAGTCTGTTAAAATAGAAAGAGAGGTGAAGATTTGCATCTCAGTAGAGTCCCATAAGAGCAAACACCAAGAAATTCTTTTGAACGGATTCAATGCGATCTTGATGAACCCTATACTGAGGGCTCCAGAGGCATGACCCGTGCTCCAGTATTGGACGCACTAAAAATAAGTCTAATAAAGAAAGTCTAATAGGACACCAAGATCGTTAACCTGGGTTAATCTTTTTAAGAAAATCCCATAGAGACGAACTTTCAAGTGTAAATAAAAATGGCATTGATTGAAATTTTCGTGAAATGAGCATGGGCTTGATTGAAATTTGCGTTTACATGTATAAAATTGTTAGGGGCGAGCATCCTATGGCCTACGCTGCAAAACGGTGCTACCTATGTGAACAAAGACGAATTTTCAAGTGTTAATGAAAATGGCGCTAATTTAAATTTTCGTGGTACATGCACAAAAGTGTTTGGAATACGACGTCTATGATCTACGGTGCTATCTGGTGCTACATATGTGAATAAAGCGAATTTTAAAGTGTTATTAAGTAACAAGGGCTTGTTTGAAATTTGCGTGATGCCGGTTTAAAGAGCAAAGTACCACGAAAGGCTCATTCTGGGCATATGTTGAACTACAGCGGCGTAGTAATAGAGGACTAAAATATTTAGTCCGTCTATTAGAAATGTTGAATTTTAGGCGCTTTAGTGGATACTGGCTGTCAAAATTACCATTAATAAGGTTATGGAGGAAAACGACACCCAGAATCTTTATACGGTTTGTTGGAGAGGGTTAGTTAATTAGTAAGGGTCCGCTAAGATAAGAAGGAAGGTAAGGATTTGCATCCCCGTTGAGTTTTCTTAAGAGCGATTCAAAGCGGTCGTGGTAAACCAAGAATCGGACGGATTAAATAAAATCAAATAATAAAAAGCCCCGAAGCATAAATCAGTAATTGGCACAACATCAGATCATGTCGTGTTGCCAACAAGTCACCAATTGAAAGCAGCGAAGACGACGTCGATCCGCTGCCAGCAAAAGCAGCGAAGCAAAGCACACTCTTTGCATTATTAACTGTTGAATATCGATTATTGTGAATATCGTGTATATATTTTGTTTATTTACTTCATACCAACTATCTGTCAATCTTGTAATCTCTTATGCCTTACTTCACAATCTTATCTTCCTGAAGTCAGTTCTTCATTAAACGTTCACAATTCAACATTCCGCGTGTGTTTTATTATCTAAATAATCAACAAAGGCTATGGGCCCAGATCCCTCATGAATTATGAAAAAGACTAGAAATCGTCGGAGGAGAATTCGTAATAAGTATGTCAATTCAAATAGAAAAACTTGATGACGGGAATTATGACATGTGGAGTTTGTCTATGCGGAGCTTATTAATTACATCGGGTTTGTGGAATATTATGTGCGAAAAACAAATCCAACCCGAGGAAGCGACGCAGGCAGCGCAATGTGAAACGCAATGTGCTTTAGCTACTGCTTTAGAAAAAAGCTTTAGCTAGTTTAATATTGAATGTTAAGCGCACGCAGTTAATGCACATACTACAACATCGGAAGAAGCATGCAAAAAAATTGCGCAGCATTCATTTGCCGGCGGGACCAATTAGAAAAACTCAGTTATATCAAAAACCAGTCAGAATAAATATGCAATCTGGGGATACTGCGTCTCAGGGTTTTATGTTTTGACTACAACGGCCCATATCTATTACATCCCTTTTCCTCCGCGATCCGAGCCCTACGATGGGCTATAAGTTATGTAGAGGGAGCCGCGCAAAAAAAAATTATAATTAAAATAAATATTTTTATATTCTTGCAAATGTTAGACTCTTGTTTTTTTTAGAGCAAAGGCACGTAATAGTTATATTAGTATTATTATTTTTCGAAAAAGTGATCTTTGTTATTTATATTTAAGCATACAATTCTTTGTATTAACAAAGTATGTTAAAATTTTGTTCGGCAAAAAAAAAAGGGCAAGCAGAAGCGAACGGGATTTATTTATTTAGTATCCGAATTCCTAAATGTTTTCCGATTCCGTACACATAGATATTAATGATACTATTATCCAAGTACTGCAAAGCTGGATAACATTTATTTCTGTCAAGCTTAATTAAAAAAATTCATTAAAAAAGCAGGCGCTTCATAGGTTCCGCACACAGGCACTTCTGGGGGTCGGGGCGGCCTTGCTGGTGTTATGATATTTCATATGCTTTTTTCTGTTCTGAATGACCATAAAGAAGAAACATTCTTGGGACCCGAAAAAACGGATTATCTCCTATATATCTCCAAATAATTTTTATGTTTCTCAAAAAACTCTCTTAAAAACAAACAAATAAAAATTCTTGAAGCCTCTTGATGCCCAGGTGTCCTCCTGATTAGAATTAATAAAAAAAAAGTACTTACAGTCGCGGCGTAGTGAGCTCGTATCATCAGCCAACCGTCGCTTGAACGACTCCAATTTTTTATTCAATTCCATTTCCTTTGCAATTTGTTTCTTTATTGCTTCAATCCCAGCCACTTTTAGTTTTATTGACTCTCTGTATTTTCTGTTGATAAAAACATTAATAGCATAAAAATAAAACGAAAGTAAATATCTAACCTCATAGTATCTTGCACTTGAAATAATATTTTATCCCTCAACTGAATTGCTATAATAACTTCACTCCAAGCTTGTGTAAGCCGTTTGTGTTCATTTTGCAATACTTCTAGATCTGTATTGGCATCAGCTATGCTCATATTAAGTATATTGACAACCTCTTTCATATGATCTTCTTCATCAAAAATTGACTGCAGTTCGGCCTTCCTTTTTTTAACTTCCATATCCAAACGGTAAAAGAGTATATCGGATTTTCGTTTTTCTGCAGATAGCTGAATTTGCAGCTGTGAGTCTCTGCTTACAATACGTTTCGCATTTTTTACATCATCTTCTACATCAAAAGCCCATTTTTTAATATTACTACCCAAACTTTGTAAATGTTCAAGTTCTGCCATTCGTTCATGGTACAAAGCCTTCGACCATTTAGTTAGCTTTATTTTATCGTCGTATTCTTTCTTAAGCTTAGTAACAACTGATTCCTCATTTTGGCGATTCTGAATATGTTTCTCAATTACTGCAGATACTTCTTTTATTTGTTCTTCTTGAAATCCCATTTTTTGTTGCATATCATATAGAGCCAACCCCTGCTCTTCTCGTCGTTGTTCTTTTAGCTTAACTTGATATTTAATTTCTGCGATTTCGTTTTCCAATTCATTTTTAGTCCGTAAGAGATGCTCCTTTAAAGACTGTTGAAATTTCCGCAATAGAGGGTGATTAGGAGGAAGAAGCGCCAATTGATCTGGTTCAGGAGTCGATCCAGGATCTGCATCCGAAATATTTGCGAAATCACAGGAGTCCATATCGTCAGTATCAGACATTATTTTATTGGGGTTGAATTGACTTTGTTTTTACTACAATCACGAAAATTGTAAAATGTTTCTGAATAACTTTTAAGTGCCAGATATGTTTGATAATAATAATAAAAAAATTGTGGTTGCTAGGCGACCAGCTAAAGCGTTAAAACATGCATATATTGACAACAAACTTTAATACATAATAACGTTTACGCTTAAGCTAAATTTATCGTCTAGCATGTTTTCTGAATTTTTCCTTTTATCATGACACAAGACGTATTTTATTAGGGCTAAAATAATTAAGAAGTATCCATTTGAAACTGTAACCGATATTTTTCGGGACGATTGTGCCCCCTTTTGTATAAGCTATATGAAGTGTTTTTAAATTGATTTCGTTAAATTGTTGTTTCTTTTTAAAAATAAATAAAAAATATATATCTCATTTTCAACTAAAAAAATATATGTTGTGTGATTTAGGTACACTAAAGCTACACAAAACAAGTAGTTCGTATTAACATATCGCCCATTTACCAGAAGAGCGTCCTAATTCGAAAAATGGCATTTCGAGATTTACGTTTTTAAAATTTTAAAGTTTCCCTTACTACTGATAAATACCGTACTCTTTGAAAGCGATTTACAGCTGCGGTCAAAATAATAGGAGTGACCATTACATCTATCAACAAGTAGGGGAGCAGCAGTCGAGTTTCCCGACTGCAAAATACCCTGTACCCTTAGACATGCTTACAATTTATTTATGTAGTATCAATAAATAAATGAAACAATATTCTATTAAAAAAGAAAATAAGTTTCGTGTGTTATAAAGCCATACACATTTCGCTGCCAACGTCGCAGTCGGCGTCGCGCAATGCGTATTTTGCTGCGCTTCTGCTTCCCTTGCCATAGATTTTGCATGTGGCATACCTTCCGTGTTTCTTATCTGATTTGGTTCAAATTAAAAAATTAGATAGCTTTTATAAGCACCAACGCATATGCCGAATTGCACAGCATTAGGTTAATAATTGGGGGCGTGGCAGTTTTTTGCGATTTGCGGGGTAGCGGGGTGTGATATCAAAATAAAACAACAAATTTGTACTGCGTATGTTAATTACCTATCCAACGATATATAGCACATGTCTGTAGCTTTTGTAGTTTCTGAGATCTAGGCGTTGATACGGACAGACAGACGGACGGACGGACGGACGGACGGACGGACAGACGGACGGACAGACGGACATGGCTATATCGACTCGGCTGTTGATGCTGATCAAGAATATATATACTTTATGGGGTCGGAGATGCTTCCTTCTGCCTGTTACATACATTTGCACCATATTATGATACCCTTTTCACCCATTTTCAATGGGTACAGGGTTTAAAAACGGTGGAGAAATGTTAAAAGTATATTTTTTTAACAAATATAATTGGTATTAAAGAAATTAAAATTAAAACCCAGTGATTTCATGATAAACAAAAGTAAATAATTAAAAAAAAATGAAACATATCGCTAATAAGGCTATTTTGCTTTAGAATATTTACTCAAAACTTAAGATTAACGAATAAAACGATAAAACGACGTCATATTAATATATTAATATATATGTCAAAAACTAAAATGTCATATTATTAAATTTTAGGCCAAAATTAAATTAAAAAATATAAACTAGCATTTTGTAGCACCACCTTAGTCCACACATCATCTTGGAGTCCACCAGATGCTGGCATCTTCCCGAGGAAATAGATCTCCAAGAAGCTTTTATGGAAACTTTTGGCTACATCTTTTTTAACATCTGCCCACAGATTCTCCATAGGATTTAGGTCGGAAGACTGTGCGACCTATTCCGAAAACCAACTCAGCCACTTTACTCGTGTGCTTCGGGTCATTGTCTTGCTGAAGGACCCAGATCAATGGCGTTTCCTCACTAGCATAGGGTAGCATGGTTCATTGCATTACTTTGACATATCGATGCCCATCTATGATCCATTTAATCCATGGTATTGGCCGTACATATTTATAGGAAAAACATCCCAAAATAATTATGCTCGCCCTACCGTGTTATATCGTTTTTATACAGTATACTAAAGAAATAATATCAAAATTTTTAATACATTTAAGAATTTGTCGACTAAGAAAAATGTGCACATTATTCAAGACACACGATCAATAATATTATTTCAATGAGTTTTATTTCTAAACTGATTTTATTCATGCAAATTTGAGCTGAAGAAATTTTTATTGAAATTCTTATTCACACTTATCAACTTATACTATTGTACAATGTAGATGTAGTTGTAAGCTCCATATGAGTACGATCTTTTTTGAAACAAAATTACAGGTTACGATAAAGTAGCCTCAATTCGCTTTCGAAGCCGACAGTTTTGTCTCGAAATCTACGTTGTTTAATATGGAACTAGTTTTTGATTAACGTCACAAATTGGGCAGAAAGAATTTAGAATAGAAAGAAAGAATTTATCGCGTAAGTACATTTGGCTAGGCAACTTACCATGGTATCCAGGTCCTTCAGTAACACCAAAAACCGTTCATCCTCCACGCAACTGAATAGTTGAAGGTCCACAGCTATCATTTTCAAAGCTTTCAGATCCTGTAATTAAGCGGTGACCTACTCAAAAAAGTATCTACTGCTGCGGCCATTTGTTCCTTTTTGACTTTAAGGTGATCTGGATGTCTTAGATGTTCAATTAGGTTTGTTGTGTTACCGCCCGTCTTTTATTATTTTTCGCAATAATTGCGTACCGAATTCGTTTTCTCACTTGCCATTTTTAAGGGGCCCTAGGCAATCGAAGCCTCCCGCCTCCGCTTTGCTGCTGTGGGGCCCTCATTTTCGTCCTGTGCAGTTGCCCCTAAATAAAATTGTTAATAATTACTTACATAAGTATGTTGCTTTTGCGCATTTCCAATTCAAAGGTGCATACATATGTGACATGCAGCACTTTTCAGTGGACACATACATACATATGTACATACGTACAAGAAACAAAATGATTGCCTAATTACATTTCAGAAACTTGTCAAAATTTCGTCATCCATCCACAGCAGCTGGCATACCCTTAACCAAATAGACTAAATTATTTAGTAAATATATTTAGTCCTTTGTAGGGAATAAACTAAATAAAATTGGATAAAATTTCCAAGTTTATCCGTTCCAACACCAAAACTAGAAGAAGAAACACACCGATGTAACTCCTGTTTTGAAAACGTCAGATTCATCTTTGAAGCTGGAATTGTCAAAAACGAGAGGACATTTTCATATAATTCATATAATGGACTCATTATTGAATCAAATAGAAGAAAAAATGGCGAAAATTAAATGTAAGACATTATTTAAAACCTGAACATCTACCTTCAGTGTTTAAATACATGTTTAGAGTTATTTTGGTTCTATTTAATGCTGACAAAGTCATTCTATATTTATATTAGAGCAATCAATACTCTACCCTCAAACAATATACAGTTTGTCAAGAAATTATTTGCACACCGAAAATAAATGGTATTTTCTGACTTTGAATGCAAAATTAAAGACCTTTTATCAAAATTTAAGATTTTTTTTTTATTTATTTCTATTTATTAATATATTTTTTATCAATATGTAAAAAAATATTATCAAAAATATTACAAATTAACGAGAAAAACAATAAAATCCAAGTTTTCACACTTTTGACACTGTCAAGAAATTGTTTGCACAAATCACTTTAGCTCCCTTACACTTAAATTTTAAAAGAAAAGATAATAAAAAACTAATAATTTTAATACATTATATATTCTCTATTAGCATTAGGAAAATATTGGAGGCGTTTTTTCATCGATCCAATCAGTTTTAGTAGGTCATATTCCTTGGAATCTCTTGCCACTATTCTAGTTAGTGCTGCTCGGTTTTTTTGGTGCCCTTTTTCCCACTTCTTTCTTAAGGTGGACCCAAAATTTTTCTATGGGGTTCAGATCTGGGCTTTGGGGTGGTGTGTCGATGACTTTCCGCAGTTCTAAAGGCTCCAGTTCCACACAGTAAGCTCATAATACTTAGGGACACTGTCTTGATAAAATTCGAAATTAGGCTTATTATTGGTATAACATTCGAATTTTTGGGCGCTGGATGTCAAATTGGATTTTAAAATTTCTAGGAATTGAGCTGCATTCTTTGTGTTCTCAATAAATGCCGAATCTCCAACACCTCGGCTGGATATGCACCCCCACATCATAACCAACAGTTTGGAAAATTTGGCTTTCGGTATGATGTTGCAGTTCTCCAGCGCAGTTAGTGCCTTGCGCCACACTATGTTGGGTCCATCATTGTAATACAAGATCATCTAGATTTAATCTGCGAAAACCCAGTAATCTTCCGCCTGATTTTGCATCCTGGTAGAGAAAATAAGCCGCTTTTTAATGTTTATTAGCAACAGCATCGGTTTCTTACGTGCTATTCTTGACTTGTACTTATGCCGGAGGATGGCTTGGCGCACTGTTTCGTGAGACACATCCATATCACACTCCATCTTATTGTCCTTAGCAACAGTCCTTAACGATATTTGATATCCAGCGCCCAAAAATTCGAATGTTATACCAATAATAAGCCTAATTTCGAATTTTATCAAGACAGTGTCCCTAAGTATTATGAGCTTACTGTGTGGAACTGGATCCTTTAGAACTGCGGAAAGTCATCGACACACCACCCCAAAGCCCAGATCTGAACCCCATAGAAAAATTTTGGGTCCGCCTTAAGAAAGAAGTGGGAAAAAGGGCACCAAAAAACCGAGCAGCACTAACTAGAATAGTGGCAAGAGATTCCAAGGAATATGACCTACTAAAACTGATTGGATCGATGAAAAAACGCCTCCAATATTTTCCTAATGCTAATAGAGAATATATAGTGTATTAAAATTATTAGTTTTTTATTATCTTTTCTTTTAAAATTTAAGTGTAAGGGAGCTAAAGTGATTTGTGCAAACAATTTCTTGACAGTGTCAAAAGTGTGAAAACTTGGATTTTATTGTTTTTCTCGTTAATTTGTAATATTTTTGATAATATTTTTTTACATATTGATAAAAAATATTTTAATAAATAGATATAAATAAAAAAATCTTAAATTTTGATAAAAGGTCTTTAATTTTGCATTCAAAGTCAGAAAATACCATTTATTTTCGGTGTGCAAACAGTTTCTTGACAAACTGTATATATATAAACTTTTTTTTTTTTTGCAACAATATGCAACTGTAATAAAACTTTTTTTCTAGTACTTAAATCAAAAAACAGTTTGATAAAATTAATTGAGTAATTGACAATATCAAGAATAAAGGTCTATAAAATACAACTTAATATCATCCCGGTGTATACGATTTTCTATGGTACCATGCTTTTCTCTAAATCCAAATTGGTTCTGGTATGATGTTATTTTCTGTCAAAAGTGTTCGATATTATGCACTGCTTATTACTATTTTGTCTCACAACAATATGCGGCTCAGACAAAACGCTGGAATGATTTTTAAAGTTTTGTATTCCTTGTGAGTGGCTCATCCCTGAAGGCTGGTATTTTTTTTTTTATTTTCTGGTATTTTTTGTTTTTTTTTTATTTGAACCTTAGAAACTAAATTCAGGAGGCAAAATAATAAACAGAGCAGCTCAGACCTAAAGGCAGTTTAGTGTATGAATTTTTTATGTGTAGCTTAGTTAATAATTTATGTTTTTTACATTGAAATTTGAGAGGAGTTGGTTTGGGAAGGGATTATTAGTGATGTGGTTAGGTTTTTTATGTAGTGGCAGTGGTTGATGCTGTGTTCGACTGTAAAGGAATTTGTGTTACAATTGAGGCAGGCTGGTGTTAGTGTTTTTATACCCTGTACCCATTAAAAATGGGGGAAAAGGGTTTCATAATACCCGTCTGTCCGTCTGTCTGTCCGTATCAACACCTAGACCTCAGAAACTACAAGAGCTACGGACATGTGCCATATATCGTTGAATAGGTAATTACCATACGCAGTACAAGTTTGTTGTATTATTTTGATATCACCCCCGCTCCCCCGCAAACCGTAAAAAACTGCCACGCCCACAATTATTAACCTAATGCTATGCAATATGCGTTTATGCTTATAAAAGCTATTTAATTTTTAAATTTGAAACAAATCGGATAAGAAACGGAAGTTATGCCACATGCAAAATCTATGACAAGGGAAGCAGAAGCGCAGCAAAACACGCATTGCGCGACGCCGACTGCGGCGTTGACAGCGAAATGTGTATGGCTTTATGACAAATAATACAAAATTTAAATTGTTGTGGTACTCTTTTATAATATTGTTTAATTTATTTGTTGATACTAAATAAATAAATTGTAAGCATGTCTAAGGGTACAGGGTATTTTTCAGTCGGGAAACTCGACTGCTGCTTCCTTACTTGTTATACCCTGTACCCATTAAAAATGGGTGAAAAGGGTATCATAATATGGTGCAAATGTATGTAACAGGCAGAAGGAAGCATCTCCGACCCCATAAAGTATATATATTCTTGATCAGCATCAACAGCCGAGTCGATATAGCCATGTCCGTCTGTCCGTCCGTCTGTCCGTCTGTCTGTCCGTATCAACGCCTAGATCTCAGAAACTACAAGAGCTACAGACATGTGCCATATATCGTTGGATAGGTAATTAACATACGCAGTACAAGTACAACAAAAACTGCCACGCCCACAATTATTAATCTAATGCTGTGCAATTCGGCATATGCGTTGGTGCTTAGAAAAGCTATCTAATTTTTTAATTTGAACCAAATCGGATAAGAAACACGGAAGGTATGCCACATGCAAAATCTATGGCAAGGGAAGCAGAAGCGCAGCAAAATACGCATTGCGCGACGCCGACTGCGACGTTGGCAGCGAAATGTGTATGGCTTTATGACACACGAAACTTATTTTCTTTTATAGAATATTGTTTCATTTATTTATTGATACTAAATAAATAAATTGTAAGCATGTCTAAGGGTACAGGGTATTATGCAGTCGGGAAACTCGACTGCTGCTTCCTTTCTTGTTTTGAATATGTGTTCGTGTGTCAAATTGGTGTGGTTTAATCTGAATCTGGTGTATAAGATGGCATGATTTATGTTTACTGTTATGATTATTTGTATTATTTCTCTATTTGGGTTAATGGTTTTATAAATATGGTTAGAGTTGTTCCAAAATTTTTTTTGATTTTTTCTTGTGTTATCGTTAATTTTTTTTTTATATCATTTTTGTTTTTAGTGTTTTAGAGAAATAAAGATGATGTTGTAGCGAATTGGGCTGCTGCATCTGCAAGTTAATTTCCGGCTATTTCTGCATCCCCTGGGGTCCATAGCAATTTTAGATGTTTGGTGTTTGTGGCGATTATGTGCTGTATTTTGCTGACTGTTGGATCGTTATTGTTGAGGTTTTGTATAGCGGCGAAAGTTGAAAGAGAGTCATACTTTTCATACTTATTGCGTTATTTATTGGATCTTCTCCTATAGTAAGACTAACAATAATTATTCAAATCTTATTATATATCTTAGATTATTTACAATGTAAAGTAATTGTATTAGTTAGAGACGGCCCTAGGATTCATTTGCTGGGATGGAGAATCTTTGCGCTTCTGTCCAGATGGGTTTCAGCACGGTATTGTGAGGAGTACTTTGTATTCCAGACTAAGGGGAGAGTTGCAGTTTATAAGCCAGTGAAGATTGGCTGCTTTAAGACGTCTATCTAGGTGAACGCCGAGATACGTTACTACGTCTGCTTGTGGGATTAATGTTTTGTTCAGGGTACAGGGTGGGCAGGCTTGTCTGTTTAATGTGAAGGTTACATGTCTGCTTTTGGTCTCGTTTATCTTGATGCGCCAGTCCGCAAACCATCTTTCCACTATTTTAAGATGGCAGGCACGTTGTTTTGCTGCCTTTGCTGGGCATCTAGATCGGCTAAGTATTGCGGTGTCGTCAGCAAATGTAGAGGTTGTGAGCTGATAATTTGTAGCCATGTCTGCTGTGTAAAGGGTGTAAAGAACGGGGCCCAGCACACTACCTTGGGGGACTCTAGCATCGATAATGCGGTCATGTGAAGTCGAACTGTTACACCTGGTTGAGAACACTCTTTTGAAGAGATATGATTCGAGCATTTTGTGTGTGTTTCTGGAGAAACAGTTTCATTATCTTGTGCATTAGTCCTTCCAGCCAGACTCGGTCAAATGCTTGTGCAACTTCTAAGAATATCGCTAAACAGTATTCCCAGTGCTCGAAAGCGGTACGAATTTCTTTTGTTATGCGATTGACCTGTTTGATCGTTCCATGATTTTTGCGGAAGCCAAATTGATGCGATGGTATTGTATTCTGTCTTTTTAGATAGGGAGTTAGTTGCTTTAAAAATGCCTCTTTAAACTGTTTCGAGAGACACGTTAGAAGACTGATTGGTCTTTAGGATAGGAGTTGGTCTTTGCCTGGCTTCATTACTAATCGTTACTATGACCGCCATTTTCCACCGTGCATATTATGTGTTTTTCTTTTTTACTTGCGCTTGCTAGTTCTGCCGCTATCAGAATCGCTTCTGCTTCTGCGGTGAAGATTGATGTATAAATTAATGTAACGACAGCTTTTATTGTTTTCCTTTTTGAAGCGTCCGTATAGATGAACTTCCATATTCGGTATTCGTGTATTATTTTGTTGAAGTCTTACAGTTACAGTTAAAGATTTTACCATTTAGACATTTGCGGATGTTTAATCTAGTGTTAAGTGATTTTATTAATATTTTAATCTTTTCGTTCCAAGAGTATGTTGTGTTTGTCAAAAATTAATCCTAAGATTTGGAGTTGTCTTGTTTTAGGTATATTGATTATTATTATTGATTTATATTTCTATGTTTGCACAGTTATGTTTTTTGCATATATGTAGGTGAAATTTCTCTGTTGATATTTTTGTTCCTGTGAATTTTCTTTAAATGTGTTGTTAATTTGAGTGTTGTATCCTGGTTTTAGGATAAAAAAGAGACAAAGGTCGTATGCATACAAAGTGTGTATGAAGAATTTATTTTCGTTTACGCATTTTTCTTATGGGTCTATGGCCGAAGATGTAAACTCCTTAATTTTTGTCCTGGATCAAAAAAAAATTTTTTGTTTTCTATATAATAACAGCAAGAGACGCACGTAGGATTTTTTTTATATTTTATTTTTTTCGCGGAATGGTGCACGTTTGTAACAACAAGTTACAATTTTCACTATAAAAAACGATACAAAATTGTTGATTAAAAAAGAAATTTTGTAAAATAAAAAAAAACCTACGTACCTACGTATTTCCGGAGAACAGTATTTCGAATATACTGTCACAATTTCGTTATAATCGGTGAAGGTTTGTTCGAGTTATGTCCTCGGCCAGTTCAAAAAAGATGATTTCGAGAAGAACGCGTTTAAAGAAATAAGTATTGTAAAATCACATTAAATTCGTACATAATTCCTGCGAGGCACTGCCGTCGAATGAAAAATTTAAGTCTTTAGACATTTTTGCCGGCATCCATCTTTTGGTATGTTATTTCGAAGACCCTGAAGCACCTTTTAAGACAACAAAATTTTTTTTGATTTTTCCAAAATTCTAGACCAGCTTTCCCCCTTAACTTTTACACGAGTGCGTGGAGTGTTTCCTATCTCTGTTTCTATTGTGTTAATATGGTTTTGTAAACTTTATCCCAGAGTGTCTTTGTTGGTGTTGTGGTGTCTTTAGTAACCGTTGCAAATGCGTTTTTTTTCCGTTTTTGCTTCAAATTTGATTTCATTTTTATTTTAGAGTTTTAGAGTTTGTTTTGCGCTTAGTTTTGTTTGGGCTTGAAGTGGGAATTGAATTATTTGCACTTGCTTTTATGATTTTAAAGATTTGTGCTGCTGATTTGTTTGTGTTGTTACTAATGGGGTTTTTTTTAACTGTTTTAAATTTTAGCTTGTTTGCCCAATTTGCTAAGTGAAAATTATATCTGTGTGATCTAAGAATTGAAGGTATGTATGTTTTTGGAAATAGCTGTATGAATATTGGAAAGTGATCGCTTCCGTGTAAATCATTGGAATTTGACCAGGATGCGTTTAGGTTTAGCGGTGTGGAGTAAATGGAGATATCTACATTTGTGCCGACGCACAAGAGCGGAGGGAAATCACCAACGGGATCGCCTATACGGCCCTTAGACTTAGCCACGGCTCCCACAATAAAGACCTACGGAGTATTCTCGCTAGGATGAGTAGCAAAATCAACATGCTGCTATCCGCGCTTGAAACTCAGCGCCAGAGAGCATTAGGGCGCATTACTTAAACTCTCGGCTCTCAACAACAGGGGGATCGAGCTTCATGAAGGAATCGCTAAAGAAAACCGTTCTACGACCGTTGCTATCCAACGCTAGCCCCAAAAGCCAAGCAAAAAGTCTACGCCAAAAGATTAATTGTCAAAGGTGCAGGTGCCCAAAGTTCAGGTGCCCAAAGCACTGGCACCTAAGCTGGGCAACTACTCGGTTGATATCATAGAAGGAAAGGCTAGAGTGGAAAGAGTGGAACAAGGTGAAGTCTAAGCGCCTAAAGAAGTAGCCAGAGGCACTTATACTGAGGAAGACGGGAGAGGTCTCGTACACGAAAATGGTCTTCAAGCTGAGCGGACCCGAACTTCAGCGAATTGGAAAAACATGTTCGAAAAATTCGCAGAGCCCAGCATGGGAACTGTTGCTGGAAGTTGAGGGGAAAACGTCTACAAATGAAATCCGAGCTGGAAGAAACGCCAAAAGAGATGGCTTCGGTACGTACGGGTATACAAAGAATAGCAGTATCCTGCAGATTGGATGAGGCTACGCCAGCAGATAATCTCCACAGCTGCCTGGTCACTCAGGTCATTCTGCTGAAACCAGAGCACATCAGAGGTCTTTGAAGGATGCAGGATAGGATTCAGATAGCCTCTGTCCTAATGAACGTGAACGATGCGACTGCATGGTAACCTTTTTGTTGCCTGTGATGCGGTGAGCGAGGGCACAAGGTAAAGGGGTGTGTCGCACGACCCAAATGCCTAATATGCAGCACCGAAGTGGACAAAAACCACCCGACGGGTTGCTTTGCGTGCCCGACCTACAGAGCCATCCTTAAAGAAGCGAAGTCCCATCATAATGCAGGACCAAATAAGGATTACTCAGCTCAATGTTAACCATTGCGCAGCTCCTTAGAGTCTCCTGGATCAAACTGCGGCGGACCGCAAGGCTGATATCGTGCACATGAACCCTATTCTCCTGTTCGTGGCAGCTCCTCAACGATCCAAGACGAGACTGGTAAAGCAGCTTTCAAGTGTTGCAGCCCACTTCTCGTTTAGAAAGAAAGAAGAATAAAAGAAGTGCATATATACAGCTGCTATGTTCCCCGTAGCGACAGCCCTGACCAGTTCGAGGAGATGCTTGAGGCTGGGTAGTCATGCATGAGGCCGCGGTCCGAAGATCATTGCTGGTAACTTTAATGCATGGGCAGTAGAATGGGGCAGCGAGGTATCGAATTCTAGAGACCGAGCAGTGATAGACGCTAAGCTAATGTTGGACCTGAAACGGCTAAACGACGGCTGTAAACTAACGTTCAACAATGATAGGGGCATGTCTTTCATTGATATTACCTTTATCAGCAGAGGTTAGAACTCCAGCTGGATGGTCCATGATGATGTAACGCTGAGTGATCTCGTTCTGATTTCCTTCTGCATCTGACCGATGGGCACGACTTGGCGGCAGAGAAGAATAGTCAGGCAAGCCTCTAGGAACATCGATGAAGATATGCTGGCATTTCATATAATACTGCTATAAAACTGCTGGATATAGATAAAGATACTTGTAGACTTCCCTACAAGCTCGTAACTAATAAGCTAAGGAAGAGAAAGGCATCTCCATGTAACCTTGATATCTTAGCTAGCATCGTTGCGGAATTATTTCCAATGCAGACCACTTAATCGCGGCCAACAGCAGCCCCTCCCCTTGATTTCATGTGCATCACAGATCTCGAAGTTGTCGAGGCAGCCAATCGAATCAAGTCCAACAAAGCTTCTGGTCTGAATAAAATTCCTGGAGCAGCTGTTACGCCAGTGGCGTTAGCTAGACCTAACATCTTCAGAGAAACCTTTCAGCAGTGTCTCTCGGACAGGGTCTTTCCGACGAGGTGGGAAAGCCAGAAACTAGTCCTGCTGCCGAAATACAAGGGACCAGCATACGCCGCAACCACCTACCGCCGCTGGATATCGTGGGTAAGCTATTCGAATGAATCCTGTATTCTCGAATGGAGGCTATCACAGAGAGCAGCAATGGCCTAAGTAGTCAGCAGTACGGCAGTTTCGGAAGGGAAAGCACACCCATGGCGGTGAGAAACATTGCCAAGAACGCCCTCGGTGGTTGGGAGGAAGGATGGAGTACTGTGCAATCGTCACGCTGGACGTAAAGAACGCCTTCAACACAGCTTGATGGCCAGCATACCTCGGCGCCATGGATAGAATGGGAATCCCGGAGTACCACAGGATCGTCATTGGAAGTTACTTCACAAATCGTGTTCTCTGGTTCGATACGGACGCTGGCCCGAAAAGATACCGTGTTTCAGCAGGTGTTCCCCAAGGATCTATGCTTGGACCGATCCTGTGGAACATCATGCATGATAGGATTCTGGGCATCACCAGGCCATTAGGAGCTGAGCTGCATTGCTTTGGCAAGTGCAATGCGGTAATAAGTGGGGCCATTGACTGGCTCGAGAAAGCTGGCTTAACAATTGCGTTGCACAAGACCGAGGCTGTGCTATTAAGCAGCAGAAAGAAGATGGAAATAACGTTGATCACGGCCAACAGGAAACAAGTAGCCTCTCAAAAGTCCTTGAAATAACTAGGAGTTTTATTAGATCGCAGACTATCCTTATAGGACCAAGCTAGTTACGCGAGCAGGAAGGCAGCAATTACAACTGCTTCCTTGTCTAGGCTCACGCCCAACATAGGAGGTCCTAAAAATAAGCCAGGAAACTTCTGGTCGCGGAGCATTCAAATCTGCTTAGGTCAGGCTTTAGGATGTGTACAAAAACGGCTGTGTCACTTCCAAAGAATTCTTTATTATAAACGGATGTTGCGTAACTGGGATACATAATGGAAATTACTTAAGTGCATTATTGTTTATAATTCTTTGAAATAATTGAAGCGGCCACGCAAATACGTCACTCCCCTTCCCTTAAAGAAAAGCCTCTAGTTGGGCGATTGATTTTAAGGGAATTGGAGTTTCTTCTTTTTCTATTTGTTGTGGTGTGTTTTGATTTTGATTTTTTCTTATTTTAAGTTTTGCATACAGCATCATGAATTGTTTAAATGTTACATATTTTACATATAAGTACAACAAAATAAGTGCAATTATTATAATAGTCATTAGTATGTAAAGTATAATATTTTTCTCTGAAATCATCTCAACAATGTCGTTGTTGTTTGTTTTTTTTTTTTTTTATTTTGTATTTGAAATCTGTCCGAATGGACAATCATTAAATGATTTGGGGGTGACATTGACTTAAGGGAGGTACATGGAATGTATATCTTATGAGTTTGACTTAGGTGTCTATTGGTGGGGGAGGTCAAGCGGGTGTTTCCTTTTCAGGCGTATTAGGGATTGGCTGTTATCTAGGAGCTTGAGGGCCAGGTGTTTGGGGTGGTTGTCCAGTCTTTTTGTATAACTTACGCTTAGTCGGGTGATCTCCTCTGCCACCCATAGAACTCAAAGTTCTTTATGAATGATGGAGTTATCGTGGTACGGATGGGCGTTAGAAATTGTTCTCAGACATTTATTCTGAAACCGCTGGATTCTGATGCGGTTAGAACAGCTTGCCGTGCCCCACAACTGTATCCCATAGGTCCAGATTGGTTTTAGCATTACTTTGTATGTGAGTAGTTTGAGTTTTTCCCTGAGCTTGGACCTTCTTCCCAGGCGCCAGTGCAGTTGCTTAAGTCTTAGGTCGGCCTGGTTGCGCTTGTTGATCAGGTGAGGGCGCCATGTGAGCCTGCGGTCAGCCCCAGATATTTTGGGGTGTTTTTCGTAGGGATGATTTCCCCGTTGAGTGTGACGGGGGGCAATCCCCCCTGCTTAAAGCGAAGGTTGTGTGGGAGGATTTCTCCGCGTTGACCACGATGTTCCATCATTTCAGCCATAGATCTAGGGCATCCAGTTGTCTCTGTTTGATGGCTGATGCTTCCTGCGGATCTGTGGCGGAGGCTAGGAAAGCAGTGTCGTCTACATATGTAGCTACTGTGAGGTTCGGAGAGGGGGTGATGGGAAGGTCCGCTATGTAGAGTGTGTATAAGATGGGTCCAAGAACACTGCCTTGAGGTACTCCTGCTCTTGTAGGCCTAGGCGAAGTGGGAACTTGGAAGGTGGGATTTAATTTTGAAAAGAAGTCCAGGGTGTCAGACTCTAATGGCGCAGCAGTACTTCTTCTTTTCGAAGGCCTCAAGTATGCTCTCAACAAGCCGGTGGCATGGCTCAGGTGTTCCATGGAGGCGTCTGAAGCCAAACTGGTGATCAGGGATCAGTCCGGCCTCGTCCAATACTGGCAGTACTCTACGCAAAAATACTCTTTCAAGCATTTTAGAGAGGATTGCCAGCAAACTAATCGGACGATACGAGGCTAGATTGGCTTCAGGTTTTCCAGGCTTGAGGAGGACAATTACTTCAGCACGCTTTCACACTTTCGGGAAGTACCCTAGACGGAGGCAGCTGTTAAAGATGTTAGCCAGCCTTTGGGAACAGATTAGGGGCAAAATTTTCAGTGCTGTTGCATCAATTCGGTCAGGACCTGGTGACTTGCCATTTTTTAGGGGGCGATCTCCTGCACAATCTCCTCTGGTTCGACGGGCTGTATTGGCGGGCTAGGAGCACTTGTGCTGTCTACGAACCTTATGATGTAAGCTCTCTCTTCGCTGGTGCATCTGTCGAAAGGTGAGAAAGCACTATGTAAATGGTCGGCAAAGGCTTCTGCTCTTTCGATCTCAGACCGACACCAGGACCCGAAATCTTCTTCGCAGGTCTTTTAATGTGCCTCGTGACATTCCACAGATTGTGCTGCGGGTCTCCAGGTTCCAGCTCCTCAAGGAATCTATGGAAGGAGTCCTGCCGTAGGATGGTTAGCTTGTCCTTCAGTTCATTGGTGGCACGATTAAGTGCTGTCTTGTCCCTGGGATTGCGCGAGGAAAACCAGACTCTTCTGAGGCGCCTTTTTTCGGCCACGATGGCCGCGATTTCAGGAGACCACAAGTGCGCGTCTCTTTCAGGTGTTCTCGGGGTAGTCGGAGGAGGTGGATTCGCAAACTCAGCAGCATTGTGCATCTCTTTGGTTAGTTTTTCGATGGCCGCATCTATGTTGCTTGGTGTGGAAAGAGGGGGATCTGGGTACAGGGAGGAAAGCATTCAGAAACTAAACTTGGGGGCATTTGTGTGTTTCCCGGTGAGTCTTCTAGGCGGGGTTTTTCTGAGGACGGGGATGTTTAGGAGAAAGTTTACTGCGCTGTGGTCAGATAGCAGTTTATCATAGCTTGAGCATGTTATCTTAGAGTGTCCTATGCCCTTGGAGACGGCGAAGTCCAGAAGATCCGACTGCTTTGAAGGGTCGGAAGGCCAGTGTGTGGGTTCTCCAGTGGAATGGCAGTCCAGACTCTTCCGCTGCAGGTACTTATACAGCTTTATGCCTTTGGGGTTGCTTGTGCGGGACCCCCACCAGGAGTGTTTGGCGTTAAAGTCTCCGGCTGCTATAAAGGAAGGTCCAAGGGACTTGAAGAAGTCCTGAAGGTGGGTCTCGGTTATCGAGTGTCTGGGTGGGAAGTAAACCGCACCAATGGTGATATCTCCCTGTGGGCTAGAAATCCTGGTCACGGCGCACTGAGCCCATTCCTCCTGAAACGCGGGAAGTTCCGTGTACTGAATGTCACTCCTGATGAGCATAGCTGGTCCTCCGCGTGCTCTGCCAGATGGATGGTTGGCATGTAACAGATCGTATCCGCTAATGTTAAAGTAGGATCTGGGACAAAAGTGGGATTCCGAAACTAGAAGAACATCAATATTGTCTGTTTTCATGAGATGCTCTACTTCGGCTTTGCTCTTCTGCAAGCCGTTTGCGTTCCAAAAAACTATATTGAGCCTTATTTGCATTACTTTCTGTTGAGGAAGGGAGCTATAAGTTGTTAATCATCCTCTCAATCGTTCCTTCCATGCGGGCAAACATCGTTTCAAGCTGGTTGAGATTTGGAGCTTCGGGAGTGGTTTGAGGGGTTTGTTGGGGAATCCTTGGCTGTGTTGCTTGGTTTCCAAGAAGTACGTCCCTGTAACTCGTACCATTGATGATAGTTGGTATCTGGATGAGAGGTGCTTTGTTGCTACTCTCAACGGGTCGGGCTTTAGGAGATTGCTGCGCCTTTGCCTCCTCTTTATTTTGAAAACCTCAGTGTTGTTGCTCGCTGGTTCTAGGTTAACAAAAATATCCCCAGTGGTTGTTTGGATTTCCTGCCAATGGGATTGTGCAGATCCTTCACAGTAGGGCCGTATTTGTGGAGTTCTTCTTTAATTTCAGTCTGGTCCGTTGAATGGTGAAGTCCCTTGACCGCCCTGTACGCTGTCTCGTGCTTTGGTTGGAAGGTGCGGTGCCTTTTGTTATGTGCCACGAAGTGCTGGCGTAGGGCTGTGTAGGACTCCTTGTCTGGCATTATTATTTCTCTCCGTTTTGTATGAGAGGTCCTTTTTGGTACCCACGAGAGACGTTATCATCTTGGCAACCGCGGTAATGTCGGTCAGGTCTGGGATGTAGATCGGGGGAGGCTTGAGGGTTTTCGAGGTCGGATTCGGTTTCTCTGCTGTTTTGGATGCCACCGCCTCTGCAGCAGGTTTAGGTTCGTCGTGTTCGTCGTCATCTTCCTTGCTTGAGAGGGGGGCAAAGAAGTTGTTTGCCAGCTTTCTATGCAGAGCTGCGCTGGTGCTGCGCGGGCTTACGCTTGATCTCCCCGGGCTCCGAGTAAGATTAACTCGAGCTTGAGTCGAGCTTGATTTGAGAGCCTTTCTGCAGGGCGTTGTTTTTCCAAGCTTGGTGGTCCGCGCGGGGGCTTGCCAATCCATGCTGTGGATTGTGGTCGATTGAGAGGGGAGGGGGGACTAGGCACCGTTGGCCGGTATGCCAACCGCTCTTTGCTTCTGCTGAGTTGTACACAGAATTTGGTAGGCAGCAGATGACACTACCTCTGGAATGTGCGTTAGAGTTTGTAGCAGACCGTTAGGTTCGCAAGTTAACCAATCAGACGCTATGTGACAGTTTCAGAATAGTGGGAGTTAAAGCACGATAAGAAACTTGCTGTCGATCCCCAGGTACGTCTGCACTCTTTGAGTGTTAGATCGAAACTGAACAATGTCGTTGTGTTTTACAATTTTTATTTTATTATTTTTATTTTTTTTTTATTATATTATTTTATTATAATCTATTTCTGGTTTTAACAGATTTTCACTTAAAATTATACTATTGATTTCTATTTTACTTTGGGTTACTCTTATCATTTTGTTTCCTTCTATTTTTATATTATTAATTGAATTTTGGCCATTTTGGTTAAAAATGGTTTGGTTTAAGTTCCAGGTTACAATTGTGTTTCGTTCTATGTATTTTATTATTTCGCTCGTGTACACTGGCTTAAAATTACAAATTGGTTTTAAGTGTTTAATAATATTGGTGACACATTCATTTTTTATTTCTTTATTTTCGGCATTATAAACTTTATTTTCTTTTTCAAAATATGATTGTGTGTCTGTGTAATCTAGCTGATAGCCATTGGAGTCTGGGTAAGGGATTATTTTAATTGTGTTTATTAGTGAAAAGTAAATGGGTATGTAGGATATGATTAATAATTGGTTATCATTGTAGTTAATCCAAGTGGATGTTTGAATGTTTAAAATATTTTGGCTGTTCACATTCTCAAGTTTGTCATAGTTTAGTAATTTGGGGTTAAAAAGTCCAAGTCTGGAAAGCTGCATAGCCATTTTCAAATCATCTACGTATTCCGTTAACTGCATTAGTTTGAACACAAGACTGTTAATGATGGTGAGGTTATTTTCATAATTCTGTATCTTTTGCATTCCGTCATTTATCAAACGTATAGCGTTGTTAAGTTCATGTAATTTTACTGAGTTATGGGCGTTGGTGTCCAGTTTTTCCTGTATTTGGACTCGATCATTTTCATCTAATGTTCCAAATAAGGAATTTAAAAGCTGAGCCCACAATGTTAATAAGTCCCCGGTTTTTTCTATGTTGCAGGGTTATTCCGGCTAGTTCTCTTTTCATTTTATTGTATCAAAATTTTATCTGGGGGCATGATAATCGGTTCGTAATCTTTGCTCAAAATAGTCAACCACGATGTCTATTTCAGTTAAATTGATTTTGAAGCAATGATGTTCAAAGGAGGATGATATCTGGACTGGCTTACCAGAAAAAAAGGAGATATCCGTGGTTGGTGTCAATTTTATTAATTTGAATTTGCTGTCCATGAACCGCTGTGATCAGTATAAGCAATAATGTTATCAGGTACCAGGTGCCTGTGAAATTGAGAGTTGATTATTTTTCTTTTGTTTGTTGTTTTGTTGTTTAATATTGGGTGCCCAGCGTATAAGAAAATTTGAGCAGGTGTCTGTCCAATAGTGTCATGTTTAATTGTATGGTTGTATGTGTAAAGGATTGTTTCTATCTTGCTTAATTTTACTTCTTCATCATCAGATGAATTGATTATTCGAATTTTTTCATTTATTGTTTTGTGTAATCTTTCGACGTCTGCCATTGACGTCTTTTTTGCTGCATTGAGCTGTAATTCGATTTCTTCTTCTTCAAGCCATCGCTTCAAAGCTAAACTAGAGAAAGCTCCATCTCTGTCTGCCTTTAATAATTTGGGCTTACCTAATTGATAAAAAATGCTCATTAATGCGTTTCTGCATTCTATCCAGTCCTTCGTTTTAATTTGCTCAAGTGTAGCGAATTTAGAATAAATATCAATGCAACTGATGTAATGTTTTCCTTCAGATGAATAAATATCTACCACAAATTTTTCTCGGCAATGTTCCGGGTTATGTGTGATTTTAAAAGGCATTTTCGTGTTTCTATGTTCTGTTTCGGCCAAATTGCATACATTGCATTCGTTTATTATATTCTGAATTAGTAGCTGGCTATTTGGAAAGAAGTGATTTTCTTTAAATAATTTTGTCATTTTCTGTATACCAGGGTGTAAGAGTTTTTCAGGTGATTGAAGTATGATTTCTTTGAATTGAGCGTATGAACCAATGCTTTCTAATAAAGAAAAGACTGTGAATTACTTTTGTGTAGGTGGTATTAATAATTTCTATGTGTGCTCTTTGAATAATTTCAAAATTTAGATCGCTCACAATATAAATGAAATGTTTCTATGGATAGAGTGATCGAGTAAAATTTGTTTGGCCTTTTCGAGTGTTACTACATCATATGGTATTGAATTGTCGTAATGGTGATTTTTTTCAATTTTAATTCTTGATAATGCATAGGCGACTGAATTTTCCTTCCCTTTAATATAATCGATTTTAAATTGGTATTTGCTTAATCTAACTCTCCATCTCTCTAACTTAGCATTCGGTTCCTTCAAGTTTTGAAGCCATCTAAGAGGTTGATGGTTACTAGCAATGAGAAATTGTCGCCCTAGTAAATAATGTCGAAAAGTTGTAGTGGCCCAAACTATGGCGAGTAATTCTTTTTCGATAGCACTGTAATTTAATTCGTGATCGTTAAGAGAAAGGACAGCCCCGAGGGCCAAGTTACTTGCGTCTGTGTTAAAACAAATTTCTTTCAAAATCAGGTTATTGTAAAATTGGGTCTCGAATTATCAAAGCCTTAATTTTTTCGAATGCCTCTATGTACTCAAGTTTTGTCGTATCTATCTTTGCTCATTTTTTTAAGCAGCTGGTCATGGGTTTTGGTATGTCTGCGTAATTTGGAATAAATTTGCGATAGTGACCTGTTAATCCGAGGAAAGCTCTAATCTCTTTTACTTTTATCGGAATTAGGTATGAAACTATATCTTTAACTTGAATAGGATTTTGTTTAATACCATCTGGAGTTACTATGTGACCAAGAAAGTTAGCTTCTTTTTTTAAGAACTCGCATTTGTCTAGTTGCAATTTTAAATTTGCTTCTGCGAGCTTCGTTCTATAAGGGATGTTGTAAAAATTATAATATCGTCCAGATACACTAAACAGTGTTTGTTAAGCAACGGTCGAAGGATATTATTCATGCACCTTTAAAAAGAAGCGGGTGCATTCCTAAGGCCAAATGGCATTCGAAGGTATTCGTAATGACCGCTTTTGGTGGAGAATGCAGTTTTAGGAATTGATTCCTCGTCCATTTCTATTTGGTGAAATCCTTTTTCCAGATCGATTGTTTTAAAATATTGACATTTACCCATTTTGCCAAGTATGTCGTCCATATTTGGAATTGGATATCTGTCAGGTATGGTTATTTCATTTAGCTTTCTATAATCAATTACTACCCTGTACTTCATTATGCCAGAAGCATCCGGTTTTTTTGGTACAACCCAAGTAGGACTATTGTATGGTGAATTACTTTCCCTAATTAATCCATGATTTAGCAATTCCTGTACTTGGTTTTCTACTTCAATTTCGTGTGTTTGCGCAAGTGGGTGTTGTTTTAAATAAATTGGCGAGTTATGTGTTGTATTTAGTACGTGTTTAATGGTATTTGTAAATGTTAATTTGTCTCCTTCCTCATATTCAAGATTTCTAAATTTATTTAATAAGCCTTTTAACTTAAAAGTTTCCTCCTTATTTAGGTGATCTAATCAAAACTGTGAAAAATCTAATTTTTTTTATTGATTCCTGATCTAAGTTTGCAATTGGTTCTGGTGTCTTTTGGTTATAAAAATATTGGTTTCTGGTTTCCTGATTCTGAAGTAATCAATTTTTATGTTTGGTCAAAAAGGGTAACTGTATTATTTTTGTAATTTATAGCTGATTGTGCATCTTTCAACAATTTTCTGTCAATTAGCATATCGTAATTATTAGAAAATCTTTGCACATAAAATGGTTCAGCTTTTTTGAAAATACTATTTCTGGGTAACATAATCAAATCGTTCAAGATAATAGGACCATTTGATGTTAAAACTTCGCATCTAATATTTTGAATGGGAAGACAAAATATATTTTCATTGATCATATTAATTGTGGATCCTGTATCTAGAAGGCATTTGTATGTGCACCCTTTGTATACTATTTTTATGTATTCGTGTTGTTCAGGGTTGTTGACCGAAAATTTTCGTTAAGTTCAGAATTATTTTGATTTTGTTCCTTATTAAATTGTACGGGTTTGACCTGTTGTTGCCCTTTATTAATGAACCCATGATTATGATCTGGATTGTATTGGTTTTGGTCATAGTACTGCTGTTCGTAATAATTAAGTTGGATTTGTTCAAATTCATGCGCGTCTTGGAATCTCATTTCGTCAATGGACATTTTAGTTTGTTCACTTTCCGATGGTCTTAGTCGTTTAGTAATCGGGAAGTTAGTATTTTTAAATGTAGAGGTTTGTTGTAGTTAAGGGTATGTATTTCCTCTAAAATATGTTGTTTGGGTATTTTGGGCTTTGTTGGGATGTTGTTGGAAAAGATTTTTTGGAATAATGGGTTGTGTGTTTATGTGTTGGTTGGGTCTGAAATAATTAGGTGCGTGCCACATAGGTGAGTTGTTAGTTATCTGTTGTGTATAGCTAGGTCTAAATGGTTGCATGTACTGATTTAAATTAGGTTGGAAGGGTTGGAAATATTGTGGGTAACTTGGGCGATATTGACTTTGAACATTTGCATTGAATTTATGTGCTTTCGAATTCTGATTATAATTTGAGTTTTTATTACGGTATTCTGGGTTTTTATTAAATTCAAAATTAATATGTTCTTCATAAATTCCCTCATTTTGTGCCATGTTAATTAAGGATCTTAAGTCTGTAATATCGTGATGAGCTAAAATAGTAAATAACTTTATTGGTAGTTTCCTTATCAGTATCTTAATAAAGTCTTTTATAGCCTGAGTATAAATAAGGAAATTCGATTGGTTACCTTCTAGGTGTTTCGAAATTAATAGTTGTCGTCGTCGTTCCGCTTCTTCACAGAATGCTCTGAGGTTTCCTCTGTATGGTGTTTCCCTGAAGTTCTCCAGAAGTTTGTAGTTGGGTGTTTGCGTTTTAAATTGCGCGATGAGTCTTGATCTGAGGGTAGGCCAATCTTCGAGGTTCGGAAGTCCCAAAGATCGTGTAACCTGTCCGTCCAAGTTCCTTTCGATGGCTCCCAGTAGAATCCTCTATTGTCGGACATCATTGGTTTGGTAGAGCGAAATTACGTAATCCACTCTGCTGACGAAGGTGTGAAGGGTTGCTGGATCACCCTTGAATGGCATAATGTCTTTAAACTGCCGACGGGCTTCGGCAAGGTTGTTGTCGCTCAGCACAACGATTTGGGGTGCGGCAATAATTGGTTGTGACATTTTTATTAGAAGATTTTAAATTTTGTGTTTTATTTTTTCTATGTTGATTTTATTGTTAATGAGATTATTGTTATTTCGGATTTAATGTTTTTTTTTTTTTTAATTTTTCTAGTTTCACGTACACCTTTTATATTGTAAAATTTTTTTTACTTTAATTTTGGTGTTGTATTATTATGTTGCTTAAATTTATTGTTCTTTTTTTATTTCTATTGAAGTATAAAAGTTTGTTTCAACTGCACTGGCTCCTAGGGAGAAGGTCCAAGCTCAAAGAAAAACTCAAACTGCTACAAAGTAGTGCTGAAGCCAATCTGGACATATGGGATTCAGTTGTGGGGCACGGCAAGCTGTTCCAACCGCATCAGAATACAGCGGTTTCAGAATAAATGTCTGAGAACATTTTCTAACGCCCATCCGTACCATGAAAACTCAATAATCCACAAAGAGCTTGGAATTCCTTCGGTAGCAGAGGAGATCACCCGACTCAGCGAAAGATATACAAAAAGACTGGACAACCGCCCCAACCACCTGGCCATCAAGCTCGTAGATAACAGCCAATCCCTAAGACGCCTGAAAAAGAAACACCCGCTTGACCTCCCCCCACCAATAGACACCTAAGTCAAACTCATTACATATACATTCCATGTACCTCCCTTAAGTCAATATTGCCCCCAAATCATTTAATGATTGTCCATTCGGCCATTTTTTAAATACAAAATAAGAATGATAAAAAAAACCTCACTTTCTTATAATTTTATATGTTGGTTTTTTTTTTAAACTTAATTGCCTTTTGACTTAATGTTTTTGTTTCGTATTTCACTTCCACTTTTTATTGGGTAACCGAATTGGAATTATAACCCAAGTTGAAGAGTTTTCACGAATTTGATTTGGGAAATGTTTCGAGCACTGTATTATAAAATTTAACTTATTTCCACTCGGGGGTTCTTTTTTTCGGATACTTTTTGTATCCTACCGACTGCGCCAGTAAAATTAGTTGTCGTATTTTTTTGTTGAGTCGAATTAATGTCCCGTCAGTTGACTAAGGACAACGCCGAGAAGAATTATTACACGAAGGTTTTTATTAACTTTCTTATTCGGATATCAACTTAAGACCAAAAATCAAATGTAAATTGGGTTCAGGAGAAGCCTCTATTTTAACAATATTTGTATTTCGGGAGAGCCTCGCTCTTGGATTCTTAAGATTAGGAAAAGATTCAAAGAGTGCAGTCAAATCTGCTTAGGTCAGGCTTTAGGATGTGTACAAAAACGGCTAAGTGTCGCTTCCAAAGAATTCTTTATTATAAACGGATGTTTCGTAACTGGGATACATTACGGAAATTACTTAAGTGCATTATTGTTTATAATTCTTTGAAATAATTGAAGTGGCCGGTTTGGGCCATTCAATTACGTTACAAAATATATATACCTATTACTATAAACGGAGTTTTACTTTGTATTTCTGCAGGATAGTATGTTGGATTGGAAATTTATAACCTTGTGTTGAATATCTTTAGATATAAGCAGAGTTACTCCTCGGCTGGCCTTTGGAGATGACGGACCTAAATCATTTTTATTGTATTATATAAGCAAATTGTTTTGGTGTGTGAAAGATTGTGTTATTGTTGGTAAGGTAGGTTTGTTGTAAAGCTATTATATGGTTTTTTGTATTTTTATTATGTATAGTACATCAAAAGTGTTTGTTTCAGTAGACATTGGGTTTATTTGGTCCTTTGTTTTGTAACGAATTTCTGCAATGCCACTGTCTGTGTCAATTGTTAAGTGTTTCGTTATTTTTGATGGTGTGTTCTTTTATATTTTAATTGAATAGAGTTTTGGTTCTGCTAGTTCTTTGTGGTGTTCAGGTTGTCTTTTCTGGAGCGGTTTTTGGGTAGTGAATTTTTTTTCGAGATGATGGTAATTTTTGTGTAGCGGTAATTTCTTCGTAAGTTTTTTTTTTTTCGGCGAGTGGTGGTCGTTGATTTTTCTGTACGAATTGTGCATTTTTCTTTTTTTTGTTTTTGCCGTGCCCCACAACTGTATCCCATAGGTCCTTTGTACTTTGTAAATAAGCAGTTTGAGTTTTTCTTTGAGCTTGGACCTTCTCCCCAGGAGCCAGTGCAGTTGCTAAAGTTGTAGGTTCGGAATTTTCTTTCCTCTGTGTACGACTTGAGGAAGGCGAAGTGGGTACTTGGAAGGTGGGATTAAATTTTGAAAAGGAGTCCAGGGTGCCAGACTCTGTCAAACGCTTGTTAAACATCCAGCATAACGGCGCAGCAGTACTTCTTCTTTTCGAAGGCCTTTAGTGTGCTCTCAACAAGCCGGTGGCATTGCTCTGGTGTTCCATGGAGGCGTCTGAAGCCAAACTGGTGATCAGGGATCAGTCCGGCCTCGTCCAATACTGGCAGTACTCTACGCAAAAATACTCTTTCAAGCATTTTAGAGAGGATTGCCAGCAAACTAATCGGACGATACGAGGCTAGATTGGCTTCAGGTTTTCCAGGCTTGAGGAGGACAATTACTTCAGCACGCTTTCACACTTTCGGGAAGTACCCTAGACGGAGGCAGCTGTTAAAGATGTTAGCCAGCCTTTGAGAACAGATTAGGGGCAACATTTTCAGTGCTGTTGCATCAATTCGGTCAGGACCTGGTGACTTGCCATTTTTAAGGAGGCGATCTCCTGGTTCTCTCCTCTGGTTCGACGGGCTATATTGGCGGGCCAGGAGCACTTAGTCTGTCTACGAACCTTATGGTGGCAGCTCACTCATCGCTGGTGCATCTTTCGAAAGGTGAGAATGCACTATGTATAATAGATGATCAGCAAAGGCTTCTGCTCTTTCGACCTCAGACCGACACCAGGAACCGTCCACTTATCGCATGGGTGATATCTTCTTCGCAGGTCTTTTTATGTGCCTGTGTAATGTCACATATTGTGCTGCGCGTCTCCAGGTTCTAGCTCCTTAAGGAATCTATGGAAGGAGTCCTGCCGTAGGATGGTTAGCTTGTCCTTCAGTTCATTGGTGGCACGATTAAGTGCTGTCTTGTCCCTGGGGTTGCGCGAGGAAAACCAGACTCTTCTGAGGCGCCTTTTTTCGGCCTCGACGGCCGCGATTTCAGGAGACCACAAGTGCGCGTCTCTTTCAGGTGTTCTCGGGGTAGTCGGAGGAGGTGGATTCGCAAACTCAGCAGCATTGTGCATCTCTTTGGTTAGTTTTTCGATGGCCGCATCTATGTTGCTTGGTGTGGAAAGAGGGGGATCTGGGTACTGGGAGGAAAGCATTCAGAACGTAAACTTGGGGGCATTTGTGTGTTTCCCGGTGAGTCTTCTAGGCGGGGTTTTTCTGAGGACGGGGATGTTTAGGAGAAAGTTTACTGCGCTGTGGTCGGATAGCAGTTTATCATAGCTTGAGCATGTTATCTTAGAGTGTCCTATGCCCTTGGAGACGGCGAAGTCCAGAAGATCCGACTGCTTTGAAGGGTCGGTAGTCCAGTGTGTGGGTTCTCCAGTGGAATGGCAGTCCAGGTACTTACCGCTGCAGGTACTTATAGAGCTTTAAGCCTTTGGGTTTGTTAGGAGTGTTTGGCGTTAAAGTCTCCGGCTGCTTTGAAGGAAGGTCCAAGGGACTCGAAGAATTCCTGAAGGTGGGTCTCGGTTATCGGTATATCGGTATATTATCGGTATATGGTGATATCTCCCTGTGGGCTAGAAATCCTGATCACGGCGCACTGAGCCCATTCCTCCTGAAACGCGGGAAGTTCCGTGTACTGAATGTCACTCCTGATGAGCATAGCTGGTCCTCCGCGTGCTCTGCCAGATGGATGGTTGGCATGTAACAGATCGTATCCGCTAATGTTAAAGTAGGATCTGGGACAAAAGTGGGATTCCGAAACTAGAAGAACATCAATATTGTCTATTTTCATGAGATGCTCTACTTCGGCTTTGCTCTTCTGCAAGCCGTTTGCGTTCCAAAAAACTATATTGAGCCTTATTTGCATTACTTTCTGTTGAGGAAGGGAGCTATAAGTTGTTAATCATCCTCTCAATCGTTCCTTCCATGCGGGCAAACATCGTTTCAAGCTGGTTGAGATTTGGAGCTTCGGGAGTGGTTTGAGGGGTTTGTTGGGGAATCCTTGGCTGTGTTGCTTGGTTTCCAAGAAGTACGTCCCTGTAACTCGTACCATTGATGATAGTTGGTATCTGGATGAGAGGTGCTTTGTTGCTACTCTCAACGGGTCGGGCTTTAGGAGATTGCTGCGCCTTTGCCTTTTTGTAGGCAGGGCATCCTCTGAACGACGCAGGGTGATCAGTTTGGAAATGTAAACAGCATGCTTTCTCGTCATCTTTTTTGGTGCATGACCGAAAGTCGTGAGAATCATCACATTTCACGCAGCGATGTTCCAGAAAACAGTAGAAACATCGTTGAACTTCAGTGGGTGCTCTACGGTGACGACTGACATGCAAATCCTCTTTATTTTGAAAACCTCAGTGTTGTTGCTCGCTGGTTCTAGATTAACAAAAATATCCCCAGTGGTTGTTTGGATTTCCTGCCAATGGGATTGTGCAGATCCCTCACAGTATGGCCGTATTTGTGGAGTTCTTCTTTAATTTCAGTCTGGTCCGTTGAATGGTGAAGTCCCTTGACCGCCCTGTACGCTGTCTCGTCCTTTGGTTGGAAGGTGCGGTGCCTTTTGTTATATGCCACGAAGTGCTAGCGTAGGGCTGTGTAGGACTCCTTGTCTGGCATTATTATTTCTCTCCTTTTTGTATGAGAAGTCCTTTTTGGTACCCACGAGAGTCGTTATCATCTTGACAACCGCGTTAATGTCGGTCACGTCTGGGATGTAGATCAGGGGAGGCTTGAGGGTCTTCGGGATCGGGTTCGGTTTTTTTGCTGTTTTAGATGTCACTGTCTCTGAGGCAGTTTCGGGTTCGTCGTCATCCTCTTTGCTTGAGAGGAGGGCAAAGGGATTATTTGTCAGCTTGCTGCGCAGAGCGGCGCAGGAATAATGAATATAGAATCAATAATGACGAACTACGCAAGTAGTGACCTTTCGCATTAGAAATTATACATGTTTTTTAATACATGGAAAAAATATTACACCAGGATATTTTGTCGATTTGATAACTAATGGAACCTTGATTTTGATCAATTCTTCCAAAATCTTGAAAAGGAAGCTGGTAAACAAAAACATAAGCCAAATTAAAGTGGCACCGTAGGAAGATATCTTTGAAATCAAAAGATCAACTGAAAATTATGTGCTATAAAGGATTAAAAGATTTAAGAGTAGCGCTACTCAACCCGGTGACCCAAATGAAATATGAAAAAGAAGCAATATTTTCTACACTACTACACACACAAAGCACGTTTAGATTACAAGTAGCATATAAAAGAGCCAGGAATATGCTTGATGAGCATAAAAGAAAAAATAAGCAAATTTACGACTTAAATACAAAAAAATTTAAATATATCAATAAAAGATAAAGTCTGTCTAAAATTAGAACTTAAATACACGGGACATTATAACGTAGAAAACATAGAAAGTAGAGAAAATATAATAAAAACAAATGATAAAAAAGCAAACGATACAGAGAGACCGTTTATGGTAAAAAGTTTTTATTCATCATCATCCAAATAAATAAATAGAGAAATAAGAGTACTTTATGAATGAAAGAAAATATTATTCAATAAATTAAACAAAAATGACACAGACGTGTCTCTGAGCAAATCTAAAATTTAATTGAATCTAAAGCCGCGCCGCACAGTGGTCTGGCTTGTATGGGAGAGCGGCCATAAATACTTCCCATGCAGCTAGAAGGCTAAGATTTCGTTTTAGGCATCTAATATAACTTAAAAAAATTTTAAAATTGGAACCTTTCATCCCCGGCAAAATATAAAAACCCGTTTTACGAGCACCTATAAGTATGCAGCAATTCTTTAAAAGGATTTTAAAAGGTTTGAGGATTTTTCCAAATAATCATATTTGAATTTGTAATGAGTCTAAGGGGCAAGATGATGTAACAAACAAGTTGCTATCCGCTAAGTCGTTATCTGAAACCATTTGTTTATTTTTAGCATGAGCAGTGCTACCATCGAACGCATTTTTAGCGTTAAAAAAGAGGGAGGCGGCGTTAGTTTATTAATTAATATAAATAGGTTTGCAACTATTTTCAGCTAGACTTAACAGTTATATTGTCGTAGAGTATTACAAATGCACTGGTAATACTCACATTGGTGGGAGCGGGGGGCAATATAATTACAATTTTAAGTAAACATTAAAAAGACGCACACAAAAAGGGTTGACGATAAGATTAATTTCACAAGAGAGTATTTGGCAAATAAGCTTATTGTTATTATACGCATTTAAAGTAAAAACCTTCACCTTTAAAATCTAATTGAAATAATTAAAATCGGAGCACTTTTCTAGACGTTTGATGACTTTGAAGTTGGATTGGGAAGTAAAAAATATGCAGAGCTGGAAATTTTGCAACGCAAATGAAAACGCGTTCACAACTTGGATGCTGATTTTAAAAAGTACCGTTTGATATATAAGAAAATCAGGTATGGAGCGACGAAGTGTCAACATTTTAGAGTAGAATTGGTAACTTTTTGTGTAAATATATTTCAATAATTTTAATGGTTTCATTTTACGCTTAGGGGTTTTTGTAGTTTACTTACGAGCTCAACGTTAAAACAGCAGCAGTTCTTTTGAATCAGAGAAAAAGAACATAATAATTATTTTAAACCGTGGGGGCGCCGAGTTTGTATGAGTATGAGGTGCTGCCCATTAATTTTTTTAAATAAATAGTTTGTGTGTTGAGTGATAATTATCATAAAAAAAAAAAGAAAATATCTGGTTACCAGACTCTAATAAGGAAAAGAAAACAAAAAGAAGAACGTATTAAAAATGGAAAATTAATGTATTTTTTTATATGTTAGAGCGTTATCCTCCGTAGATGATAGATTTGATTTTTTGAATAATCACAACGACGTGTTTAATTTTGTATTTAATTTAAGTGATGACCAAGATCAAAGACGATTAGTAAGCTGCTGTCATCTTTTAAAGGAGAAACTTTCTGCAAATGTTTAATTGGATATTAACGCCGATGATTTTTTTGAAGAAATTATGTTTTGTCAGCCATTTTTCAAAAAATTAAATAATAATTGTGTGAAAATTCTTGAATTTATATATTTAAACAATTGACAGCTGTATGCCCTAACATTACCATAGCATTACGAATTATGCTAACTATGTCAGACACAGTAGCAAGCGCAGAAAGATCAATTTCTAAATTAAAACTTTAAAAAATGACCATATAGATATACATGAAACTATTAAGGATTTCGACAACAAAAACGCGAGAAGAGTGGAAATATTATAATTTAAGTATGTTTATATTCTTTCAAATTTAGTTTAGTTTCTTAAATCGTAAATGTTCTTCAGTTTCGTACACTTATATATTAATGATAAGATTATCTAAGTACTATAAAGGTGGATAAAATTTATTTCTGTCAAAAATAACAATTAAAAATATTCATCAAAATTTAAAATTTGTTTTTTATTATGATTCGTTAAAAAAGAGGCGCATAATGGGTTCCGCACACGGTCGCTGCCGGGGGTCGTCTCAGCCCTGGACAAAACCAAACACCACAATGCAATGGATACAACCTGCCCATTTTTTATCAAACAAAAAGAGCTGACTATCACTACAATTCTACCGATCTATCAAGGGCGTCACCAGGGTGGGGCAGGGGAGGGCGCGTTGACTGGAAAAGTGCCCTTAACAGCATGATCCAACTACACAAGTCCCGCCACACGCAGCTAGAAAAAAGTGATCCAATCAGATCATTTGCTCCCAATGGCAACCATGTTGAAAATCACATTTTTAAATTCAAATAATCTTAAGTATCTCAGGAGAAATACATATTTCAAATCATCAAATTAAAATAGGTTTATTTCTTCTACGTCCACCAAATCATTTTTTATTATTTTATGACTCTATCTTAATATAAAATTAATATACATTTTATGCAATTCTTAGAAGCATTAAAAACATCAGATTGTTAACCTTAAAAATTAAATAACTACAACTACGGTGAAGGAATTGTAGAAGACTTATATTGTACAATACAAGCTTAGAATCGACGCTGGAGACAATGTTTTAAAAAGGCATATGGAGCATGGAAATGCAAGCTATCGATCAGTTGAAATTAAAAATGAAATCATCAGCCTTTGTGGTGAAGTCCTAAAAAAAAAACAGTTTATGCAATTAGTTCAAAATGCAGACGCATATAGCGTTATAGCTGATGAAACTGCTGATGTGTCTGGATCAGAGCAATTGTCAATTGGGTTGAGGTATTTCCATGAAGGCAAAAACGATGTAGGGTTTGTGGAAATAAAAGCGTTGGATGCAAAATCAATAGCTAATGCTATTGACAATTTCTTAACTAAAGCAGATCTCAATCCTGATAAATGCGTTGGACTGGGATTGATGGCTGATCAACAATGGCTGGAAAGGAGGGTGGTGTGCAGGCAATCTTACGCAAGAAATACAAGAAAGCTTTATATTTTCATTGTTCGTCGCATAAACTAAATTTAGTCATCAACGACCTTACTGCACTGCCACATATTCGGAACACCATTGGAACAACAAAAAACATTATTACATTTTTCCGCGAGTCTGTTCTGAGGAGGAAGATAATTTCTAATATATCCAAGCTGTGTAAAACGAGATGGAGTGAAAACTACAAAGCGATCAAACGTTTTAAGGAAAATTTCGGCGATATAATGGAAGCATTGCAAGGGTTGTCACGTGATGGCAATGCTGCTACCCGAAATAATGCCTTCTTGCTTTATAGCGCTGCTCCCAGAGTAACATTTATTATGTGTCTCGCGATAATTGCGAAATACTCGGCGATGCTGGAGCCGGTAGTCAACGTGCTTCAATCAAAGACTTTGGATGCGGTCAAGGCCTTTCAGCACATTAAACGCATAATACAACTGTTAAGAAGCCATCGAGATGATCCTGATAGTATAACGGATGAAGTATTAGGAGATGCAACAGTCGTTGCAGAGACAATTGGGTTGGAGGAGGATATGACATTACTTTCTCGTATATTTGGCAAGCAATGTCACCGAAAATACCATCCAGCTGAAAATAACTCAGAGTATTGGTCAGTCATTGATTATTCCTTACTTGGACTCAATTATTAGCTCACTCGATAATCGGTTTTCCGATGAGAATATTGTATCATTTTCTTTTTTCTAATTACATCTGGCAAAAATGCAAATAATCTTAGCAGACTCACTTATAAAAAGTTGCAAAATAATTTCGCAGTTTTACGATTTACCCAGCCTTAAAAATGAAATTGAGCTTTGGTAACAAATGTGGCGCTGTAAGGAAACAAATGTATTTGAGATGACTGTTCTTGATACGATTCAGCACGCAAATGAATTTTATACCGATATTCAAAGAGCTCTGAAGATTTTAATCGCTTTACCTTGTACAACTTGTTCAGTTGAGCGATCATTTAGCAGCTTAAGACCTATAAAGACTTGGCTGCGAAGTACAATGGTAGAAAGTCGTCTTAATGGCCTGGTTTTGATGAGTGTTCACCGACGACTAATTATGGACGATTTAGATGAATTCAATAACAAAGTTTTAAAAGAATGTAGTAAAAACCCCAGAATGTTAGGTTTTGCTTAAGCTTGGTTCCATTAAAAATTACGCCTCATGAAATCGGGTTATCCAACCGCGATATAGACAAAGAAACTCGGGGTAGTGGACAACTTTCCCACATTTTTAAAATTATAATTCTACTATCTGCCCCCCTGGATAACGGCCTGGCGATGCACTTGCCTCATATCCATACAACATCGCAGTATACTACCACCATAACCAACACCAATTACACCACCATTACTTTACGTTCAATATCAACATCTACGAATACCACATTAACCTAATATACCCGCCCACCAAGCATTCAAAAACAAAATAATCATCCAAAGCACACAAAATACTTCACAACAACCAATTCACACCACAAACTTCACCAAATGGATAGATAGATTTCTTATTAACTGTAGATACATATATTAACTTAGGTAATACATATGGTATTGTTGCTCGTATGATAGGTTTTTATTATGGAGTCGGTTTCATCGCAGTTTGAGTAGGAAATTGAAACACCTATACATTTTTATAGGCTGCTTTCCGCAAAGGCCGCAAAGTAGTTGGAATAAGCTTCTTGAATTATTTCGAAGATTTCGTCGCTCGCTAGTATGGCAAGGTTTTTGTTTGGCCTAGTATTGTTTTTAAAACAGCTGTAGCCTTTTCAATTTTAAAGAGAGGTAGATACCTGCGAATCTTATTTTTAAGTGAGGTGTGCACTACGAGTGATGGACTCGTATTGGTTTTGAATATAACTTGTATGTGAAATGTAGTGAGTGGGCTTTGAATGGGAGTGAAATAAAGAATGGACTACTACTTGTAAATACATTAACGTGAAAATTCGGTTCGACTACTTAGTGCATCCGCGGCAACGTTTCTTCTGTTTCAATTCCTTATTGTACGCGATTAAAATGTTTCTCCATCGAAGGAGCTTTGAGTTTTGAGTTGACATTTTTTAGCACCAGCTAGTGTTTATGATCAGTAATTAGTATGAATTTGTGGCCTTAAAAGAATAGCCGAACATATTTTACTGCCCTACTTCTAAAAATTCCGATCATTTCTTTTTCAATAATTCATTCAATTTATCGAGTTTTCAACCGAAATTGCGGTGGTTAAAATGAACGCTTTTTCAAAATATGTGGTTCTGTTTTTTATGGAGTAGCTGTGTAAGACTGTTGAGATTTTTATGTCATCCTATCCTTTAAATGACAATTTGTGAAATGAGGTCAATTAGGTCAATGAGATAATTAAGGTGAAGCCAGTGTCAATAAGAAATTTCAATAATTTTAATGAAATAAAAATTTGTTGTATGTATGTAGGGTGCATAGACAAAGAGACGGCGTCTCCTAAAAAAAAAAATAAAAATGCTACTATAATTCTAAGCGAAATACAGACTAGGTATGCGGTGAGACAGTGAATGCTCGGCACACATAACAAAGTCGAAAAGACTTTGCACTTGGCGAACAACAACACAACAAGGGTGCACAGCATTGGAGAAATGACAATAACTGCTATCAAAGGAAGGAACGAAAAAGAGAACATTGACCTTAAGAATGTTAAAATTTATTATCCATATCAAAAATCACGGACCTCTTCGAGGTGCATTTTAATAAAAATGAAGCAGTAATTTTGAAAAACAACAGAAAAGTCTGGCTAAACGAGGAGCTACATGGCAACCTGTATTACTTAGATAGCGAAGAGCATCATGTAAACAAAGCAGAGTTGAGTGACGTAAATGTTATAAATATGTGGCACTACCGTGGGACACGTAAATTAGAACGAAATAAAAAGAAAAGTCTACGGGATGAAGTTTGATAGCAGCACACAGCTATCAAAATGCAAAATATGCATACACGAAAAGCAAACCACGAATAATCACAAGAGTGCGAACCAAGAGAGAAGCAGTGAATTACTTGAAATTTTACACAATGAAGTGTAAGGCCCTATAAGCACTGAGGCAAATAACGTTGCAACTTTTATTGATGACTACTTTACATTTTGTGAAGTGTGCTTTCTTAAACATAAGTCGGAAGTATTTGAAGCGTTCAAAATTTAAAAAGCGGACAACTTCACCAGCAGGAAAATAAAAGCCTACAATCTGATAATGGTACTGAATACTGCAACAACGAGATTAATGACTATTTGAGGAAGCACGGAAATGCGCGAAGGTTGCCTACCCCGCAGCAGAATGGTCTATCAGAGAGGCTGAATCACACATTGGAAGCGTATCGATTGTGGTTTCTGGAAAGGCAAAAAAAAATAATTTCTAATGCTGTTCAGTTCTTAAATGTTTTAGGGTTCAAGAGCGAATACCCGGACACTGAGGTTATTACAGATAAGGGCATCCCAATCAGTAAGTCGAATGAGCGGCAACAATAAAGCGACAATTCATCCAGCGAAGCAGATTCCGATAATGGGCAGCAACAACATGCAGCGATGGCAGGCGACCCTATAATAATTGAAGAGGCGGACAGCTCAAGCAATTATGAAAAGTGAACTAGCAGTGATCGAAGACGAATACATGGCGTATGTGCGGAACGCCACATAAAAAATTGTGGATCGTCTGGCTGCCAATGACATTGTATCGGGCAAAAAGAAGGCGAGGCTAGTCGCAAAAGGCTACTCACAGAGATCTGGCGAAGATTTTCATGAGACGTATTCCTGTAGACCTGTAGTGCGATTTACATAGGTCAGACTTTTAGGTGGTGACAGCATTCCTAAACGGAGAGAAAGTCTACTTGGAAGTACCAGAAGGATTGAGCGAGTTCATAGACACATTTAAATCAGATGCAGCAATTGGTTCACAGCAGAGCACAATTAACAAAGATCATATGAGAGCAACAAACGCATGTAGTTAGCCGCTTGGAGAAGAGTTCGATCTGAAATGTATCGGTCCAGTGAGAACGGGACTTGGCATTGAGTTCCAACAAAACAGGGAAAGGCATCAGGTCTTATACCATTTTAAAAAGATTTGGTATGGCAGAATGGTAACCCACATCAACACCGATAAAGGCAAAGTGTATATTGAAGCGATCTGTATCCCGCGAAGAAAAGAAAATGAGAAGGTACCCAAATTAAAAGTCGAAATGGTGCCCTAATCTTTCTTTCAGTTACAACAAGACCAGATATTGCGTATGCCACGAATTTCTTGAGCTAACTCAATTCATGCCACGGATCTGAGCATTGGAAAGTAGCAAAACGCATACTGCGATGCCTAAGCGGTACAAAGCACCACGGCGTGTTCTACAGGAGAACAGATGAAAATCTATACTGGAGCGCAAGCTTAACCGACCGGCGCTTGTATTGTGGTCTAGTATTCATCATGGCTGGCGCAGCCATAAGTTGGGAGGCGCGAAAACAGATCACAGTGGCTTTGTTCAGCAGAGGCAGAATTTTTGGCAATGTCCGATGCAGTAAAAGAAGCCTTATATCTGAAAGAACTTCTTTGCAAGGTAGGCCGAAAATGCGGATCCATAGTGCCCTTCATCGAAAATTAGAGCGCTCAGAAATTGGCAAAAGGCTTTGGCTTCCATCTACGTATGAAGCCGTCAGAGCATATGCCGGCGGACATGCTAACGATAATTTCTTGTTAAGACAAGATCATTTTTTGGGGTCTTCTCGCCTTTTGATGCCGTGTTTATCTCCGATCTAATAGTCCCCTTCGGTTTTGGGAACAGGAAAAAGTCACAAGGGGGCCAATTTTGGCACGAGTTTCGCGGCAATCCGACCCATTGACATATCTTTGGTTAAAATCAAATGGCACTATCCAATCGATTAGGTCCTCAGCAACTTCTCTTAAGGGGATGTGACAAATACAATTTTCTTCACCTTATCAATTTTTTTAAGCTGTTTTTGATTTGCTTTGTCCTTCACATCTTCTCGGCCCTATGAAAATATTTTGTACCACCGATTAACGTTGGTTTGGTCCAAGGTAGGTCCACCATATGCTACAGTACACATTCAGAATGCGTTAGCCCATTTTATTTTGTTTATTACACAAAATTTGATACAGATACAGAGGAGGAGTCAAAATACATCCGGGAAAAAACAGTTGTCAAAAATGAACGGAATATTAAAAATAATCGATCTTGGCAGCATAAATAAGAGACATGAGTACAAACATAATGCCACAAAAAAAAAAAAATTAAATATATGTAGCCCCCGGATTTTCAAAATTCCCTTTACTTCTTGAACAGACCTATGTCTGATCTCGTATATATACGAGGTTTGTTTAAAACGTACGGTGACTTTTCAAATTTCACCAGCAACATATTTTCGATTATTAATTTCTTTGTGGTGAAAACCACACAGCTAATTACCGGGGATGCCCTGTCTACAAAGATCTTAAAAGTCGCATGAACAAACGAATTGCTTCGGCTTGTAGTACTAATAATACCCAAAAATTTATGGTATCCTCCCAATCGTTTCCTGACATTTTCTTCTCCAACGACAAAATGCTATCCCTTCCTCCAGTAAGCACCATCCTGGGTGTTTCATTTGCTAGTACCCTAAAATCAGAAACGGAAGGTCCTGCGTTAACAACAGCGTTCTCAAAAGCGCAGCAACCTGGATGCCAGACGACCTGCAACAACCCACAAGTGCCATCGAAAAATGATGTTATCATTCCAAGCAACGATGACGGAATTTACGTCGTTCATGAGAACAACAATGCAGGATCTTACGCGTGCCTTAGTACAAGTATGTACTTGCATCTCAACATTCAAAATAAAAAAAATGGCCTCCCTTCGTATATGTTTATGGAATGCGAATAGCGTCTTCCGCCACAAACTTGATCTCGCTAAGTTCTTGAAAGATAAAGAAGTTGATATTATGTTGCTCTCAGAGACCCATCTAAAAAGCAAGTACAATTTTCAAATAAATGGCTACGTGTTCTACGCCACTAATCACCCCGATGGAAAAGCACATGGAGGAACCGGCATCTTGATCAGTAGTCGCATTAAACATAACTTCCTTGATCGTTTTGAGAAAAACTACCTACAAGCTACATCTGTGGTAGTCCATTCTAATGGCGGTAATATAACTCTGGCCGCCGTCTACCGTCCGCCCCGTTTCTCAATTACTGAGAATCAATTTATGATCCCGATCCCGATTAGTAAATCCCAAAGGTAAACAGCTATACACTCCAATTATCAATCTGATAAATAGGTTGAACTGTTTATCACCTGGGAAACCCACATACTGGCCTACAGACCCCCGAAAACCTCCAGATCTGATTGATTTTGAGATTGTAAGAAAAATTCCTATATTGCTTTTAACGCTGTAACACTTGAAGATCTCTCATCTGGCCACTCACCCGTACTCTTCAACATTTTTCGCCAGGCAGAAATTAAAGAAAGGCCGCGTCATCTTACAACATCAGCCACAAACTGGTTAAAGTATAAAACATATGTCAGCACACACTTAGAACTTAATCCTATGCTAGACACAAATTCAAATATTGAAAGTTCTGTAAAAACATTTGAGTCGATAATACGTTAAAACAGCAGCAGTTCTTTTGAATCAGAGAAAAAGAAGAAAAAGAAAAAAATTTTTTTATATGTTAGAGCGTTATCCTCCGTAGATGAAAGATTTGATTTTTTGAATAATCACAACGACGTGTTTAATTTTGTATTTAATTTAAGTGATGACCAAGATCAAAGACGATTAGTAAGCTGCTGTCATCTTTTAAAGGAGAAACTTTCTGCAAATGTTTAATTGGATATTAACGCCGATGATTTTTTTGAAGAAATTATGTTTTGTCAGCCATTTTTCAAAAAATTAAATAATAATTGTGTGAAAATTCTTGAATTTATATATTTAAACAATTGACAGCTGTATGCCCTAACATTACCATAGCATTACGAATTATGCTAACTATGTCAGACACAGTAGCAAGCGCAGAAAGATCAATTTCTAAATTAAAACTTTAAAAAATGACCATATAGATATACATGAAACTATTAAGGATTTCGACAACAAAAACGCGAGAAGAGTGGAAATATTATAATTTAAGTATGTTTATATTCTTTCAAATTTAGTTTAGTTTCTTAAATCCTAAATGTTCTTCAGTTTCGTACACTTATATATTAATGATAAGATTATCTAAGTACTATAAAGGTGGATAAAATTTATTTCTGTCAAAAATAACAATTAAAAATATTCATCAAAATTTAAAATTTGTTTTTTATTATGATTCGTTAAAAAAAGAGGCGCATAATGGGTTCCGCACACGGTCGCTGCCGGGGGTCGTCTCGGCCCTGGACAAAACCAAACACCACAATGCAATGGATACAACCTGCCCATTTTTTATCAAACAAAAAGAGCTGACTATCACTACAATTCTACCGATCTATCAAGGGCGTCACCAGGGTGGGGCAGGGGAGGGCGCGTTGACTGGAAAAGTGCCCTTAACAGCATGATCCAACTACACAAGTCCCGCCACACGCAGCTAGAAAAAAGTGATCCAATCAGATCATTTGCTCCCAATGGCAACCATGTTGAAAATCACATTTTTAAATTCAAATAATCTTAAGTATCTCAGGAGAAATACATATTTCAAATCAAATTTCAAATTCTACGTCCACCAAATCATTTTTTATTATTTTATGACTCTATCTTAATATAAAATTAATATACATTTTATGCAATTCTTAGAAGCATTAAAAACATCAGATTGTTAACCTTAAAAATTAAATAACTACAACTACGGTGAAGGAATTGTAGAAGACTTATATTGTACAATACAAGCTTAGAATCGACGCTGGAGACAATGTTTTAAAAAGGCATATGGAGCATGGAAATGCAAGCTATCGATCAGTTGAAATTAAAAATGAAATCGTCAGCCTTTGTGGTGAAGTCCTAAAAAAAAAACAGTTTATGCAATTAGTTCAAAATGCAGACGCATATAGCGTTATAGCTGATGAAACTGCTGATGTGTCTGGATCAGAGCAATTGTCAATTGGGTTGAGGTATTTCTATGAAGGCAAAAACGATGTAGGGTTTGTGGAAATAAAAGCGTTGGATGCAAAATCAATAGCTAATGCTATTGACAATTTCTTAACTAAAGCAGATCTCAATCCTGATAAATGCGTTGGACTGGGATTGATGGCTGATCAACAATGGCTGGAAAGGAGGGTGGTGTGCAGGAAATCTTACGCAAGAAATACAAGAAAGCTTTATATTTTCATTGTTCGTCGCATAAACTAAATTTAGTCATCAACGACCTTACTGCACTGCCACATATTCGGAACACCATTGGAACAACAAAAAACATTATTACATTTTTCCGCGAGTCTGTTCTGAGGAGGAAGATAATTTCTAATATATCCAAGCTGTGTAAAACGAGATGGAGTGAAAACTACAAAGCGATCAAACGTTTTAAGGAAAATTTCGGCGATATAATGGAAGCATTGCAAGGGTTGTCACGTGATGGCAATGCTGCTACCCGAAATAATGCCTTCTTGCTTTATAGCGCTGCTCCCAGAGTAACATTTATTATGTGTCTCGCGATAATTGCGAAATACTCGGCGATGCTGGAGCCGGTAGTCAACGTGCTTCAATCAAAGACTTTGGATGCGGTCAAGGCCTTTCAGCACATTAAACGCATAATACAACTGTTAAGAAGCCATCGAGATGATCCTGATAGTATAACGGATGAAGTATTAGGAGATGCAACAGTCGTTGCAGAGACAATTGGGTTGGAGGAGGATATGACATTACTTTCTCGTATATTTGGCAAGCAATGTCACCGAAAATACCATCCAGCTGAAAATAACTCAGAGTATTGGTCAGTCATTGATTATTCCTTACTTGGACTCAATTATTAGCTCACTCGATAATCGGTTTTCCGATGAGAATATTGTATCATTTTCTTTTTTCTAATTACATCTGGCAAAAATGCAAATAATCTTAGCAGACTCACTTATAAAAAGTTGCAAAATAATTTCGCAGTTTTACGATTTACCCAGCCTTAAAAATGAAATTGAGCTTTGGTAACAAATGTGGCGCTGTAAGGAAACAAATGTATTTGAGATGACTGTTCTTGATACGATTCAGCACGCAAATGAATTTTATACCGATATTCAAAGAGCTCTGAAGATTTTAATCGCTTTACCTTGTACAACTTGTTCAGTTGAGCGATCATTTAGCAGCTTAAGACCTATAAAGACTTGGCTGCGAAGTACAATGGTAGAAAGTCGTCTTAATGGCCTGGTTTTGATGAGTGTTCACCGACGACTAATTATGGACGATTTAGATGAATTCAATAACAAAGTTTTAAAAGAATGTAGTAAAAACCCCAGAATGTTAGGTTTTGCTTAAGCTTGGTTCCATTAAAAATTACGCCTCATGAAATCGGGTTATCCAACCGCGATATAGACAAAGAAACTCGGGGTAGTGGACAACTTTCCCACATTTTTAAAATTATAATTCTACTATCTGCCCCCCTGGATAACGGCCTGGCGATGCACTTGCCTCATATCCATACAACATCGCAGTATACTACCACCATAACCAACACCAATTACACCACCATTACTTTACGTTCAATATCAACATCTACGAATACCACATTAACCTAATATACCCGCCCACCAAGCATTCAAAAACAAAATAATCATCCAAAGCACACAAAATACTTCACAACAACCAATTCACACCACAAACTTCACCAAATGGATAGATAGATTTCTTATTAACTGTAGATACATATATTAACTTAGGTAATACATATGGTATTGTTGCTCGTATGATAGGTTTTTATTATGGAGTCGGTTTCATCGCAGTTTGAGTAGGAAATTGAAACACCTATACATTTTTATAGGCTGCTTTCCGCAAAGGCCGCAAAGTAGTTGGAATAAGCTTCTTGAATTATTTCGAAGATTTCGTCGCTCGCTAGTATGGCAAGGTTTTTGTTTGGCCTAGTATTGTTTTTAAAACAGCTGTAGCCTTTTCAATTTTAAAGAGAGGTAGATACCTGCGAATCTTATTTTTAAGTGAGGTGTGCACTACGAGTGATGGACTCGTATTGGTTTTGAATATAACTTGTATGTGAAATGTAGTGAGTGGGCTTTGAATGGGAGTGAAATAAAGAATGGACTACTACTTGTAAATACATTAACGTGAAAATTCGGTTCGACTACTTAGTGCATCCGCGGCAACGTTTCTTCTGTTTCAATTCCTTATTGTACGCGATTAAAATGTTTCTCCATCGAAGGAGCTTTGAGTTTTGAGTTGACATTTTTTAGCACCAGCTAGTGTTTATGATCAGTAATTAGTATGAATTTGTGGCCTTAAAAGAATAGCCGAACATATTTTACTGCCCTACTTCTAAAAATTCCGATCATTTCTTTTTCAATAATTCATTCAATTTATCGAGTTTTCAACCGAAATTGCGGTGGTTAAAATGAACGCTTTTTCAAAATATGTGGTTCTGTTTTTTATGGAGTAGCTGTGTAAGACTGTTGAGATTTTTATGTCATCCTATCCTTTAAATGACAATTTGTGAAATGAGGTCAATTAGGTCAATGAGATAATTAAGGTGAAGCCAGTGTCAATAAGAAATTTCAATAATTTTAATGAAATAAAAATTTGTTGTATGTATGTAGGGTGCATAGACAAAGAGACGGCGTCTCCTAAAAAAAAAAATAAAAATGCTACTATAATTCTAAGCGAAATACAGACTAGGTATGCGGTGAGACAGTGAATGCTCGGCACACATAACAAAGTCGAAAAGACTTTGCACTTGGCGAACAACAACACAACAAGGGTGCACAGCATTGGAGAAATGACAATAACTGCTATCAAAGGAAGGAACGAAAAAGAGAACATTGACCTTAAGAATGTTAAAATTTATTATCCATATCAAAAATCACGGACCTCTTCGAGGTGCATTTTAATAAAAATGGAGCAGTAATTTTGAAAAACAACAGAAAAGTCTGGCTAAACGAGGAGCTACATGGCAACCTGTATTACTTAGATAGCGAAGAGCATCATGTAAACAAAGCAGAGTTGAGTGACGTAAATGTTATAAATATGTGGCACTACCGTGGGACACGTAAATTAGAACGAAATAAAAAGAAAAGTCTACGGGATGAAGTTTGATAGCAGCACACAGCTATCAAAATGCGAAATATGCATACACGAAAAGCAAACCACGAATAATCACAAGAGTGCGAACCAAGAGAGAAGCAGTGAATTACTTGAAATTTTACACAATGAAGTGTAAGGCCCTATAAGCACTGAGCCAAATAACGTTGCAACTTTTATTGATGACTCCTTTACATTTTGTGAAGTGTGCTTTCTTAAACATAAGTCGGAAGTATTTGAAGCGTTCAAAATTTAAAAAGCGGACAACTTCACCAACAGGAAAATAAAAGCCTACAATCTGATAATGGTACTGAATACTGCAACAACGAGATTAATGACTATTTGAGGAAGCACGGAAATGCGCGAAGGTTGCCTACCCCGCAGCAGAATGGTCTATCAGAGAGGCTGAATCACACATTGGAAGCGCATCGATTGTGGTTTCTGGAAAGGCAAAAAAAAAAATAATTTCTAATGCTGTTCAGTTCTTAAATGTTTTAGGGTTCAAGAGCGAATACCCGGACACTGAGGTTATTACAGATAAGGGCATCCCAATCAGTAAGTCGAATGAGCGGCAACAATAAAGCGACAATTCATCCAGCGAAGCAGATTCCGATAATGGGCAGCAACAACATGCAGCGATGGCAGGCGACCCTATAATAATTGAAGAGGCGGACAGCTCAAGCAATTATGAAAAGTGAACTAGCAGTGATCGAAGACGAATACATGGCGTATGTGCGGAACGCCACATAAAAAATTGTGGATCGTCTGGCTGCCAATGACATTGTATCGGGCAAAAAGAAGGCGAGGCTAGTCGCAAAAGGCTACTCACAGAGATCTGGCGAAGATTTTCATGAGACGTATTCCTGTAGACCTGTAGTGCGATTTACATAGGTCAGACTTTTAGGTGGTGACAGCATTCCTAAACGGAGAGAAAGTCTACTTGGAAGTACCAGAAGGATTGAGCGAGTTCATAGACACATTTAAATCAGATGCAGCAATTGGTTCACAGCAGAGCACAATTAACAAAGATCATATGAGAGCAACAAACGCATGTAGTTAGCCGCTTGGAGAAGAGTTCGATCTGAAATGTATCGGTCCAGTGAGAACGTGACTTGGCATTGAGTTCCAACAAAACATGGAAAGGCATCAGGTCTTATACCATTTTAAAAAGATTTGGTATGGCAGAATGGTAACCCACATCAACACCGATAAAGGCAAAGTGTATATTGAAGCGATCTGTATCCCGCGAAGAAAAGAAAATGAGAAGGTACCCAAATTAAAAGTCGAAATGGTGCCCTAATCTTTCTTTCAGTTACAACAAGACCAGATATTGCGTATGCCACGAATTTCTTGAGCTAACTCAATTCATGCCACGGATCTGAGCATTGGAAAGTAGCAAAACGCATACTGCGATGCCTAAGCGGTACAAAGCACCACGGCGTGTTCTACAGGAGAACAGATGAAAATCTATACTGGAGCGCAAGCTTAACCGACCGGCGCTTGTATTGTGGTCTAGTATTCATCATGGCTGGCGCAGCCATAAGTTGGGAGGCGCGAAAACAGATCACAGTGGCTTTGTTCAGCACAGAGGCAGAATTTTTGGCAATGTCCGATGCAGTAAAAGAAGCCTTATATCTGAAAGAACTTCTTTGCAAGGTAGGCCGAAAATGCGGATCCATAGTGCCCTTCATCGAAAATTAGAGCGCTCAGAAATTGGCAAAAGGCTTTGGCTTCCATCTACGTATGAAGCCGTCAGAGCATGCCGGCGGACATGCTAACGATAATTTCTTGTTAAGACAAGACCATTTTTTGTAGTCTTCTCGTCTTTTGATGCCGTGTTTATCTCCGATCTAATAGTCCCCTTCGGTTTTGGGAACAGGAAAAAGTCACAAGGGGGCCAATTTTGGCACGAGTTTCGCGGCAATCCGACCCATTGACATATCTTTGGTTAAAATCAAATGGCACTATCCAATCGATTAGGTCCTCAGCAACTTCTCTTAAGGGGATGTGACAAATACAATTTTCTTCACCTTATCAATTTTTTTAAGCTGTTTTTGATTTGCTTTGTCCTTCACATCTTCTCGGCCCTATGAAAATATTTTGTACCACCGATTAACGTTGGTTTGGTCCAAGGTAGGTCCACCATATGCTACAGTACACATTCAGAATGCGTTAGCCCATTTTATTTTGTTTATTACACAAAATTTGATACAGATACAGAGGAGGAGTCAAAATACATCCGGGAAAAAACAGTTGTCAAAAATGAACGGAATATTAAAAATAATCGATCTTGGCAGCATAAATAAGAGACATGAGTACAAACATAATGCCACAAAAAAAAAAAAATTAAATATATGTAGCCCCCGGATTTTCAAAATTCCCTTTACTTCTTGAACAGACCTATGTCTGATCTCGTATATATACGAGGTTTGTTTAAAACGTACGGTGACTTTTCAAATTTCACCAGCAACATATTTTCGATTATTAATTTCTTTGTGGTGAAAACCACACAGCTAATTACCGGGGATGCCCTGTCTACAAAGATCTTAAAAGTCGCATGAACAAACGAATTGCTTCGGCTTGTAGTACTAATAATACCCAAAAATTTATGGTATCCTCCCAATCGTTTCCTGACATTTTCTTCTCCAACGACAAAATGCTATCCCTTCCTCCAGTAAGCACCATCCTGGGTGTTTCATTTGCTAGTACCCTAAAATCAGAAACGGAAGGTCCTGCGTTAACAACAGCGTTCTCAAAAGCGCAGCAACCTGGATGCCAGACGACCTGCAACAACCCACAAGTGCCATCGAAAAAATGATGTTATCATTCCAAGCAACGATGACGGAATTTACGTCGTTCATGAGAACAACAATGCAGGATCTTACGCGTGCCTTAGTACAAGTATGTACTTGCATCTCAACATTCAAAATAAAAAAAATGGCCTCCCTTCGTATATGTTTATGGAATGCGAATAGCGTCTTCCGCCACAAACTTGATCTCGCTAAGTTCTTGAAAGATAAAGAAGTTGATATTATGTTGCTCTCAGAGACCCATCTAAAAAGCAAGTACAATTTTCAAATAAATGGCTACGTGTTCTACGCCACTAATCACCCCGATGGAAAAGCACATGGAGGAACCGGCATCTTGATCAGTAGTCGCATTAAACATAACTTCCTTGATCGTTTTGAGAAAAACTACCTACAAGCTACATCTGTGGTAGTCCATTCTAATGGCGGTAATATAACTCTGGCCGCCGTCTACCGTCCGCCCCGTTTCTCAATTACTGAGAATCAATTTATGATCCCGATCCCGATTAGTAAATCCCAAAGGTAAACACCTATACACTCCAATTATTAATCTGATAAATAGGTTGAACTGTTTATCACCTGGGAAACCCACATACTGGCCTACAGACCCCCGAAAACCTCCAGATCTGATTGATTTTGAGATTGTAAGAAAAATTCCTATATTGCTTTTAACGCTGTAACACTTGAAGATCTCTCATCTGGCCACTCACCCGTACTCTTCAACATTTTTCGCCAGGCAGAAATTAAAGAAAGGCCGCGTCATCTTACAACATCAGCCACAAACTGGTTAAAGTATAAAACATATGTCAGCACACACTTAGAACTTAATCCTATGCTAGACACAAATTCAAATATTGAAAGTTCTGTAAAAACATTTGAGTCGATAATAACAAAAACTGCTAGTGCTGCAACACCTCAAATGACTTATAAGCAACACTTAAGATATGGGACTACGAACAGGCAAATCGAGGACTTAGTGCCAGAAAAACGACGTCTCCGACGAGAGTGGCAAACCCACAGATCACCAGCCACAAAGCAACGGCTGAAGACGGCAACACGCGCCCTAATGAAAGCTCTTAAGAATGAGAAGGATAAAGAACATCGCCGGTATATTGAGAAACTATCGCCGACAAACACAAGGCAGTCATTGTGGAAGGCAAATCTTTGCCTAAGTATGCCTATGGAAGCTGAGATGCCTATTCGGAATAACACTGGGTAATGGACCCGTAGTGATGCAGATAACGCAATAAAGAACAACTGAATCTGAAAAAAAGCACCTGGCCATGACATAATATCTCAAAAAATGATTATGGAGCTACCAAACTTTACTGTACGACATATCAGCACATTGTTCAATGATATAGCTAAAAACAATTATTTTCCCAAAACCAATGGAAAAAATCCACCATAATTATGATTCCAAAGCCAGGAAAAGATAGAAGAGAATAGACCAATAAGTCTACTTTCATGCATCTCTAAGCTCTTTGAAAAATTACTCATCATTCGTAGCACATCTGCAAACTCGTAACACAGTTCTATCGCATCAATTTGGATTCAGTCAAAATCATGGAACAATAACAGAAGTTAACAGAATAACAACAGAGATCAAAACTTCTTTTGAGCACAAGGAATGTTGCACAGACGTATTCCTCGACGTCGCCCAAGCATTCGACCGAGTGTGGTTGGAGGGCCTCATGTATAAAATAAAAACACTCCTTCCACCAAATACACACAAGCTGCTTGAATCAAATCTTTTTAAAAGAAAATTTGCTGTAAGGTATAATGCAAATACATCCGAGGACTATGTCATCGAAGCGGGAGTCCCTCAGGGTAGCGTTCTTGGTCCGACACTGTATCTCCTATACACAGCTGACATCCCTACAAGTGATCGGACTACAAGGTGATGTTATACAACATAGTTCTAAAACCAATATGGACATATGGATGTGAACTATGGGGCAATGCATGCAACATAAACATTGAAATAATACAACGAGCACAATCAAAAATCCTGCGAACAATAACTGGTGCGCCTTGGTATAGGACCTACGGATTCCAGTTGTAAAAACTGAAATTGTCCACTAGAAGGCTAAATACCTAAAGCGACCTGCAACGCATCCAAATCAATTGGCCAAATGACTTATTGAAGTGAATGATCACACGTGCCTCCAACGTAACGATTCACCTGCCCAGATGCCAAGACCTAGGGCCATTTAGTATAATTTATAATTAAGTGAGTAGATTAAGATTTGTAAACTTATTTTTATATATACCAAGAGAAGATTCAAAAAAAAAATAAATATATATATAAAAAAAATTGATTTCTTTATTTTGTATTTTGGTGCACTCTTTTCGAACAATTGTACCAAGTTTCAAGTAATTTTTTTGTTTGGTTGTGAGATGCGTTAAGGTTATAAGTGTTTTGCGTGATACTCGATTTTTCTAACAAAATATATGGATCAAAGGATTAGCATCAAATTTTGAGTAAAAAATAAAATTAATTACTCTGATACATTTGAAATGATGGCAGTGGCATATGGTGAAATGGTTCTGAGTAAAATAAGTTTTTACAAGTGGTACAAACTTTTCCAATATGACCGGGAAGATGCCAAAGACCTGCTTCGCTTTGAACGCTAAAGCACGTCAACAAATTAAGAAAATGTTGAAGCTGTGAAAAAATTATTTGGAAAATTGTCGAATTACTATCAGATAAGTTATAACAATGTCGGTATATAGCTTGGCTCGTTCCATGAAATTTTTTCTAAAGTTTGGGCATGAAACGTGTTTTCGAAAATGCTAAATTTTGACCAAAAGAAACGTCGCAGTTTGAAGTCGAAGGCTAACGGAAACCATCATATATAAAACATGAAACTTCAGACTACTAGACAAAATCTTTGGGTATAGTGTTATGAGTTCTTTTGCACTAACTTTCATTGGTATATAAACAGTTTTAGGTATTTCTTCATTCTACTTAGATTTTTTTACATAAAGTAGATTGGGAATGGGATTCCAATTTTGTTTAGTTATTATTGTATAATCCGACATAGTATTAGATAATATTGTATTAGTCAATACTCAACAACAACAACAAAAAAATCATGCATAAATGGCATGATAAATGGCAGAATCGGATGCTGCGAAATTACAAATATTGGCCGGCGACAGCGGTCAATACCCTGCAGCTGCGGTCAATGCTCCACGATCTTGACAGGTTCGATCGAATGTTACGGACGAGGCGTCGAGTTGGAAACTATTTGGAAACGGGCTAGTTTTAAGTATAAATAATTTTGTCCTTAAGCTTTAGTGAAATTTTGGAAATAAAACGCACCTGTAACGGTCGCGAGAAGTCATCCCAACGGCGACTCAGCTAAAACACTCGCGTTTCTCTTTAACGGTTATTGCAGCATCGAATAAGTATTATTTCGTTGATCGGCAAATATAGATCAAACCAAATAAATCATAAAAGGAAATAAACTTAATTAATTGGCAACCAACGTACCAAATACCTTCGACACGTGAAGAAACCAAAAAATCCGCCGTGTTCCTAACACCCTCGACACGCAGCAACAAATTAAAATAACATAAAATAATGCATCAATCTAACCGACAAGCATGTAAGTAGATTGTTCATTATTATTTTAAATTTACCTTTTTTAAATATTCCTTTTAATGCCCAGAAGAAAAAGGAACGAGTTTGAAATCTTGTTTTTTTAAATACCAAATTGAAAAATAAACGAAACAAAAATGTTTTTTGTGACAGAAATGTTTCAGTGAAAGTGAATTAGAGGACTTACTAGCTACATTTTGAAAACATAGAGGTCACTTAGAAACAGAAGTTTCGGAAAAGCAACATAAAGCCCCAAGTTATCCAAATATGGTAAAGTCTAACGAAAAAATAAAAGCCATAACAGAAGCAGTAGTATCGAGTGCACTCGCCGCACAAGAACAAATTTTTAGTAGTAAAAAAAATTCGAGATGTTAAGGAAAGTTTAAGTATTGTAAATATCGGCATACCCGAAGTAGAGACATACATGTATGAAGATCCTGAAAACAGATTAGGCATAAAGTGCAACGAGACCTTGGATATTATAAAGTCGGTTCCAGGAGGGTAGAAACGAAACATACGTCGCATGGAGGAAACCGGCGCATAGCTTACGAAAGATATGAGGTAGCTTAAAACAATATTAAACTTTAGGAATATTCAGAAATAAAATTAAAGGTTGAGCCGGTATGATCCTTTCATCCTTAGATATTTCTCTAAATTTTAATGCCAGAATTAACCGATTAGAAGAGTTGACTCTTCTAATAAATAAGACAATAATAAATAATAGATAAGCTGCTTTTCAGAACGAAAAATACACAGAAGATGCACTACGTGTTATTAATTCGGGGACCAGAACGTCTTTAAACGACGTTTTTCCGCAAGGTACTCCGATATTCCTTCAGCTTTAGCACTAGCGCAGAAAGTTCATTCTAACCACGAGCGATTTATGTTCATATTGGTTTTGCCCGTATTACCGAAGAAAAATTCAAAAATTCAAGCAGTTACAAGAAGAGAAAAATATTTCCGGACGCTACATTTAATCAGGTAGTCAAAAATCCGCATCTAGACAAGACCAAATCCAGTCTTTGGACGTCGATACTTCATTGCGTTTCAAAAAATCTTACACAGCAACAGCAAATCGGTCGGTATAGCCGATGACCGATGAAAATGTGTGATGCACCTCTTAAACACAAATACGACTTTCTTTTTACAAGTATTACCAAACCTCACAACTTTCGATAGAATAATTGGACTTGACCTACTTAAGAAAACCAACGTTTTACCCGACTTAAAAAACAGAAATTTAGCAACTAAAGCCAGCTCTAAAACGATCCAATTTTAAAATGTACGGACTTTAATTTTAATAGGGTTGAGGATATAGAAGTACCCCAAGAAATCAAAGAAAAATTGATGGCGTTATACAACTGTTTTTCTTTTCCTTTCCGTTGGCGTTCCACAATGACATTTGAGCAGCCATTGATTATTTTGAGTTTCACAATGATATTCGTAGAGCAGCCATTAATTATTTGGAGTTTTGAGATATAAGTATCTCCATGAGGAGATTATGGTTCCGCATAAGCTCTTGCATAAGCTCTTGGCTATTAGTACATTGGACGGGGCCTTTACGGTTGTGTGGTTCTTCTACAGTCATTCTACAATGCAGAAGAAATTGTGGGATGCATTTCTTTTTTCCTGATAGCTTTAGTGTCAGGTTCCAGCTCGACTTTTAAGTCTTCTATAGAATCACTCTTTAGAGTGATTGCGGTTTCCTGTCTTTGTTCAGAATGTTAAGACAGTGTTGCCCTTATCATTTAATGCCTGCGTGATCTCTGACGATGTTACGTCATGGTATATACCCTTGAGAACGACTTGGAAGCCCTTTTTGTTATTATTGTTTAAGTATGTGCAAGAATCCTCAAGTTCTCTTCGGTTTTTACTTGGACCATGCTTTCGTGGATGCTGCTCTTTTTTTGGGGCATTATGTGGAAATTATCTTTTTCAACGCGATCAATTATATAGTTAACCAGAATATTCGAGCTTTTCTCTCGGATGTATATAGGTGCGCTATATATAGGGCTCTGAAATTTGTTGGACTCTTGGGTTTCTTTTAATTTGGATGTAGCGATCCAACCCAGTTTGATGTGTTTTTTGTGTTTTACTCAGCGGAAACCAACATTGCAGTCGCCACCGTGGGCACGGTCGATACCGTTGCAGTATTTATTGTTGTTACGGGTGCAATAGTTAATGAGGTCGACGAGTTGGTTATCGTGGGAGAGGTCAGAACGAGCTCTCTCGTTCGTTGTTGGCTTAAGTTGATGTGTCGGGTTGGGGGTGATTGACCGTGGTCGATCGACGTTTGCATTTATTTCGTGCAATTCCGCGGGTTGCGACACATATGAGAAATTCGCGTTGTTTCGTATCAATGGGAGACGACGTTTGTCTTGCTCTTTTTGACGTTTAGCGGAAATATCGTTTGACTCATTGTGAAAGTTCGTGGCTTAGTTTTTTGTAAATATTCTTTGAAATATAAAAAGTAATAGAATGGAGTTTGCACAACTATTTTAATAAGCGATTACTTACATTGCATTAAGCATCTTTTTGCTAAATTTGTATGGTAAATTGTAATAATTCACTTTTAACTTCTTATATTTGGTATATTTTCGGAGCACAGAATATAAACAAATCCGCACTATTCCAGTATGCAGGGCGAAATTAAAGAGGACCCTATTTTTAACGTTCTTTTCATTCTGAATATTTTGGGCAAGGCAAAACATTTAATTTCGTCATATTTAAAGTCTGGATTTTAGTAGTTATTGCTCGCTAAAAATTACAAGGAAAAAACGGGTTTCTCGGTGGTAAATGGGAAATATGAATTTTTTAGACTTTCTTTTGGATTGAAAAATAATTTTTTTTCCCAAAATAACTAAGTTGGCTTACGATGTCGTTGCAAATTTAAAAAAAAAATTGATCGCCACCTCCAGGGACAGATCCTTGAACATGAACATTCTACCAATATCATTAGGACAATTTAAGGCCTTTTAAACAATAATTGTCTATACTTTATCATAAAATACCCTTAGCCTAATATAGTACGTAAAAATTGTGTCTTCTTATCTTGTTCTTAGTTTTTCATTAACGGTTTTATGAACGTTTTCTACGTCAGATAGACCATTTTTACCTTTGTTTACAAAAAAATTTATTCCTTCTGATTTTAGCCAATTTTAAATCCTACCCACATAAAAGCTCCGTTTTTATATGCTTTGAATCCTTTGCGTTTTCCCATGTCATTGAATACTTTCATTATGGATCTTTTTTATTCTAGCCAATTTCAACCTTTCAGTACATCTAATTTCGCATTTTCGTATCCTGATTTTAATTTGTGAAAGTAATTTTCTTAAGTGGGTTTGTCTTTCCTATCTTTTTCCTATCTTTCTCTTATCTACGCTTTATCACTGTGTTCATCTACACCATTTGCCACTTATCCAAGCATAATTTCTTAAGTATATGTTGTAGATAATGCACATGGTACTCTTTTGCCGAAAGGTACATAATTTTATTAAAAAAATCCTTAAATTTAATTTTCCATCGTTGCAATTTCATGTTATTTAGGTATTTAGCAATACAAGTGGCTTATCATCCCTTAGCTTTTAGTATCAATTAATGTTATTTATTCAGGATTTATAGACATGGCAATAGACCAGGAGCCTTACGAATTTCTGGCCAAGAATACATTACCGATACTGTGCTAGGACCCGGATGCATTATCAAAAGCTTATCAAGACAAGTGTTGTCAAAAAATTTTAAAAGATGCGACTTCTATTCTTAAAATGAAAATTAAGATACTTCGGGAGGCCACACTTAATGTTGTCTGGTAGACGCGGCAGCACGCAGGCGGGTAGACAGAGCCGCAGGCATGTCGATTGACAGAGCCATTAGTAGGCTGGTTAGAGGTACGGTATGTTAGTTATCCTGTATAGGAAAATGTACGGAGTAAGATGCATATTCCTGGGGATCAGCGTCTTGAGCGGTAATACTGGTAGACTGGTAGAGAGAGAGAGAGAAAGAGAGAGAGAGAGAGACAGAGAGAGAGAGAGAGAGAGAGAGAGAGAGAGAGAGAGAGAGAGAGAGAGAGAGAGGGAGAGAAAGGGAGAGGGAGAGAAAGAGAGAGAGAGACAGAGAGAGAGAGAGAGAGAGAGAGAGAGAGAGAGAGGGGGAGAGAGAGAGGGAGAGAGAGGGAGAGAGAGAGAGGGAGAGAGAGACATTTAAGTAATTTTCGAGAATTAGATATACCAGACTGGCTGTCGGTTCACAGATGTAATATACACTGCAGCATTCAATTGCAAATGTAACGTTGGAGTTGTACATTAAATCAGCTGATGTTGACCAATGAAAAATTATTCAAGATTAAACAATTTTTTTTAGTGAGTTAATTGCTCCCAAACCTTCCGGAAACTATTTTGAGTTTTATGAACGTCCGTATTTCTCCTTCAATCTCTCGACAGGCAATGCAGGATCAGTTCGAACCAATGCCCAGTAGATCACCAAGTCCGCCATTATGACCAACTTCAGCGCATTTCATATGAAGGAAAATATTTCGAAAAGACGATTAAATTAATTTTGAATTTGACTATTACCTCAAAAAGATGGTCCACCTGTCGAAACCATAAATAATAATAAAAAGGACAATTCATCAACAGTATCGTAGATGGCAGGAGCGTGGTAAATAGCAACGCAGACGGGAGAGAAGGTGCAGCGAGAACAGGGAGAACCGAAAAACCAGTAAATAGTTTCGTGATCACAAAGTCAAACAATGAATTTCTTTTATTTTTGTTTAAGAAGCAGAATTAAATAGGAAAATCAAAAAAAAAAATCGATTTAGGCCGGAGGAGGGTCAGTCGAGGCGGATGGATACTTCCATAGCACGCAAGAGTCGAAGAAAGCCTTAAGCGTTTTGTAGAATTTTTCTAAAGCGATATTAATATCGATGCATTTACAGAGATCGGATCAATGAAATGAATAAATTAAGTTACTTAGTCTCTAAAAATCAGCCTTGCGAAAGCAGCGAGTTGTATGAACTCCATGGCGAGAAAGATGGTTGCTGGCAGTAAGGATTTTAATCGACACCTCAAGCGTTGGGTGTTAAGGATGTGCTGGGATTGAAAGTGGCATGGCTCTGGAAACGGTTATTCCATCTAGCAGTAAGGATTTTAATCGACACCTCAAGCGTTGGGTGTTAAGGATGTGCTGGGATTGAAAGTTGCATGGCTCTGGAAACGGTTATTCCATCTAGATCAAAAACGAAACATGGATATAGAAGCCGACCTAAAGAATTCCTTACGTGGTTTATTTGACCAAGGGATATGACGAACATACCCTCAGTAAAATTATGAGGTGTTGAGAGTGTTAAAGATGGTGAATTCTCGATGTTTGACCAGTGAAGTTCAGGTAAATTGAAATCTCTCATAGTCACTTGAAGGTCACTGTCGGACATGCGATTAGAAACCAGCTGAATGGCAGATGAGCGGTGCCAGATAAGTGGTGGTAGGCGGTTCTGAAGAAGGTGGTAAGTATGAGCATGTGATGAACAGTGATTGAAGCGACATAGTAATTTTCACACATAAGAATTCTAGATCATCAAGATTCGGTAACTTGACCTCTTCAGAAGCGCAGTCGGAGTCCACAAAGATTAGGACTCCCCTTCATAGTGGTCGGTCCCGTATGTAAGTGGTGTACCTGTCTGGAAAAATTTCGGAGCTAAAAATCTCTTTTTTAACTGTACTCGACTGATGTTCTTGTACGAATATGTTCTCCGGCCAAAAGCTGGGCGAACAGATCCTATCGAACAACGGCAAAGGTACACGTATCTTAAAAGATGACGTAAGCCTCGAGTAAGTATATTTAAATTTCCTAATGTCCTCCATTCTAACAACGGCTTTAGATTTGACTTGGATATATGCCGAGATATCAATCTCTGAGGTGTCAGGGGCCAGCCGTGAAATAAAGATGTGTTTAGAGGGGAGAATCACCTGTAAGGGTTTTTGTGTTACGGTTGGTAAGACCGCGACATCAGTCTTTACAGGAGGTCCGGACGATATTTTACCCTTAGCAGTGGATTTATGGGGGGCCGACTCACACCGTCAGAGATCACGCAGGCATTAAACGACAAGGACTTGAAGGCGAAAACTGTCTTTAACATCCTGAATAAAGACACGAAAACTGCAATCACTATTGAAGTCGAGCTGGAACCTTACACTAAAGCTATCAGGAAAAAAGAAGTGCATCCTATTTACAAGCTACAGTTTCTTCTTCATTGTAGAAGAACCACACAACCGCAAAGGCCCCATCCAATGTACTAATTGCCAAGAGCTTATACAAGCTTATATCTCAAAACTCCAAATAATCAATGGCTGCTCTACGAATATAATTGTGGAACGCCAACGGCGTTTCACGGCATAAGCTTGAGATAACTCAATTCCTGTATATCATATTGACGTCCTGCGACTCTCAGAAACACATCTCACTTCTAAGTACAACTTTCAAATAAGTGGCTTTTTGTTTTACGGAACAAATCATCCAGATCGAAAAGCGAAAACATGGCGGAACCGCTATCATGATTAGAAACCGCATCAAACACCACTACCATATCGAGTTCGTAAAAAAAACTGCTTGCAGGCCACATCCATAAATGTACATCAGGTATCATACTCGCCTACCGACCCAAACAAAATTTCTGGCTTGACCGACGCAATAACTAAAAATAGACCTCGAAACCTCATTGGAACACTCGCCAGTCCTTTTAAATCTCAATTTCCTCCAACGCCCTGAGAACACAATGCCTAGCTAATAGATTAATATCAAAGAGAAAAAACTGGGTAAAATACAGAAAATACATACGTTCACACATTGAGCTAAACCCAAGACTAAACAATGATGCGACATAGAATCAGCAGCAAACACCCCGGAGAGTATCTTAGTTATAGCCGCCAGAATCTCAATACCTCAAATAGAGAGCGCACCTAGAAGACCCAGGATGACAAACGCAGACATCGCGTGGCTCGTTCTTGATTCAAAGATTCAAAAATGCCTCGTGAAATCTCTCCAATGCGCTGAAGCAAGAAGAATTCCCAACTTCGCTATATAGAGCAACTTTCAACTTCAGGCAGCAAAAATTCACTATGGAAAGCCCATTCCAGTTTAACCACACCGGCAGAAACGATATCACCATTAAGGAATATGACTCGTGGTTGGGCCCGCAGCGATAAAGATAGAGCTACCACTTTTGCCACGCATCTCCAACGTGTGTTCCCGCCTAACCCTGTTTCAAGTTCGTTTGTATTACCGAGGGTAACAGACGACGACCACATGAGCCAATCGAATTTAAAACGAATGAAATAGCTAAAATCATAAAGGATCAACTAAAACCAAATAAGTCCCCAGGATGTGATCTTATAACTCCAAAGATGATTATCGAGCTTCCCTACTGTCCTGTATGCACTATTTCCATGCTGTTTAACGCTATCACAAAACTCGGGTACTATGCAGAGAGATGGAAGAAATCGGTCACAGTAATGATGCCAAAGTAGTATATTTTGTTGTCTTTCAAAACTATTTGAAAAATGTTTGATGACCTGAATAACCCCCTACCTGAGGACACGCAATCCTATTCAAGCGCATCAGTTCGGTTTTCGAGAGAAACATGGAACCATTGAACAAGTCATTCGAATAACATCAGAAATACGATCTGCTTTGGACAAACGGGAATATTGCACTGCAATATTTTTATGTATCTCAGGCTTTTGACAAGGTCTGGATAGATGGATTAATGTTCAAAATTAAAACAATGCTTCCCCAAAACACCCACAAACTCTTTTTTTTTCTATTAAAATTGTATTTATTTACATTGCAGTCTACTGTTACTTATTATTAGTAACTTATACTGCAGAGATTCATAATTTCTACCGAGTATTTACATATTTACATACTTAAACCTAATTAGGCAGTCTAGAGGCATGATTTAATTTAATTAATTATTTTATATATCTTCTTGGCAGATCTGTTGGGTGAATGCGCAGGAGCCTCCTTCTCGCCCTCAGTCCCATTACTTGTCTCCTCTTCAAGAGTTTTCGAGCCAACTGGTTAGGGTGGTTTCCCAATTTATTTATGTACGCGATTGCTTGCTTATTTATGACATCGCCAATCCTTGGTACCCTCAGCTCCGATTCAATATCTTTGTTCCGGATGTACCAAGCCGCTCATGATAGTTTACGCAAAATTTTGCGACTACGACACACGAATTTTGTTGAGGTGCGACTTTGCGGCGATGCCATATACTTGAATGCCATATCTCCAAATAGAAGCCAATACAACCTTATAAATTTTGGCCTTGTTTGAAATTGAAAGTTTGTTTCCAGGCCTAAGGAGCCAAGCCATGCTGTTCGCCTTTGTTTTGAGCCGCCGAGTTACATGGCGTTGAAATGTAAGTCGCTTATCCAGAGTGACACCGAGGTATTTGTGGGCGTTCGATTGTGTGAGGAGCTCTCCATGCAGAAACACACCTGGTGATGTGTCTTTTCTCAGGGTGTACGTGACGGAGACACACTTTTCCGGATTGACTGCGATGTTCCAGCGTAGGGCCCAGTTCTCAAACTTTTTTAGGTAAAGCTGAAGCGTATCGGTGGCTGTATAGACGCAAGCATCTCTGGCCAGGACGACGGTGTCATCAGCAAAGGTGGCAACTAGCAGGTCATTGGGATCTGTAAGCGACATTTTGTCAGCTGAGGGCATGTCGTGCGTATACAGGCTATATAGTGTTGGACCTAACCCACTTCTCTGGGGTACACCGTCCTGTACGACTTTAAAGGATCGCTCATGTAGGAAGCTTTTTATTATCAAAAAGAGCTGAGGATTCAGTTGCCTTTTAAGCTGGTACAGAAGTCCTTCATGCCACACTCTGTCGAAAGCCTTCTGGATGTCCAGAAAAGCTCCAACGACGTACTCCTTTCCATGGAAACCTTCCAGTACAAAGTTCACTACGCGGTTTAGGTGTGCCATGCCTGAGTCTAAAACCAAACTGAAATTTCGGAATAGCTTTTCGGACCTTTCAGGATTCGAGCAATCTTCTCAGGATGCACCTCTTAAGTAATTTGCCAAATGCTGGAAGCAGGCTTATTGGGCGATAGGAGTCTAATTCCTCTGCTGGCTTCCCATTTGTATGGAGCATAATGATATTCGCCTTCTTCCAGGCACTTGGGAAGTGTCCCAGTCGAAGAGCAGAATTGAAAATCAGAACAAGGAATAACAAAGCTCTGTGGGGCATCAGCTTAATGCAGCGGTTGTCAATGTGATCCTCACCAGGAGCCTTGTTGTTGCGAAGGGATTTGATATCATCTTCCAATTCCGTGAGTTTAATAGGCTTTACAGGAAGAGCCATCTGCAATGGGCCTTCTAGGGATTCAGCAACCAGTTGTTTTCGTCTTGGCGATGCTGTCTCGAACGGCTGGAATCTTTCCTTCAGGTTTCTGGCAAACGCTTCAGCTCTGTCCTGAGGTGATTTTGCCCAAATGCCATCTGGGTTACGAACTGGAAACTTTAGAGCAATTTATCTCTTGAATCTCTTCGTGAGCTTCCAGAGCGCGAATTTTGAGTTTTCATAGGCAGTAGCTTTCCCGAGGAACGCGTCAGTTGCTTCTCTTTTCAGGTTGGCCAGTACTTTTCTCACCCGATTTAATATCCTTCGGTACAATCTGTCAATTATTAGGTCATTGGTCCTGATGACCTCACGCCGAAGACGTTTCTTGAGAGATAAGAGACCTACTGCTTCCGGAGAGAGAGCGACGCTGCTATGCAAGTTGCGTAGGTGAACTGCGCCGCCAGGAGCTGCAATTTGAGCTGCATCTTTGATCTTCTTCATAAAAGTTTCAACCGCATTCTCGATATCGTCTGCTGTATTTATCTCTGTATTAAGGTTAAAGGCATTGTTAAATTCGTACTGAAACAGCCTTATATTCGCACCAGGTGGAACGAGCATCTTAATAGGGGCGGTGCTATGAGGTGAAGTTGTTAGTGAAGCGATCAGCGGCAAGTGATCGGAAGATAGATCATACTCTTCGCGTACTGATAGTAGACTGTTAGCTATACCTTTGTACAAGAAGAAGTTGATACATGAAGGTACATTCCTCGTGTTATACGGGTAGTGAGTGGGTTTACCTGTAGCCAGAACTTGAGTTGAGCTGCCGGAGATAACATCGTGAAGTGCTGTGCCTCGAGCATTCGCTCTTATACTACCGCAGAGGCGATGCTTAGCGTTAAAATCACCTCCAATGATAAACTTTTGACCATGTTGACCAAGGAGATTATCAAACTCAGAGGAATTCCAAGGCAGGCCTGGAGAAACGTACACAGCTGACACCGTAATTTCGCCCAAATAAGTGGACATTTTTTCCGTTGCCATTTGTTGGTGATTCGCATGAAATAGCAGCTGTAACCTATCATATTGAGGTAGGATCCGTCGTGTAGGAGTGTCTCTGAAATAAGCATAACATCAATTTCGTGCTTGCTGAGAAACACTTTAAGCACATTAGCATTTGGGATAAAGCTACGAGCGTTCTCAGCGAGGCGCAGTTCACAATCCATTACTTGCGCTGCGTCAACGACTTAGAACCTTTGAGCTGTTTGATCTCCTCAAAAAACTCAGCGATGGTTTTTTGTAGACCAGCAATGGTCTGCTGCATTGAGATGATGATTTGTGCGAGGGAGCCATCAATTGCCGTTTGGTTAAGATGTTGAGGTTCGCCTGTGTTTGTTACAAGAGCAAACGCAGCATTCGGAAAAGTCTGGAACCTTGTATTTGAGAAAGCATTTCGCTGTTGGGAGTATTTTCCATCAGGTCGTGTGCTCTGTTGTCCAGTTCTAGTCGCATTTGCATACGATAGGCCCTGCCGCACGATTGAGGATGGAATAGCTTATTGCTTGATGTTGCGCATGGGTTGTGGATGTTCTACGCGGACCATGGGAGTTATATTGATTACAGTTTTTCGGCTTTTGAGTCTCTGGACGTAAATTCTACAGCCCTTGTGAGTTGCCTCATGTTTGCCTTGGCAATTAACGCACTCCAGGTCGTCATAGGTCCCTGCCTGGCATTGACTGGAACCAGTTCAATGAGGCAAACTGCATCTTCCACATCTGGGCTCCTTAGTGAAATAGTTTTTGGTGTGATCAAAGCCAAAACATCGCTAACATTGACGCAAATTAACATTTTTTCTCGGCAGTTCCACTCTGACTCTTTGACGACCAACTTTATTTATTTTTAGAGCTTCTCTGTTATTAATAGCCTTTTTGATGTCTATAAACCAGACGTTCTGGCCAGAAGCTTTGCCTGGAACAGGTTCAGAGGAGTCAACATTCTGTGACTTCACCTGTGGAGTATAGGTATTAACCACAGCGCGACCTTTGGAGGTGGACGCATTTAAAATTTGATCAATTGTGGTAAAAGCAGCCAAGTTGCACACCACAACCCTGTAGGCTCTGTCTTCCGGGAGGCAGAATCTTGAGCTCATATGAGTCAGACGATACCACCGAGTCGAGAAGTCTTTCTAAGGCAGGTACGTCGCTGACAGCAAGTCTTGTTATGTGGCTAGGTTTAGGTAACTTTTTTGCCACTGGAATTTTTGCTTGTCCAGTTTCTTCTTCTGCAACGGTTTCGACCTGGAGAATGTCCATGCTAATTTCGCCTTCTTGACAGTCATCTAGGTTTGCAAGAGCAGCAAATTTATTTAAAGAGAGATGGTTTCTATGTTCAATTAAATGGGCTCTTTTTTTCAAACTTTTCGGTGAGGTTGGTAGGCTTCTCTTTTTGGGATGAAACTTTATGCCAAGAGACAGAAGACGGCTGGAATATAGGTGTACTACTATTTTTTTTCAATTTGCGGTAATAGGTGACTATTTGCAACTGTTATCTGGTTAGGGTTGTTAATTTGGCTTGGGCTGCTAACCATAAAAGGCTCCCTGCCAGTTGTGCTAGGCGGGGGCAAGCTCTGAAAGGAGCATCCTGTTCGTGGTACCTCTCGTAACTCTGCTTTAGTGCACCCAGCGACTTCCGACATCCCGGAATCGATCGACCATACTTCTCTTGAAGCACCTTTATTTCTTAATTTCTTCGATAAAATAAAAAGGTTTGATTATTTTGCCAACAACTTAATTTAATGAAAATAAAATCGAACTGATCCCTTTCTTAATGATGATTCGATAGAATTCATGTCCGGTAGAGTACTTGTATATCTAGTATATAATCTAGTATTCAATACTAAACCTAATAATTTTATGAGTACTAGCTACAAAGGCCCACGATTCGAGACTTATGGGTTTTTACTTTATATAATAAACTGAGCTTTTTGGACAAATTTGTTCATTTTTGAGATATTTTCACAAGAGGGATTACTTAAACAATTCAAAAGACTATGTGTACCAAATAATAGAGATCTAATTGAGTGCAATCGACTGCAGGCATCGAGAATATGGTCAAAGGTGAGCTCGTCCCCGCATAGTTGGCGTATTGGTCGCGCCGTTCTCGTCAGTAAGTGTTGATGTATGGATTGTGTGTGCCCGATGCGTAGGCGGATGAAGGTCGCGCATTCCCGTTTATGTACGTTCGGTTGTGGCTTGAACATTATACAATTTGGGTAAACAATCTGGTACCTGCGCATGAAGAGTGCCAATTCGGAGAGTTTCTTTTCTTTGAAGTATAGCTGAATTCGACTTTGAATATCCTTGCAGTTAAACAGAGTGAATAGGATGGATGGTGTAAGTTTCATCTCTTGGGCGGCTTTTTCAGCGAGTTCATTTCCATGGATTCCTTGATGACTGGGAACCCAGAGTAAGGTGATTTTTGTTGGATGAGAACTTAGAATGTGACTAACTTCTTGTGATGTGGGGTCATTGTGATTCCAGTCGCGTATAGCGGAAAGAGAGGAATGGCTGTCTGTGCAGATAACATTTTTACCAGCGTTTTTAAAGGCGAATTGGCATGCTTTGAGAATTGCGAAAGCTTTGGCTATGAATATGGAGCTGTATGACGGGAGCCTACCTCCTGCAATTATTTTACGGTTGCAGTCAATAACCGCAAACGTGGTTGAGTCGGTGACTTTAGAACCATGTTTTCTCACCAAGAAAAGCATTGTGGATTTGAAGGTTTATGTTAGGCTGTTTGGAGCCCCAATGTGCTGGCGATTTGAAGGACCTCCTGGGCTTAGGGAGTGGAAGGTCAAGTAGCTTGATGTAGTTAGCGCAACGTCTTAGAGTGGATATGCACTTAAAATTCCGAAGTCTGGCTCCGAAGTCTTTGGTTAGCAGGCAGTTGGACTTGGTGTACAGCTTTGGGATAAACATCAATGTAGTTTCTTCTACGCTTGATTGGATACTCGGAAGACCGGATTCTGCCAATGGGCACTCTACTGGAGATGTGGAAAATGCGTAAATGGCGCGACGGATCGCTCCGTGATATGGGGCTTGTAGCTTTTTTAAGTGCGATTTAGCACACCAACCGAAGATTGGTAGACCGTAGTCAATTTTGGATAGCATTAATGCGCGCATAATATCTATGAGAGTCTTAATATGTATGCAAGAATATTTAGATGATAGAAATTTAATAATGTTAGATCTAGTTTCCAGTTGTTTTCTTAGAATCTGACGGTGCTGTTGAAAAAGTAGTTTGGAGTCGAAGGTTATCCCCAAGATTTTTAAAAAGTTTACATATTTTATTGTGCGGCTGTTAAAGTCAATGTCGAAAAGGTTACAACGTTGTTTCCGACAAATATGTAATAGTTTTTCAATGAAATATAGGCCCCAGAGGTTGTTCCCTACAAGTTTATTTCTTGCAATATTTCTAAAAATTTTGCTCTGACTATATTAATATATTTTATTTATGTAAAGATGATGGCGTCGACTGCGTATAGTAAGATGTAAATATCTTTATGCCGAGTTACAATGTTATTTGTATCTTCAATTGCTATCATAAATAAAACCCCAGAAAGTGGTGAACCTTGCGGAATTCCATAAAACAATGTTTATAATTTAAAAAAAAAAAATTTTCACCATTAAAGAAAGCAGTCTTTATTAGTCTTTAAATCTTTTAGAAATTAAATTAATAAAATTTTACAGGACTGTTAAAAATATTGTTATTGGGTAACATAACCGACTTGTTAAATATTATGGGACTATTATACAAGTATGTAACAATTTTGTATTTATTATTTACGCTCCAACTTAGCCTAAAAGAATTAAGTTTCCGGAATTCGTCATTTAAAACTGAATAGTCGCGATGAATATTTTCTTCAACTTTTTTTTTGTTAAATTGGTAGCGCTTTCCTTAATTACGAAACCTAAAATGAGCGCGATCTGCCAACCAATTTGTTTCATCAAGGGTCATCAAGGGACTTCACCATTCAACGGACCAGACTGAAATTAAAGAAGAACTCCACAAATACGGCCATACTGTGAGGGATCTGCACAATCCCATTGGCAGGAAATCCAAACAACCATTGGGGATCTTTTTTGTTAATCTAGAACCAGCGAGCAACAACACAGAGGTTTTTAAAATAAAGAGGACTTGCAGTTCAGTCGTCACCGTTGAGCCCCCACTGAAGTTCAACGATGTTCCACAATGTTTCAGATGCCAAGGGTTCGGACACACCCAGCGCTACTGTTTCCTGGAACATCGCTGCGTGAAATGTGATGATTCTCACGACTCTAGGTCATGTCGAGAAAGCATGCTGTTTACATTGTCAAGCTGATCACCCTGCGTCGTGCAGAGGATGCCCTGCCTACAAAAAGGCAAAGGCGCAGCTATCTCCTAAAGCCAGACCCGTTGAGAGTAGCAACAAACCACCTCTCATCCAAATACCAACTATCATCAATGGTACGAGTTACAGGGACGTACTTCTTGGAAACTAAGCAACACAGCCAAGGAATCCCCAACAAACCCCTCAAACCACTCCCGAAACTCCAAATCTCAACCAGCTTGAAACGATGTTTGCCCGCATGGAAGGAACGATTGAGAGGATGATGGAAAGGTTGATCTCACAGATGTTCTCGCAGATGTTCTCGCAGATGACGCAACTTATAACTTCCTTCCTCAACAGAAAGTAATGCAAATAAAGCTTAATATAGTTTTTTGAACGCAAACGGCTTGCAGAAGAGCAAAGACGAAGTAGAGCATCTCATGAAAACAGACAATATTGATGTTCTTCTAGTTTCAGAATCCCACTTTTGTCCCAGATCCTACTTTAACATTAGCGGATACGATCTGTTACATGCCAACCATCCATCTGGCAGAGCACGCGGAGGACCAGCTATGCTCATCAGGAGTGGCATTCAGTACACGGAACTTCCCGCGTTTCAGGAGGAATGGGCTAAGTGTGCCGTGACCAGGATTTCTAGCCCACAGGGAGATTTCACCATTGGTGCGGTTTACTTCCCACCCAGACACTCGATAACCGACACCCACCTTCAGGACTTCTTCGAGTCCCTTGGACCTTCCTTCATAGCAGCCGGAGACTTTAACGCCCAACACTCCTGGTGGGGGTCCCGCACAAACAACCCCAAAGGCATAAAGCTGTACAAGTACCTGCAGCGGAAGAGTATGGACTGCCATTCGACTGGAGAACCCACACACTGGCCTTCCCACCCTTCAAAGCAGCCGGATCTTCTGGACTTTGCCGTCTCCAAGGGCATAGGACACTCTAAGATAACATGCTCAAGCTATACATCCCCGTCCTCAGAAAAACCCCGCCTAGAAGACTCACCGGGAAACACACAAATGCCCCCAAGTTTACGTTATGAATGCTTTCCTCCCTGTACTCAGATCCCCCTCTTTCCACACCAAGCAACATAGATGCGGCCATCGAAAACCTAACCAAAGAGATGCACAATGCTGCTGAGTTTGCAAACCCACCTCCTCCGACTACCCCGAGGACACCTGAAAGAGACGTGCACTTGTGGTCTCCTGAAATCGCGGCCCTCGTGGCCGAAAAAAGGCGCCTCAGAAAAGTCTGGTTTTCCTCGCGCAATCCTAGGGAAAAGACAGCACTTAATCGTGCCACCAAGGAACTGAAGGACAAGCTAACCATCCTACGGCAGGACTCCTTCCATAGATTCCTCAAGGAGCTAGAACCTGGAGACCCGCAGCACAATCTGTGGAATGTCACGAGGCACATTAAAAGACCTGCGAAGAAGATATCACCCGTGCGCAAAGTGGACGGGTCCTGGTGTCGGTCTGAGATCGAAAGAGCAGAAGCATTTGCCGACCATTTACATAGTGCTTTCTCACCTTTCGAAAGATGCACCAGCGATGAGTGAGCTGCCACCATAAGGTTCGTAGACAGACTAAGTGCTCCTGGCCCGCCAATATAGCCCGTCGAACCAGAGGAGAGAACCAGGAGATCGCCTCCTTAAAAATGGCAAGTCACCAGGTCCTGACCGAATTGATGCAACAGCACTGAAAATGTTGCCCCTAATCTGTTCCCAAAGGCTGGCTAACATCTTTAACAGCTGCCTCCGTCTAGAGTACTTCCCGAAAGTGTGGAAGCGTGCTGAAATAATTGTCCATCTCAAGCTGGACTCCTGTTCATAATTAAATCCAACCTTCCAAGTTCGCACTTCGCCTTCCTCAAGTCGTACACAGAGGAAAGAGAATTCCGAGTGAGATGCGGATCATCATTCAGCATCTTATACACACTGTACACAGCGGACCATCCCATCACCCCCATCCCACCTCGGAACCTCACAGTAGCTACATATGCGGACGACACCGCTTTCCTAGCCTCCGTCACAGATCCGCAGAAGCATCAGCCATCATACAAAGACAACTGGATGCTCTAGATCCATGGCTGAAACGATGGAACATCGTGGTCAACGCGGTGAAATCCTCCCACACATCCTTCGCATTACGCAGGGGGGATTGCCCCCCCCGTCACACTCAACGGAGAAATCATCCCTATGAATAACACTCCCAAATATCTAGGGCTGACCCTGGACCGCAGGCTCACATGGCGTCCACACCTAATCAACAAGCGCAACCAGGCCGACCTACGACTCAGGCAACTTCACTGGCTCCTGGGCAGAAGATCCAAGCTCAGGGAAAAATTCAAACTACTCACATACAACGTAGTGCTGAAGCCAATCTGGACCTATGGGATTCAGTTGTGGGGCAAGGCAAGCTGTACCAACCGCATCAGAATACAGCGGTTTCAGAATAAATGTCTGAGAACATTTTCTAACGCTCATCCGTACCATGAAAACTCAATAATCCACAAAGAGCTTGGAATTCCTTCGGTAGCAGAGGAGATCACCCGACACAGTGAAAGATATACAAAAAGACTGGACAACCACCCCAACCACCTGGCCTACAAGCTCCTAGATAACAGCCAATCCCTAAGACGCCTGAAAAGGAAACACCCGCTTGACCTCCCCCACCAATAGACACCTAAGTCAGACTCATATGATGTACATTCCATGTAGATCCCTTAAGTTAATGTCACCCCCAAATCATTTAATGATTGTCCATTCGGACAGATTTTATATACAAAATAAGAATGATAAAAAAAAAAAAAAAAATTACTTTTGTGTTTCAAACCGAATTTCGTGTGCGGAGTCGTTGCGAGTGTTGGAAAAGGCTTATGGTGAATATTTTTTTATCGAAAACACAAGTCTCCGACTGGTACAAAGCTTTTAAGGATGGTCGAGAAACCGTGAAGACATGCCTTGCTCCGGTTGTCCTTCGATGTCTAACACTAACGATAACATCAAAAAAGTGAAGTAAATCGTCATGCGAGTGTTAGAGAGATAGCACACGATTAGCAGTGAAACAGCTCGTTTGGTTTTGACCGATAATATGGGCATTGACGGGTCAATGCTCGAATTTTTCCAAAAGAGCTGATGCGCCACGCACCGAGCTGTACTTGTGTACAATTTTAAGACCGACAACTCGTTCAATTCCATCCATCAAACACCGTATTCACCGGATTTGGCCCCATGTGTCGTTTTTTTTATTCCAAAACTCAAGTTACCACTCCGTGGAAAGAAAATTCGCAGAGGCTACTAAAGGCGATCCCGACTGCGCCTACAAGGCATGTTTTGATGATTGGGAGAAGAGGTTGCATATGTGTATCCTGAAGCGATAAAGGAGCATATTTTGAAGGCGATAAAATAAAGATTGATGATATAAAATTTTGCATTTTATTCACATTATTCCGGAAAAATGTCTTAGGGTAGAGTACTTGTACTTGCAATAAGAGTCCACTCTCCACCTCCTCTTAGAATGGTCGTAAATTCCCTTTTGTATGAGGCCTCGCGAAAGTTCTCCAGTAGTTTGTAGTTTGGCGTCGGATGTTTAAATTCTGCAATCCCAAGGCCAATGATCTGGGCACCTGTCCGCTGAATTTGTATTATGCCTTTATGCTGTAATTTAGGATATTTCAAAAGTTATTTGGATATTTGTTTGACGATATGGTTAGTATTTTTATTGCCTAAGATGCCAATGTGACTAGGGACACAACAAAATGAGATTTTTGGAAAGTGTTTATATATACGAGGTGTGTTCAAAAAGTATCACGAATTTTGAATTTTCTCGTGTTAAATATAATCAAATTTCGATTTTTTTGTATCGTTATGTTGTTACTCATGTCTGTCACTTATGCCAACAAGCTCGGCCATTTTGAATGTTCACTTAATTGTTGACAGCTGCTTTGCTTGCACGTGTTTTGGATCGTCTTCGATTTTCCGTACCAAAATTGCTTAATTGCGACGAAAAACAGCATCGCATGAACATTGCTAAAGAGATGTTGGACTCTGTTCGCGACGACCCAAATTTTCTCCAGAGGGTCATAACTGTTGACGAATCGTGGGTTTATGGTTGTGACGTTGAAACCAAAGCTCAAACATCCCAATGGAAGTTGGCGCACGAACCAAGACCGAAAAAACCGTGCCAAGTTCGGTCGAATGTGATAGTTTTACTGACAGTTTTCTTCGATTGCAGGGGCGTGGTGCATTATGAGTTCTTACCACAGGGTAAAACGGTCAATAAGGAATATTACCTGCAAGTTATGCGCAATTTTCGCGAAGTGGAAGAACAAAAATTTCCTTTTGCACTACGATAATGCTCCTGCTCACACATCTTTGATTCTGGGCGACTTTTTGGCGAAAAACAACAAACAAATGATGCCGCAGCCACCGTATTCTCCAGATGTGGCCCCCTGTGCCTTTTTTTTGTTCCCTAAGCTGAAGATGCCCATGAAAGGACGACGTGGCGCTACAATTGACGAGATAATGACGGCATCGAAGGAGGATCTGAACAAGATAGACAAAAATGATTTTTTTGAAGTGCTTCGAAGATTGGAAAACCGTTGGCACAAGTGCATAATATCTCATGGGGATTACTTTGAAGGGGACAAATCAGACACGCATGAATAAATAATTTTTGAAAAAAAAAAATTCGCGATATTTTTTGAACACGCCTCGTATTAGGTCAAGTAAAATGTGGTTTGCTAGGTTCCGTTTCGTTAATTTCGATGTCAAAGATGCACCACGCGTCCGGAGTCCTGTCGTCGAAAATTGCTATAAATTCATGGAAATAGTAGTAGACCGTCACGTGAGCACTTATTTAATTGCTGAGGAACTAAAGATAAGCCATATATATTTATATATGCATATATACCATTTTCTGTTGTGGATACGTGGGAAAGTAAATTTTTTTTATAAAAAATATATTTATGATTAAGAAAATAGTCCTCCACTTTTGGTTCATAGAATCTAGTATCATTACAATTTCATTTATATTCAGTTTGTATAGAAGTATTTTAACCAATTGATTAATATTTGTTAAAAATTAAACATTAAGTTTCAGCTTTAAGTCAATACATTTCCATTACGTCAATTACGTTAACCTTTTCAAATTTAATTTATTATATCCTATGGTATTTTATCTATTTTATATAAATATTATATATTATATTTTATATACTATATTATATATATATTATATAAAAATAAAATGTGTGCATCCAGTCAGGCTTGAAGTCTTTAAGTCTTTTGTAACTTTCAGCTTTTAATCAACCGCATTTGTTTGATAGACAGACAAATTTTCTATATTTGCAAACAACGATTTCTGCGCATGTTCAATTTTTTTAAATCCAAAACACAAACTTCAGATTAATTTTGTACTCTATAATGTTTAGATTAAACGATGACAATGTTAAAAATGCGAAGTAACTTTGCAATCCGGACATTTATTTACTTTTGTAAGAGAATCCATTTGCCTAATTGAACAATTTAATATTTTTCTTTAGTTATTTTAAGGGGTGCTTGTCTCAAAAGTCTGGAAGAAAATCTGAAAATTGCAGATCCATTTCATACAATTGACAAAAATATTGTTAGGGCTCTTGATAGGGGACCATATTTTGATACGTCTGCAACAAAAAATGTGACTTCTTTAGTTGGAAGAACAGGGCATCTAAATTGTAGAATAAAGAACCTTGGAAATAAAACGGTATGTGATTGGAATAAGCATAATATTCTGTTAAATTATATTTTTGTGTTAGGTATCGTGGATTCGTCATCGAGACTTGCATCTCTTAACGGTATCTGAAAGTACTTACACTTCAGACCAACGATTTTCTTCAATTTACAATAAAAACACTGGAGATTGGTCTTTACAGGTATAATACATTTTATTATTCTTCCGATAAGTCCTTTAACGGTAACCTATTTGACGACTTATACATATATTTTACGTCAGACGAGTACACAAAAATGTAACTTGTCTAACTATGTACTTAAATATATTTTAACATTTGTTTATTGGTTTTTAAACTATTCCACATAACTCTTCGCATATTCCGTTTCAAAGCTATTAAAAGAATAACATTTTGAACAATTTAAAAATTAAACAAGAAGACGGCTATAGTCGAACTTATCGACTAAGGGATACTTGTTGGGGTTAAGAAACTGTATCACAAATTTTTTAAGCATCTCTGTTATTTAAATTTTCCTATAAGATTAAAATACCTATCAATATGAATCCCAATGTTGGTATTAAAATTTAAGAAACGTTTGTTCTTCTATTTGCATCCTTGCAGAGGGAAATGTTGGTCACAAATGTGCAACGCAGTAAAGGAAAGACCACCGGCTCTATATATAATATATGTATATTTTTAATCAAGGTCACCACTGTCTATTTTTACGCAGATTAGTCAATAGCTTTTAAAGCTATCGACTTTAAACATTGCACACACCATTCGTTCCTTTGCACGCAGTATAAAGGTCGGGATGGAGGTGAAAGCTTCTTTGAGCCCTTCTAAAATATTTCTTTAAGCATTTGCACTAGAATGTGTCATTCGGTGCTTGATGTACTACTTTTATCAGTTCCGAGAAATTATGCTTATGATTTTCACTTGATATCAGCAGTTCTTGTTGTATATGATTTGATCATATTTTAAATCAAAACAAATACATAAAACTTTTTATGTTGGATGATAGCCTTTGCGAAGGAAGAAGTCAAATCTTGGTACTAAGATGCTTCGTCCTAGCTGCAAGGCGTAGGCAAAACACCCTCCAATAGTTATGGAAGGTTTAGAAAACGTATCCCTTATACAGATAAGGGATCTGTATCCCTTATACAGAACAACACAAAATTCGCGGTTATGAGGCTCTACACCGCTGACTCTAGTACTTTCCGCATCGAAGAAATCAGGCTCGAGGCCGAAAAGTAAGAGTTCCACGGCTAACAGCTGAAGTAATTTCCGTAATGGCCTTGCACCACAGAACGCTACATAGTCATTGACGAACAGGAAAGATTAGTCCACAAGGTGCTAAATGTCCATACGCTGAAGGGCGAAATGAGCCAGGCTCTCCAAGTGCTAAGCCCGTCAACATGTTCTTTCTGAACATCGCCGCTGTGCGGAACATTAATGAGATTCTGGCTCTCAAGACTCTATGCCATAAAAGAGTAGTCATTGAACCCATACCCAAAAGAAAAGCTATAATGCAATGCCATTGATGGCAGCAATTTGGAACCACAACCCAATCAAGAGCAACAGTCCGAAAACAGGAACCGCAGCCAACAAGTCGGTCCAGGGGTGGTCATCAGCACTTAATGGAAACCAATAACAATACTGACAACATCCTGCAGTCGTTAAATAAAAGCATGAACGCTCTGCGCTTGCTCAAAGAAAAGCAAATGGATTTAATGGGGATAATGCTACAATAGCAGGGGCAGATGCTCAATCGGCTCACTGCGATACGAGCGTAGCTAGCGTCTCCACGAAGCTGCCCGAAGATGAATACTTTATGCGGCATTTCGAGATTGATCCATTGGTCAGCGAGACACTTTAGCGTCCGTATGCCATTGTAGAGACAAAGAGGAGTACATCGTTTTTGTTATTATATTTTTATTGTTCCTATTTTTACTGCTAATCACAGTTAGCCAGCCAGCCCTGAGGGCTGATTGAACGGATAGAAAGGATATAGATTAATTCCTAGGCTACCCCATATGCATTAATTTTTTTTCTACAGGGTGCGGCAATTAAACTTGCTGATTTTAAAAGGTAATTAAAAAAAAGTAGTAAATGTACCTTTTCACAACTTTTTTGTTCCTGTTACACACGATCTGAATTTTTTATTACACGTTTTTGAAGATAATATCGGACAAGTGATGGCCTCCATTTTTGATACACTGAGCTACCCGCTTCTCGAAACTCATATGAACTTTTTGAAGCATATCGATGGGTATGTTAGTGATTTTAACATTTGTTTATTGGTTTTTAAACTATTCCACATAACTCTTCGCATATTCCGTTTCAAAGCTATTAAAAGAATAACATTTTGAACAATTTAAAAATTAAACAAGAAGACGGCTATAGTCGAACTTATCGACTAAGGGATACTTGTGGGGGTTAAGAAACTGTATCACAAATTTTTTAAGCATCTCTGTTATTTAAATTTTCCTATAAGATTAAAATACCTATCAATATGAATCCCAATGTTGGTATTAAAATTTAAGAAACGTTTGTTCTTCTATTTGCATCCTTGCAGAGGGAAATGTTGGTCACAAATGTGCAACGCAGTAAAGGAAAGACCACCGGCTCTATATATAATATATGTATATTTTTAATCAAGGTCACCACTGTCTATTTTTACGCAGATTAGTCAATAGCTTTTAAAGCTATCGACTTTAAACATTGCACACACCATTCGTTCCTTTGCACGCAGTATAAAGGTCGGGATGGAGGTGAAAGCTTCTTTGAGCCCTTCTAAAATATTTCTTTAAGCATTTGCACTAGAATGTGTCATTCGGTGCTTGATGTACTACTTTTATCAGTTCCGAGAAATTATGCTTATGATTTTCACTTGATATCAGCAGTTCTTGTTGTATATGATTTGATCATATTTTAAATCAAAACAAATACATAAAACTTTTTATGTTGGATGATAGCCTTTGCGAAGGAAGAAGTCAAATCTTGGTACTAAGATGCTTCGTCCTAGCTGCAAGGCGTAGGCAAAACACCCTCCAATAGTTATGGAAGGTTTAGAAAACGTATCCCTTATACAGATAAGGGATCTGTATCCCTTATACAGAACAACACAAAATTCGCGGTTATGAGGCTCTACACCGCTGACTCTAGTACTTTCCGCATCGAAGAAATCAGGCTCGAGGCCGAAAAGTAAGAGTTCCACGGCTAACAGCTGAAGTAATTTCCGTAATGGCCTTGCACCACAGAACGCTACATAGTCATTGACGAACAGGAAAGATTAGTCCACAAGGTGCTAAATGTCCATACGCTGAAGGGCGAAATGAGCCAGGCTCTCCAAGTGCTAAGCCCGTCAACATGTTCTTTCTGAACATCGCCGCTGTGCGGAACATTAATGAGATTCTGGCTCTCAAGACTCTATGCCATAAAAGAGTAGTCATTGAACCCATACCCAAAAGAAAAGCTATAATGCAATGCCATTGATGGCAGCAATTTGGAACCACAACCCAATCAAGAGCAACAGTCCGAAAACAGGAACCGCAGCCAACAAGTCGGTCCAGGGGTGGTCATCAGCACTTAATGGAAACCAATAACAATACTGACAACATCCTGCAGTCGTTAAATAAAAGCATGAACGCTCTGCGCTTGCTCAAAGAAAAGCAAATGGATTTAATGGGGATAATGCTACAATAGCAGGGGCAGATGCTCAATCGGCTCACTGCGATACGAGCGTAGCTAGCGTCTCCACGAAGCTGCCCGAAGATGAATACTTTATGCGGCATTTCGAGATTGATCCATTGGTCAGCGAGACACTTTAGCGTCCGTATGCCATTGTAGAGACAAAGAGGAGTACATCGTTTTTGTTATTATATTTTTATTGTTCCTATTTTTACTGCTAATCACAGTTAGCCAGCCAGCCCTGAGGGCTGATTGAACGGATAGAAAGGATATAGATTAATTCCTAGGCTACCCCATATGCATTAATTTTTTTTTCTACAGGGTGCGGCAATTAAACTTGCTGATTTTAAAAGGTAATTAAAAAAAAGTAGTAAATGTACCTTTTCACAACTTTTTTGTTCCTGTTACACACGATCTGAATTTTTTATTACACGTTTTTGAAGATAATATCGGACAAGTGATGGGCTCCATTTTTGATACACTGAGCTACCCGCTTCTCGAAACTCATATGAACTTTTTGAAGCATATCGATGGGTATGTTAGTGATTGCTTGACGAATGTTATCCTTGAGGTCATTTAGGGTCCGAGGGCGATTGGTGTAAACGACAGATTTAAGGTAACCCCATAAAAAAAAGTCGCACGGAGTCAAATCAGGTGAGTGCGCCGGCCATGGAAGGTCGCCCCTTAAGGAAATTAAATGATCGGGGAAATGTTCTCTCAAAAGATCCATCGATGTTCGCGCTGTATGGGCCGTGGCTCCATCTTGTTGAAACCACACATCACCAAGGTCAAGTTCATCCAGTTGGGGAATGAAAAATTCTTCAATCATTTCTCGGTAGCGAGCTGAATTCACCGTAACCGTGCGTTCGTTTTCTTCGAAAAAGTACGGACCGATTATCCCTATTCTCGAAACTGCACACCACGCGGTGACACATTCGCAGTGCAGTGGCGTTGAATGAATTTCGCGCGGATTATGATCACTCCAATAACGAATGTTTTGTTTGTTCACACAACCGGAAATGTAGAAATGAGCCTCATCACTAAAAAACACCACAGCGTCGTTAGGCAGATTTTCGTGAAGCGCTTCGTAGGCATTTTGGCGGGCAACAAAATCGCGTTCACGAAGCTCCTGTGCCATAGCCAATTTGTAAGGATGGAATTGAAGATCCTGGTGAAGAATTCGTCTTACAGTGCGATCAGACATGCCCAAAGCAGTTGCATGTTTGCGCGCCGAACGACGGGGAGATCGCAAGACAGACACTCTCACCCTCTCAACGTTTTCCTGTGTTCAGCAAAGGTGGCAACTAGCAGGTCATTGGGATCTGTAAGTGACATTTTGTCTGTTGAGGGCATGTCGTGCGTATATAGGCTATATGGTGTTGGACCTAACACACTTCCCGGGGGTACACCTGCTCTGACTCTTTTTTTTTGGGAGGACAGTCTGTTCTGTACTACTTTAAAGGATCGCTCGTGTAGGAAGCTTTTTATTATCAAAAAGAGCTGAGGATTCAGTTGCCTTTTAAGCTGGTACAGAAGTCCTTCATGCCACACTCTGTCGAAAGCCTTCTGGATGTCCAGAAAAGCTCCAACGACGTACTCCTTTCCATGGAAACCTTCCAGTACAAAGTTCACTACGCGGTTTAGGTGTGCCATGCCTTAGTCTAAAACCAAACTGAAACTTCGGAATAGCTTTTTGGACCTTTCAGGATTCGAGCAATCTTCTCAGGATGCACCTCTTAAGTAATTTGCCAAATGCTGGAAGCAGGCTTATTGGGCGATAGGAGTCTAATTCCTCTGCTGGCTTCCCATTTTTATAGAGCATAATGATATTCGCCTTCTTCCAGGCATTGGGTAAGTGTCCCAGTCGAAGAGCAGAATTGAAAATCAGAACAAGGAATAACAAAGCTCTGTGGGGCATCAGCTTAATGGAGCGGTTGTCAATGTGATCCTCACCAGGAGCCTTGTTGTTGCGAAGGGATTTGATATCATCTTCCAATTTCGTGAGTTTAATAGGCTTTACAGGAAGAGCCATCTGCAATGGGGCTTCTAGGGATTCAGCAACCAGTTGTTTTCGTCTTGGCGATGCTGTCTCGAACGGCTGGAATCTTTCCTCCAGGTTTCCAGGGTCAAACGCTTCAGCTCTGTCCTGAGGTGATTTTGCCCAAATGCCATCTGGGTTACGAACTGGAAACTTTGGAGCAACTTGTCTCTTGAATCTCTTCGTGAGCTTCCAGAGCGCGAATTTTGAGTTTCCATCGGCAGTAGCTTTCCCGAAGAACGCGTCAGTTGCTTCTCTTTTCAGGTTGGCCAGTACTTTTCTCACCCGATTTAATATCCTTCGGTACAATCTGTCAATTATTAGGTCATTGGTCCTGATGAACTCACGCTGGAGACATTTCTTGAGAGATAAGAGACCTACTGCTTCCGGAGAGAGAGCGATGCTGCTATGCAAGTTGCGTAGGTGAACTGCGCCTCCAGGAGCTGCAATTTGAGCTGCATCTTTGATCTTCTTCATAAAAGTTTCAACCGCTTTCTCGATATCGTCTGCTCTATTAATTTCTGTATTGAGGTTAAAGGCATTGTTAAGTTCGTACTGAAACAGCCTTATATTCGCACCAGGTGGAACGAGCATCCTAATAGGGGCGGTGCTATGAGGTGACGTTGTTGGTGAAGCGATCAGCGGCAAGTGATCGGAAGATAGGTCATACTCTTCGCGTACTGATAGTAGACTGTTAGCTATACCTTTGTACAAGAAGAAGTCGAGGAGGTACATTCCTCGTGTTATACGGGTAAATAAATAATATAATAAAAAAAACATGATTTCTGTCTCTGAAATTGGAGCACAACGTTTTTTGTTACGATCCTTACAATATAATTCCTAAGAAATTCAGACGGAGCTGTGTTTAACTGCTTAAATATATGTATTCGTTGTATAGAAAGAACAGTCGCGACAGGCGCCAACGCGGTCCCCCTGCGCCAAAGAAGTTTAAAGTGACTCAATCAGCAGAAAAGGTCATGGCCACAGTGTTCTGAGATAACAAAAGCACCTTGCTGATAGACTTCATGCCTCCAAAGGTCACCATAATCTCGGATATGTACGGAGAGACTTTAAAAAAACTTCGAAGGGTCATCCAAAATCGCCGACGCGGGATGCTGAGCGCTGGGGTAAGATTTCATCACTACAACGCACGACCGCACACCTCGCGTCAAATGCAGGATCTCATCACCACATTCGGCTGGATTTTTGTTCGTCACCCACCCTACAGTCCTGACTTGGCGCTGTCGGATTTTTACCTTTTCCCAAAGTTAAAGGAACAATTAAGCGGTATGAAATTCAGCAGGGACGAGGAAGTGAAAACAGCTCTCACCAACTAGCCTAACGGGCTGGCGGAGGAGTTCTTCGCGGCGGACTACCAAAACTGGGTTAAGAGGCTCAAAAAGATGACAGAAAAGATGATTATGTTAAAAAATAGACAGAGAATCGACTTTTCCAATGATGTATGATAATACATTAATAAACCATGTTGTACACTTGAAACTAGAAAAATTATTCATTTTCAAAGAATATACACCGTGGTGCATTATATGGTATGTTTTTTCCACATGAATACGGTCAATAAGGAATATTACCATGAATACGGTCAATAAGGAATATTACCTCAAAGTGATTCGTAATTTGCGCTAAGCAATCCGGTAGAAAAACATAAATTGGCCCCTTTTGACTTTTTTTTACGTTCGCAAATCTAAAGAGGCGTATAACAAGACGATGAAGACGGCATCGAAGGAAGAGAAGCTGGGCAAGATCACAAAAAATGAATTTCTTAAGTGCTTTGTATTCTAGGGAAATTAATTTTCAGGGGACAAAATAGATATTCAGAAATAAATAAATTTTTGAAAAATACAAAACTTGCAATACTTTTTGTATAGACCTTGTAAAAGAAGGCTTTAATAACTTTAGCCAAAACATCAGTCCTCAAATCGGACTTCACTTGTTGAGACATAAAAAAATAGCACTAGACTATGTCCCTGGTGTCTAGTTTCAACCATTACAATTCGGTTTTTGATTGCTTTATTTATGGCCTCGGAACTTTTATATAAGGAATATACTGAATATATTGAATATACATAAATCTTTCTTTATAGGAGACTGTAATAAATTCGTTCCGTCACTTAGAGAAAAGAATAAAAAATAAAACTTTCCATCGATGTGTAACATTTTTATTTAAACATTAAAATCGTATCTACAATTGGTTTCTTTTAGCTAATTCGCTGGAAATCCACATGGAAGTTCCAATGGATTAGACTTACTCAAAAGGAGTGTATGATTACCAAAGTCATATGCTTTGCAAAAGTGAGAGTAGATGACATCTGTTTGTAGGCCATCTTCGGAAGCCATAATGAACGTCAGCCCCAAACGGTTTGTGGTTATGGAGCGACGCTTTATAAAACTATATTGGCATGGAGAAATAATGGACTGCAAAGGTGTTGTAAATGTGCTCAATTTTTCAAAAAGCCTTGGAATTGATGACAGTGTACGAATGTCTCTATATTGGTAGCAACCGATTTTTCCTCTCTTTCATGTAGGGGGTTATGAAAGATTCCATACATATGGGGGAAGATCGAAATTTCCAGCCTGGTACTCCATCGGGGCCTGAAGAATAAACTGGTTTTACCTTCAAAAGATCTTTGGAGAAAGATGGTCTGAAAATAAAATTAGCTGATTGAATATTATACGTATACGGCTTATCCGTAATTATAGGAGATAAATACATTGTTGAAGAGAATATTGCGAATAGATCGGCAATAGCTTGATCAGTATACGCAAATAAATTTCAAACGAAATTAAGGAAGGAGAGGATACATGTTTAAGCTTAGTGCGGAATACGGTAAGACTAAACATATTTCTTATAATGCACAATGCACTGTGAAGTATTGACCGATCTGTCAAGTATCTTAAAAGGTAAATTTTGAAAAGTGATTCTAAAAAATTTGTTGTTCTTTGTCAGGTGATATGGGATATCGTTGCCTATTCTATGTGTTGATTACGTGTTCGACCAGTAAATTACTGAATCCCATTCCATGACGTTTGGATATCGTTAATATTATATTAAGAACGGATGGCAACCTATTCTATGTTGTAGGTAGTTTTGTCGCTCCATTGCATGCAAATCTGGAAGTTATGGCTTATATTCCGAATTGGTGCCAAAATCTACTCAACATATATTATTTAGCGTTTTGGAAGGCACAATTAAAAACTTCTTCTTTTTGAAAAGAATTCTACAGTGGTGATACAGTACTGATCCACCAATTGTCTTAGTTTTCCGTCTGCTATACGTACTCTTCCTCTTCTATTCTGATATTTTCTTTTTCGTTATCCTATTTGCTAATGTCCCTTCTATGATACTATTGTTTGCACCGCTCTCTAGTAAAGGATAATTTGGTTACTAGAAAATTCCAAGCTTATTAAGTGCACGATTACGTTGTCCATTTTGTGTAAGGTTTTAATTTCTTCAATTTCACCAAGAATCGCCAAGGATCTTTTTAACTGATAATTTTGAATTAAACATGGTACGGTTGTGATCTTTGGGATAATAATAAAACCAGAGATTAATATTAATTAAATTAATAAATATTGTGGACATCACTCCTGTAAATATTGTGGATGTCCTGTAGACAGTTTCCCGAATTCGGATTGCATTTGCTTTATTTGGTACGCTCCACATCTATAGCAAAACACTTGTCGAGGCTTAAAACAACCCACATACCTGTGACCTGGATCATCAAAGTAGTCTATACGGACAAAAAATATTATGGTTAGTGGCCTGTGCCTCATAAGCTGGATATTTTGGCTTCTCCATGATAACAGCTTTCATTGAACGTCTTATAGCGCTTGGTAGATTTCCTGAACTTATAACTAGCAAACTTACTTATCAATTTTAAATAGACTGACAGAGAAATTGTAGTCCTCTATTCCTTAGCTGTTGAAGATCAACATATGCCCTGTATGAGCTTTTGGGGTACTGTGTTCTGACTATAGCGCCTCTATAGATTTACTATACGTTAACTTTATTCTATCAAATCCTGAATTCTTACCTACTTTTCAGAGCAACATACGCACTCTTCTTCTTCCTCTTAATCCTTTCTACATTAATCCATTTTCTCTTGAATCTATCCCCGTTTATTCGAGCCGTACGATATAAAGCGGCGGCCCATGGTCGGTTGGGTGGGCTATACGTTATGTAGCGGAAGCACCGCGAAAAAGTTATTTGTCCACGGCGTGCTACTAAAGCTTTACCAGATACATTCTCTAGTGAAAAACTAGTGGCTGAAGTAAGTAATAATCTAAGACCAGAGTTGTACCATGAACTCAAGACGCTCTGTGTATAAGCTTTTACATAAGTAACATATACATATACATATAAATGTATAAGGGTTTCTTAGACACCTTGTTAACCAGGGCGGATCATTTAAGACGGGTGGATATTTCTTTGGTGCGCATGAGCCAATGAAAGCGTTAAGCGTTTTGTATTATGTTTTAAAGGCGATATTTACATCGGCGCATTCTTAAAGAACGGACCAATCAAACGAACCAATGAATTAGATTCAGTCTTTGAAAGTCTTTGAAAGTGTATAGTCTGTGGAGATCTCCACATTTCCACACACTGCCATCTAATAAGGAAAATTTTTTTTTTTTTATAGCTTTGCTTGATTTATTGAAGCTTCTCCTTAAGAGTCTAACAATAAGTTTATAAATCTTAAGAGGTACTTAATTAACTGTTATTATTGCAACTGATATGGGTTTTTGTGGCTTTAATAATTAGCATTGGGTTAACATGTCATTACGACGAAGTCGGGTTCGACTAGATGGGCACGTAGTTTGTTGCTATATTTTTCCATTTGTTTGGCTATTTCGTCTCTGACCGGGAGTATGAATAAATTCCTGTGTAGGTTATCGCTTCGAACGTACCACGGTGCGCCGGTGATGGTTTTCAGGATTTTTGATTGGGCTCGCTGGATGATTTCTACGCTGCTGTTAGTGGCGTTCCGCCATAGCTGGGAGCCATAGGTCCAGGTCGGTTTTAGGACGGAGTTGTACAGTAAGACCTTGTATTCTAGTTTTAAAGGAGAACGAATACTAAGAAGCCAATGTAGACTATTAGCTTTTAGTTTGAGGTTTGTTCTTTTTGCCTCGATGTGTCTACGCCAAGTGAGTCGCCTGTCAAGATGAATACCTAGGTACGTAACTTCATCTGATTTTACTTTTAGTGAGGTGTGTTTCGGAAAGGAGCATTACATCGATATGTTTGTCTTGAAGAAATTGAGCCATTTCAAGCTTGTGTCGCGAAACGCCGTTGGCATTCCATAGAGTTATACGTAAGGTAGCCATTGATTATTTTGATTGCCGCGATACCAGCATCTGTATCAATAGTTCCTGATTATGCATAAGATTTTCTATAGTTGTTCTCATGAATGTCATGAATTCGGTCATGTTTTGATGCATGGTAAGGATCAATGTTTCAATATTGCCTTGTGGCTGTCCTGTTGGCTGATCAGCATTTACCTTGTTTTGTTCTGCGAGTGGGAATGGAGTTGTAGGATTTGTAGATGCAAGACCTGATTTAAGCGCACTTGCAAATGTTACGATCCTGTTGGTCAGACTGTTTAAGTGGGCATCAGGTGTATGTTTTGGAGGTATTATTGTGCTATGCGTGCTTTGCCCACGCATCATAGTCACTTTTTGGTGAAGCCGATTTTTTAGATCCTTATATACAGGGCAACCTCTGTAGTTTGCTGTGTGGTTTCCTCCGCAGTTACTACACTTTTTCATGCCGGGGTCAGCTTTGTTTGATAGGCAGTTAACAGAGCTGTGAAGCTCACCACAAGCTACACATACAGTGCGAAGGTACAATAACTTTTTGTATGACAATATTCTTGGCAATTTGCACACTGTACGGGTCCTTTGCACGTATGCGGCTCTTCAACAGAGATTCTACGGTGTAAGATATATTGAAGCTTATAAATGGAGTGAGTCTCGTTTTTCTTCAATGCCCATGAGTCTGGTTCAAGTTCGACTTTGAAAAGAGGTTGTGGCTTTTTATCTTTGTTAAATATGTTGATAACTGTTTTCGGCTTAAAACCTTGTTCTATTAGGGCTCCTGATATTTCCTCAGGATTTCGTTCAGGCCCAAGGCCTTTAATAACTATTTGTAGTCCCTTGCTGCTTTTTAGTTGGTACGTATAAAAGTTTTTCCTGGCATTGTTGAGGTATTTGGTAAGCGCTCTGAAGTTTACTTCCGTTTTGACTTGCACTTTTGTTTCGTGAATGTTGCCCTTGGTCAGGGGAATTATGTGGAAACTGTCTTTCCCAATAAGGTCCATTATTTTGTTAACGAGGGCGCTGGAACATTTTTATCTGATGTAGATTGGAGGCGGCTTAGGAGTCTCCTTAATGTCGAATCGGTTATCATTGTTGGGCATACTAGTTTTCTGTCTTGTTATGTCACCGATTATTTTTGATTTATTACCCGTTGAAGAATTTTGCGGGCTTAGTTTTCGCTTTATTTGTATATATCGATCTATACCAGTCTGTATGGTCGAGGAACTTTTTTTGCTGTGGGGAGAGAGGATTGAGCGGGTATTGACCCGCTCCACCAATAAAAAGCAAAACTCAATCCTCTCTCCCCACAGCAAAAAAAGTTCCTCGCTGAAGAAGAGCGTATCGGCAATGAAGCATAGCAAACTGTAGTTGATGTTGCTATAGTTGCTGCAGTTGTGGTATTGGTTTCTGAGGTTGCTGAGGGCGGAAGAGTTGAGAGTGGGAGAGCTGGGAGCGTAACTGCTGTGAGCGGGGGAGTTGAGTGTGTGTTTATTGGTGTAGCGGGTGTTGTTGTTGGTGTACGTGCAGGTAAATTTGACGCGCATTCTGCTCTCCGTTGCTGATGATAACTGTTGGGTCTCTCCAATGCTGGAGAGCAAGATCGCGGTGTTTAACACATATAAATATGTATTAGCGTCTTTTCGCTTTTATATATTGTTTGCACTTGGGTTTGAATCTTGCACTGAAAACTTCAATATTAACTGGAGCTCTGCTGAGGCACGTCCGTCGGGGTTGAAGTTGAATGCACGAATTCAAATAAAGAAATAAAGAAAATGCAAGCGCGAAAAAGTGCGGTAACTGTGGGGGTAATCACACAGCAAACTACAGAGGCTGTCCAATCTATAAAGAGCTGAAACCCCGTCTTCACAAGAAGTACTTTTTTCAAAACCAACAAGTATTGCTCCCTGGCCTGTACCAAGCACTACTAAAATATATTTTGCAAACATTTTAAAATCAGGTGTGACGCCTCCAACTCAAAACACCCAAACCTCACATGAAGAACACACAAAATTGGACACACAACAAAACTATAGGCCATCTGAGCAGCAAGAAACAAAAACTGAAGCTATGATGAAGCAAGACATAACAAGCATAATCAAAACCTTTTGACACCAATGCTTGTCCCAACAATCAAAATAAATAATGGCTACTTTACGCATAGCTACGTGGAACGCCAATGGCGTTTCACAGCGCAAACTTGAGCTAGCTCAATTCTTACACGAGAATCATATCGACGTAATGCTTCTTTCGGAAACTCATCTTACAAGCAAATACAACTACTTCTATGGTACAAATCACCCTGATTGTAGAGCACACGGTGGGACCGGCATTCTAATTAGGAACCGTATGAAGCACCACTTTTACAAAGAGTTTGCTGAAATTCATCTTCAGGCCACATCTATTAATATACAGCTTGATGACAACACTCTCCTCAAACTAGCGGCCGTATACTGCCCCCCTTGTTTCACAATATGGGAAGATCAACTCCTGGATTTCTTCCATGCATTAGGACCACACTTCATTGCAGCAGACGACTACAATGCTAAACATACTCACTGGGGATCGCGCCTTGTGAATCCAAAAGGAAAACAGCTTCATAAGACTTTAACTAAAGCCACTAATAAACTTGATCATGTGTTCCCTGGGAGTCCCACATACTGGCCATCCGACCTCAATATGCTGCCTAACTTGATTGACTTCGCAGTCACAAAAAATATTTCTCGCAGTTTCTGATCTCTGGCATCTGATCACTCGCCTGTACTAACTCATCTCAGCCGGTACGCAGAAAACGTAAAACCACCTTACAGACTGACTTGGCACAAAACAAACTGGCTAAGGTATAAAAAATATATAAGTTCACACATTGAGCTAAACCCAAAACTCAATACTGAATCTGATATAGAAAGCTGCACATGTACACTGGAATCCATTCTTACGGAAGCAGCTCGTAATGCAACACCTAAAATTACAAACGATACAATTAATCCGAATAAGACTAACGCACAAATCGAGCAACTCGTCCACGCAAAACGACGCTTACGTAGAGAATGGAAATCTTCCAGATCACCATCTGCAAAACAAAAGCTAAAAATAGCCACACGGAAGCTGACCAACGCTCTAAAACAGGAGGAAGAATACGCTCAGAGCCGATATATAGAGCAACTTTCACCAACAGTTACTAAACATAAGTCACTGAGAGCCCACCCAACTCTTCGCCCACCGACTGAAACCGTTTTGCCCATTAGGAATTCCTCAGGCGGCTGGGCACGTAGTGATGCAGACAGAGCCACCACATTTGCCATTCACCTACAAAATGTATTTACGCCAAACGAGGCTACTAGCACATTTGCGCTACCGACTTCAACCGTCTTCAAACTGCCAACAGCAACACACCCCAATTGTGTTTCGTCCAAAAGAAATATCTAACATAAATAAAGGAAATCTCAGCCCGAAAAAATCCCCCGGATACGACTTGCCTCCGTCTAGGGTACTTCCCGAAAGTGTGGAAGCGTGCTGAAATAATTGTCCCCCTCAAGCCTGGAAAACCTGAAGCCAATCTAGCATCGTATCGTCCGATTAGTTTGCTGGCAATCCTGTCTAAAATACTTGAAAGAATATTTTTACGTAGAGTACTGCCAGTTTTGGACGAGACCGGACTGATCCCTGATCACCAGTTTGGCTTCAGACACCTTCATGGAACACCAGAGCAATGCCACCGGCTTGTTGAGTGCATACTAGAGGCCTTCGAAAAGAAGAAGTACTGCTGCGCCGCTATGCTGGATGTTAACCAGGCGTTTGACAGAGTCTGGCACCC